>JASFXZ010000018.1:7091844-7586335 GCA_032209605.1 Mactromeris polynyma | reverse complement strand
ATGGTCGCGTCTATATAGGATCGTTTTCTGGATCACGGTTGTCTAAAAGGTATCGATTTGTGGATCAATGTCGTAAAATTTACTGAGACTCAAAAAACTTTACTACTCGTTTATCAACGCATAATAACACTCATAAAATATTATTTTTATAATAAAGTGTTTGTTTAGGTCGTAATTTGTCTAATTTCTTACGCAGTATATAATACGTAAAAGGTAACTGGAAGTGGATCACCTCATGGGGAAGTACACGATTGGCTGAGACATACTGAATGACTGTTTGATTATTTTAAATTAACATTATTTAAGTTAAAGCTATTCCGTGATGTTAATTTAATAAAAAAGCATCCTTTTATCTGGTACATGTATCAGTAAGTTGACCACTGGGTATATTTGGTAACATACTCTGGATAACAAAGTCTAAGGTAACAGAAAGTGGATCACTGGTCTATAAGGTAATTGGAAGTGGATCACTCTGTCTATAAGGTAACAGAAAGTGGATCACTGGTCTATATGGTAATTGAAAGTGGATCACTCTGTCTATAAGGTAACAGAAAGTGGATCACTCTGTCTATAAGGTAATAGAAAGTGGATCACTCTATCTATAAGGTAACGGAAAGTGGATCACTGGGTCTATATGGTAACAGAAAGTGGATCACTGGTCTATATGGTAATTGAAAGTGGATCACTCTGTCTATAAGGTAACAGAAAGTGGATCACTGGGTCTATAAGGTTATAGAAAGTGGATCACTCTGTCTATAAGGTAACAGAAAGTGGATCACTGGGTCTATATGGTAATAGAAAGTGGATCACTCTGTCTATAAGGTCACAGAAAGTGGATCACTCTGTCTATAAGGTAACAGAAAGTGGATCACTGGTCTATATGGTAATTGAAAGTGGATCACTCAGTCAATAAGGTAACAGAAAGTGGATCACTGGGTCTATAAGGTAATAGAAAGTGGATCACTCTATCTATAAGGTAACGGAAAGTGGATCACTGGGTCTATATGGTAATAGAAAGTGGATCACTAGGTCTATAAGGTAATAGAAAGTGGATCACTCTGTCTATAAGGTAACAGAAAGTGGATCACTCTGTCTATAAGGTAATAGAAAGTGGATCACTCTGTCTATAAGGTAACAGAAAGTGGATCACTCTGTCTATAAGGTAATAGAAAGTGGATCACTGGGTCTATAAGGTAACAGAAAGTGGATCAGTCAGTCTATAAGGTAATAGAAAGTGGATCACTGGGTCTATAAGGTAACAGAAAGTGGATCACTGGGTCTATAAGGTAATAGAAAGTAGATCACTCTGTCTATAAGGTAACAGAAAGTGGATCACTGGGTCTATAAGGTAATAGAAAGTGGATCACTCTGTCTATAAGGTAACAGAAAGTGGATCACTCTGTCTATAAGGTAACAGAAAGTGGATCACTCTGTCTATAAGGTAACAGAAAGTGGATCACTGGGTCTATATGGTAATAGAAAGTGGATCACTGGGTCTATATGGTAATAGAAAGTGGATCACTCTGTCTATAAGGTAATAGAAAGTGGATCACTCTGTCTATAAGGTAACAGAAAGTGGATCACTGGGTCTATAAGGTAATAGAAAGTGGATCACTAGGTCTATAAGGTAATAGAAAGTGGATCGCTTGGTCTATATGGTTACAGAGAGTAGATTGCTTTGTCTTTATGGTTACAGAAAGTTGATCAACATCTTTGTCTACTGTGGAACCATTAATAGTTTGTAGAGGTTTATTTTTTGCGTAGTTAGCGCTAATACTTATGCCCAATTTAAGATACCGCAAAAAGTGATTTAGCAGTAACATCTGTGAATGAAATTTGAAATGCGCGATTTTAAGACCACTGGGAAATGTCTTTATCAGTGTTTCCTATAATATAGTGCCAGCGAAATTAAATAATTTCACAGTATATGGTATTTGGAAGTGGATCAGTGTTTAATACATGGTATTTGAAAAATGATCTTATGGACACTACCCAGTCACATAATCCTTACACCAAGCAAACCAGTAGATACATGGAACTATATTTGCTGATTGTCAAGCAAGGGATATTTACCAGTACCTTGTTTATGACTTTGGTATGATGCGGCAGGGGAATTAACCTTGGACCCCTCACACTAGAAGCAGATGTTCATCCACTAGAGGCAGACATACAAGCAACAAGGTATATAAGTACAAACAAGACAAGAGATTTGTTTCATTTTCTATTATTATTATTTTTCTTAGTATGTCTATTTTGAACATGTGAGATAAAAGTTTGCAATAATACTTGTGTAAAAGAACAAGAAAATAATAAAAGGATGTTCCTCTAAAGTCTAGACCAGAATGAATAAAAAGGGCTAAAGAGCCCAAAAATATTTTTCACATCTAGAAAAGAAAAGGTTGAAGTAAAATCTATCAAACAGTGAATGCTGAATTAATAACAAGCACTGCACAATTTTATGATACACCAAAAGCTGTCCATAGAAAGCATGCTCAACTTTTCACATTTGATAGTAATACTGTCAGTTTCACCTTTTTATTAAGCATTCATCTGTTAAGGTAGTGGAAGTGTAATACACATATCTTCAAATGTTGTTGCTTTGGCAATTTTTATAAACGCACACACTAAACAAGCATTATGTGAAAAATAAAAAAATCTAACCTCAAGTTAAAAAAAATCAGTATGGTCGATCATACGCTGAGAGCAAAATGAAATGTTCTAGGATTATTAACTTACTAAAACTACTATAAAATCCTAAGATTTTATATTATTTCAAAACAAAATGATTTCTCATATGCTGAAACAATATATTGCAAGAAAATAAGAACAGAGAAAAGTAAAACAGTTGACTTAAGAAAAGTATGTAACAAAAAACAACAACATGATTATTACAATGTACATGTACTTGAATAAGGACTGCAAATTTTCTTTCACTTGACAAAACATACAACTTTTAACATCCTAAAAATTGCTTTGTCTATAGTCAAATAAAATATATGTTCACCATCAAATTATCAAAAGAGGACATATTGTGTGACCCCATCCCATCTATTGTGTGTACTTTGTCGACATAAAGATAGATAGATAGATGTCTTCATTTCCTCCAAATAATTTGAAGAGCATAATAAATACATACATTACAACAAACAAGATTATGTACAGGTAACGATGAACAACATAGTACATAATTATAATAGTATACAAAGATGAGTTATGTTAATAATAAGAAACATACAATGTATAGCTAATTAAATCTGGGCATGTAAAAGCTTATTTCAATTGACACACAAAACTTAACGAAAGCGAAATTCAAGCAGAATTGTCATATATAAGCTTTTACAACACTGTGAACAGAACATATGAACATGCTTAAGGCGAAAACGAAATAAAGCATATCCTGCTGTACGCAGAATTTAGTACGACCAGATGAGATTAAACATATTACATACAAAACATACATCATGATTATCTACATAATATGCAACAATATATAATACTGGTACTATAACAAAATATTCACTTTCTTTTTACATACTGATTTTTATACACCAGGCTGAATAGACCCAAGTTTCTGCGTAATAGTTAAATACTGTATTTACAAAACATTCATCATGATTATCTACATAATATGCAACAATATATAATACTGGTACTATAACAAAATATTCACTTTCTTTTTACATACTGATTTTTATACACCAGGCCGAATAGACCCAAGTTTCCGGTTATAGTTAAATACTGTATTTCATGAGACCGCTAAGTCGAGCGTGATTTACACAAGCAACGATGGCATAACAGCCTAACCTATCAATACACAGCAGTAATATTCCTTTTATATAACTTACAAAGTGAAAATAAACTTTTATATGCAAAAACAGATGCATATAAACGGATTGAATGTGTTATGTTGACGTATTATCGATGCTCTTCAACAAAGTTTTACTTTAAATCAAGGACGCTTGTTTGTTCTTGCTTCTTTCTGCACCTGAAAATTAATTAAGAAATGAAATATGAGTTAGCGTTGTATACGAGCTCTTATACAATGGCTTGGAGTTTTGACCCAGGAATTAACCACGAAGGCCGTAGGCCTGAGTGGTTAATATCAACGCGTCAGAACGACAACACGTTGTATAAGAGCTCGTATAAAACGCTAAGTCATATTCCATTTCGATTCTAACATGATTTAGTATGTAGTTACATCTTAAGAGAGCACTACTTTGCCAGAGTATGTAGTTACTTTACTTGTTTACGTCTATGACGTCATAAATGGAATACATGCACGACGTGACGTCACTGCCATAGTATACCGGGCTCGTATACAACGCCTTTTGTTCTTTGTCTATATAGGCAAATTCGTTGGTCATGTTAGAATAAATTATATATTCTTTGATTAAAACTAGACAGAAAGCATTGCTGGTGTGAGTTTACAGTCACACTGGTTAAAATGTCTATATTGTTATCCTTTTGCATTTAATTATGAACACTCATGTTTGAAGGTTAACTTATGCATGGCAATATTTCATAATATTAAAACTTTTAGAAAATATGCTCTTTATTTTAAGAAGTTATGTATTTTTAATCCTAAAGTAACATTAAATGAAAACTGATATTTTATGACAAAAAATTCACTCTTTTAATTACAAGTTGTTTACTGTGTTTAAATGATCCCTTATGGATTTTATTTAGTGATATTTTATATATTAACAAAATCATGCAATTGAACATACAGTTGCATATATTGCAGACATTTTTAGCCAATGAAAAAAGCATCAGATCTCAGTTTCTCACATTGAATGACATTTAATCTATTTCCATAAATTGTTAAGCATGACATGCATTACACAATAAAATTTCTCTTTTAAAATAAATTTGGCTGTAATTCTAAATAACTCATACTTATTTGAATCCCTTTCTTCATGGCATTTAATATTTTCTTGTCTTCTGCTGAAGACAGAAGTGAAAATGCTTCAGTGTAATTACACTTCTCAACCTGAAATAAGTTTGACATAATTAAATTGATGATGATATTCATATGTTTCCTTTGAAATTAATTAGGATATTTGCTTTTTTCATCCTGACAAATATATGTTTATGATAAGTGTAAAATGTGGAACATTTTTATTTTATTAGCACAATAACTGTCTTAATTAAAATCATCATTATTTTATCAAACACCAGTGCCTCGAGGAAATGATTAGTTCTGTATGAAAAGTTTTTCCAGAAACAAGAGTGTGGTCTCTGTAGTGACCTGTACCACTAGAAATATCACAGTTGTGATCAGGGCGCCATAATAGCAATTTGAAAGGGGGGGACATATTTTTGAGAATAGTTTAAAAGCATTAGTGAGGTTGTATCGTCACTACTGTAAGTCTCTGTATTGAGTTTTGAAGTTATGAAGAGAAAAAGAGAAAATTGTAATTTTTCAAAGTGCCATAATTCTTACAATATTGTAGGCAGAGTAACGTTACTTGTCATAAAGAAGCGTAATGTTGTTGGACCTCATTTTTAAAGTTTCGGTTATTAAGAAAAAACATGAAAAATAAGGACGGCAGACAGACAGAAGGATGATAGGGTGATAACTATAGGGTACCCACAAAATCTTTGTGGGGCCTTTTAAAATTATTTATTTCACAACAATAAACCAACAGTAAGTTGATAGGAATGATTGAGGTATCAGTTTAGCATTGAGTGCATGTAGAGGATCATTGGCATACAGTCTGTCGAGAAAGGAATGCCAACTTATAAAAAGTTTTGAAAAGAGTTTAACTTATTTATTTCAAACACAAATAAATGTTCCTTTGTGTATTCTAAATATGTGATATTTTGGGTATTTTGTTTAAAGCTTATAGAAAAATTAGGCATAAACGTTTTAATTCATATTCAGATTTGATTCTAAGTGTATCTTCATTGATATTCTTTGAGATTGAGCAAACAACTTGAGGAAACTTCATAACCTCTGAATGAAGGACTTCATCTGTATCTTACTATGTGCTTTACATTGAAGCTAGGGTTAAATCTAGTAAATAATGTAAAACTAAGTTTATTTTCTAAATTCAGATATTTGCAATGATGTAATTTTTTATTTTTATTAGATTCTGGACGGACTTTATTGTTCGCTTATAATCATTGAGATAAAGATATCATGTTGAATTCATTTTTACATACCTTCATTAAAACTGCCACAAGGGCTTCCTTAACCAACACTTCTGTCAGGTACTCATTCACTAAACTGAAAAATATAAACATTATACCGAAATGATAGTTACAATGAATGCAAAGGAAAAATGCTGAAAATTTAGTTATGTACCCTATATAGTAAAATACTTTTTTTGTACATACATATTAAAAATTAAACTACTCCAAAGCATGTATGTTGTTAATTTACAGTGTATGCAGCCAAAACAATGACACTTTATGGTAATCTGTCTATAAAAGGCATCTTGGCTGTTAGACTTATTTTGCTAAATGTTGTATATGAACCAAAGTCCAGAACGCTAGAATGTAATGTTTATGAACATTATATCAAAGTTATAATTTATGCTTTCTACTTTCTCTGAAAATAGTTACAAACATTTTCAATAATGCGTTTAAGAGAAGTTACTCTTGGTTTACCGTTCATTGATTTTTCTCGACGTGGAAAAACAACAAATAACGGAAAGGTGTATGCGCAGAATAGTTGCGCACTGGCAACTCCCGGATACATCTTTAAAGAATGAATAAAATAGATTTTTTACTAAGGTAGTTTTTGTATGAAGTTTATGTATGTATAAGGTGGGACAGACGGATAAAGGCGGGACAAAGTGGTGACTGGGGAGCATAAAAAAGTTAACATTTACAAATATTACTGAAAAACCTACTGATTGTCTTCTTCAAAGATTTTCTGCAATTCAACATTTGCAACGCTGCATGAACACCTTATGCTGAACAGGCTGAAAAACAACAACAATCAAACACATACTTGTAAAAACTTCTTGTGTTCATAATATCTATTCAATTCTTTCTCAAATTGAATAAACTGAGAGAGCCAAAATTTGTCTGTTAATCTAGAAGTTTATACGTTAATATTTGACGAAAATATCTCAGTTTAAAAAGTATTTGTATGCTGTTTTGCCTAGTATACTTTGGACCCAATGACACACATAGCCAACTAGATACCTCTGAAGATGACGAGCTAGTTGAATTGAAAATTAGTTCAATAGTTCATGAGAAGATGTCATGTACCTAACACAAAACCCCAACCCTCCAAAAATATAACATTACTCTTGTTCTTGTGATAAGTGATAAATCATCATTACATGTAATAAAGTTGAATGTATATTATCATGTTTAATCTCAATTTACCTGATTTTCTTTAGGAAATGCTTTTTCAAATTCTGTTGTACCACTAACATTGCCTAAAAATAAATATACAAAAAAAATATACAGCATAAAAATAAAATGATCAGTAAGTGATCTTTAAATTGATCAGTAATTGCAAACAATCGCAAGAATATCTGACATGAGATAACAGGCACATTAATTTTTTCTTTTAAATTTTGAAGAAAATATTCAACCGTAATTCAGTATCCAAAATGTTTACAGCACAGTTTCTCATTGAATGTTATTGACTTTCACTTTCATTTTGATACACTGAAGCGCAAAACAAACACAACAGTTGGTTGGAGAAACACATAGCATTCAAAAACAAAGAAATCAAATGATGAATTATGAGATTATTACATTTTATTAGTACCTTACTTAATGTAGTATAACTTGACTATCGAGTAAATTTTTAATACAAGTAAGACATGTATTTGATAACAGATAACATTAAAGGAATGTCAATGTTTGTTGCTTGTGCTTCTCAATAAATAGTACAGATCAATGTTCTTTCAAGATTTATATGTAATATGGGTGAACATTCAAATAATAACATCTGCCATCTGCAGCTGATCATTTACAATGTGTGCAACAACAAACTTTCAAATGAACATATGCTTTTAACTATGAGGTAGCAGTACACTGTAAGGTTTAATCTTGAAAACTTACCTTGCTGGTAAAGGTTCCCAAGCCAAAACCTTGAAGTTGTGGAAAAAACATTCCCTTGCTGAACTGTATATGGCGATTTAGCCAAGGCAGCTTGCTATATTTCAAAGTAAAGTAAAACATTTTTAAAAGAACAATATCTGCAAAGCTCTGAATGTTTGGACATAGTTTGAGTTTTATATTGATGGTGTGTGTTAACAGGGATTCGATATATACAATGCTGTCCATTGGACAGGTTCGGTATTTGATCTCACTTGTAATTGTAATTGGTTTAAAAAGTTATTCCCATAGAAGTATTTTTTTCTTCTATGATCAGTTCTTTGTTTGACTAAATTAATGCTGGAGAAATAGTTAGTGAATTTACTTAACTAAACTAAACCACGTATACAGAAGTAAAATTCTAACAGAGTTTGTCATCTCAATACATACCTTTTATTAGTAACTGATGTTGTAATCTCCATACATCTTTTGTACGCTTCCTTCATCTACAAACAGATGTATAACAATTTAATAACTGCTAGTTAATTTACAAAAAAAATATACAAGTAAAATACAAGTATCATCATTAAGGTTAACAGTAAAGTATTATGTTTGATGACAATGATTGACCTGCATTGGACTCATCTTTTCATTTAATCCTTAATTGTCAGCATCTTGAGCCTAGTGGTAGAGCATACGCTTTGAGTGTGAGAGGTAGTGGGTTCAATCCAAGGCTGTGACACACCAAAGTCATTAAATTGGTACTGGTAAATAATGGGGTTTCCTTTGTTCACATCCTACAAACAACTGACTGTACCCCTTAAGCACCACCAAGAATGGAATATATAAAATGCCTATTGTTCTGCACAACAAAACTATACATATACCTGTATGGATTGACAGACCAACAAAGGAAACAAATACCCATTACCATCGTCAAAATAAACTACATTTCCATTACCTCTTCTAGTACAGTTACTGTGTGGATCCTTGCATCAGCCTAAAACAAATGTAGTCTCATTGCTTATGTTGATACTGGGTTAATCATTTATTTCTAACCATATGCTCAAAAGATGACAAATGAAATTTACATGTTACATATTCATAGTTATTTTAAGCTAATATATCATATAAGCAGCAGAAACGTTATTATATTTAACATTTCATATACAATACATGGCACAAATAAATGACTCAACCTAGTGACTTTATTGCTAATGTACAAGTATAGTTCTTCTCATCCAGTTTATTTACCTGTTCTCCATCTTCAAACATATCAACATCGCCACTACACTCCTCACTATCTGATGCCACATCTGTCCCCGTCACGGACCAACTACTAACATGGCCTTCCTGGTGAAAAACATTAAATTTATCTAAATGACCATTTACAAAAACTGAAAAAGAGCCATCAAATAACTTATTGTTTTACAGCCTTCATTGTTAATTCCATCATGTCAGAATTTAAACTCATTGTCATACTAGTAGGTTTTCTTATTTCATTACCTGTTGAAGACTTTAAAAAAGGTATTTCCTTTGAAAATATAATGATGTCAATGGCATAACCAAATAAAGTAAGTTAATACAAAACATTCATTAAATAATGCTATAATTTGATTTATAAAATGAATACATAACATAATTTAAGTCTTGAACATTTTATAGATTAGCATAATGCTTTGAGATTGACATAATGTTTCATATATTACTATCAATTTATGTTGACAAGTATTTACTTCTAGTAAATTGGTGACTGTAAAAATGTAACAGTTGTTTTTCAAGCTCTTAACCTGTTGTGGTAATGTTGTTTTAAAAATACTTTTAATGATGTGGTTATTTATACAACTACTCAAACGAAGTTTATCAGACATCATAAAAATATGCTTACCAAACAAGGTGGGCAGTAAAATGGATGAGGGCTATCCTCCAAGTCCCGCTTGAGGCATTCTGGGTGATACCATTTCAAACAAAGGTCACATTGCCAGTATTTTCTGAATTAAATGTCACATAAAACAGGTTGGTAAGAAATGTTTGTTAGCATAAGTAACATTTAATTCAAAGCTACATGTTATTGGTTTAGTTTATAGAAATTTTTGTGGGTATGCTATTTTGTAGTTTAGTTAAAATTTTCATAACATAGCCATTGATCAAATGGCGTTAGGTTAATGCAATAGAAAAAATCATTTCTTTTGATGGATTTTGATTTTAGCTGTTGACAATATTCAAATAAGGTCAGATGTTTACATGATAAAGCAACATGTCAAACACCTTTTCAAGCCTGTACAAGATTTTTTGAAGTTGAATAAAATATTTTTCAGCATATTATGTGTCGCAGTATACCAATACTATGGTAATAAATAAATATAAAATGCTTTCAAAAAATACTTTTCTATTCTTAAGTCTTTTTGATAATTAAATTTGCTTTTCCAAGCATAAAGGATATGTCAACTAACGCTACATGGGCTAGCATTTAAATTCCATTTACTTTTTGATCTTGGGGGCATGTAGAAAACTTATTTGAACATTTCAGACCATTCATGTACTGAAGAGATTTCAAGTGTATAATGAATGCATATTATTTTACCTGCCATCGTTTGGTTTTTTGCAGAGGCAATACATCTGGCATTTCCTTTTTATTGGAGGGTAATAAAAGGGAGACTGAGAGTGTCTCTGAAAAATTAAAACACAAGAATAGCAATTATGGCAATTATCCAAGAACAATTTAATTCAAAGAGGCAACCCAGCTGGACAAGCCCAGTCATTCATGTGAGTCTCTAAATCATTCATTGACACACATCATACTAAAAAATCAGAATAGGGTTGGAAATGATAAAATTAAAGAGCTGTTTCTTAGACAGTGAGTTAGACTTTTCATATCATGGCTACTGAGTTTTTTAAGTAATTGTCATATTTGACGAATCTCTCCCTCATATATAATAAAAGGATTCATTTAAGCATCCACTGATAGCAGGAATGTCTAAGTCCAAAGGAGCCATTATTTTACTAAAATTCAATCTATCCTTGATGGTGGTGAACATTTTAGTCAATACAGGCTGCATAAGATTTGAGACATGGTACATTAAATCAAACAATAAGGTACTTGCTAAATGATACTTATGATTTGATTTCTATTTGAACAATATCAGTAGGTAACCACATATTTAAGTGTAGCTGAAATAAACATTGTTATAATTTTGTATAATTATAAACCTTAAATTTGATGTCCCGCAGTTTTCTTCCAACTGGAGCGTCAACAGGAGCATCAACTGGAGCGTCATCAGGAGCGTCAACTGGAGCGTCATCAGGAGCATCAACTGGAGCGTCATCAGGAGCATCAACTGGAGCGTCATCAGGAGCATCAACTGGAGCATCATCAGGAGCATCAACTGGAGCGTCATCAGGAGCATAAACTGGAGCGTCATCAGGAGCATCAACTGGAGCATCATCAGGAGCATCAACTGGAGCGTCATCAGGAGCATCAACTGGAGCATCATCAGGAGCATCAACTGGAGCATCATCAGGAGCATCAACTGGAGCATCATCAGGAGCATCAACTGGAGCGTCATCAGGAGCATCAACTGGAGCGTCATCAGGAGCATCAACTGGAGCGTCATCAGGAGCATCAACTGGAGCATCATCAGGAGCATCAACTGGAGCGTCATCAGGAGCATCAACTGGAGCATCATCAGGAGCATCAACTGGAGCATCATCAGGAGCATCAACTGGAGCGTCATCAGGAGCATAAACTAGATTGTCTTGAATGGCGCCTTGCGAATCACCTGAAATGTCATGAAATAGATATGGACATCGCATTTTTGGCTAAGAATTATAGCCAAAACCTTGTCTTCTTAATTCAGTGATGCAAGACACCACTTAACTCTTAACAATTAGTTTAAACAAAAACGCCACAAACAATTTCAAAACACTGGACAAATACATTACTTAGTAGACTTGAAAATTTCATACAAAAGATTTTGTTAAAATGTTAAAAAACACTTTACAAAAGTGTATCAATACCGTTTATTGCACATAATGGAAGATGTGAATAATAATTGTTTGTTTTTTACAAATACGAAAGGACGACCAATACACCAAAAACAACTTTTATTTCATCATTAAATGATTATACATGCTTCTATACAAAAACATAAATTGATGTAGTGGTAAGATGTGAGAATTTATTGATAAAGACGACGGAAAATGTTAATGAGAAGCTAAGACAAAAAGAGATATGTACAATTCAGTACTGTTGTACACGTTTTTTTAATCAAGCAAACTTGTCGAATTCACTGCTTTTTTATATTTGCAGTATCAATTTTTTGTTTGTGATGATTATCATTATTTGAATATTTGTCATTGACGAGTTGATACAAGTATCTGTAAACTAGATGTCTCACAAAATTGATCTCATCTCCCACATGTTTACCGTGACAATTTTTTATTTTCGCGGACCAGAAAGTTTTCGCGAATTTGAGATACCACGAATTCAAACAACTCCAGAAAAATGCGAACATTAACTATCCGAAAGTACCTGCTATACAGAAATTTTAATGGATAATGACCAGCTTTCATTTTTCTTTGAATAAAAACAAGCAGAAACTGCTTCAATGGTTACAGTTATGTGGTTTGGAATTTTACAGGTATTTTGGTTATTTACTTAAAAGATAAACTAATTGACCAATCAATGAGTTAGAGATACTTTGGTCAGTTACCATGGAGTACAAGATCTTAAAATTACACATAGCTCAAATTCACTTAAAGTTTGATGGAATAAAATACCAGTAGTGACATGGGACTGAACCTGACAGTCAAAGTCAATTGATGATTGAGCCATGATAAATTTAGTTTCAACAACTGGTACCCAGCACTTTTTCTGGATTTAGATTGGAAGATAAAGTGTGTCCGAGAACTAACCACAATCGTTGACTGAAGTCAATCAATATAAATAGTGTCTCTACCTCTGAACTTCTTTCCACCAGCAAGAAGGAGTGTTCCTATTTCTCTCTTGTAAATGGCAGGAGAGAAAAACCCCAGACGTAGGGACTTTCTATCAAGGATCCTTTCAGCAAACTAGTAACAAAAAAATACAGACAATACTGTGTGAGTGCTAAATGGTTCATTATTTAAAATATATAGGCAAGTGTGTAGGAAAAATAGTCTTAATGGCACCATCCTATGTTTTCAGGATAAGTTTCATAGAAAAACAAGATTTAGTGAACAGTTTTTACCATTTTTAGCAAAAGATATAAAAGGAATTTAAAGACATTAAACATAAAAGCATCACACATAGACTAATGTTTTATCATTAAAGGACCATACCTCTGGCAAAAAAAAACACCAAAAAGTCTGTTGTAACAAACTTTCCTTCATAAACTTCCCAACCAAATCATCATGTTTACCTTGAGACAGTATAAACCACACGACATGCCGTCATTCTGTTTGGTGTGTGGAATGACTTCCATGTTCCACCTCTCTTTACGGGGGCCATCAATGCCCTTGCATTGTCTCTTGTGTAGAAAGGAACTGCAAAATAAATGCATCAAGGTTGTAATAGAAATAGGGTTAAGTTAATTGATCACACAGTATATTTTTCAGTTAACATGCTGAATTTCACTTATATCAGTAGAACCTGAGGGCCATGGATTACTCACCTGAGGGCCCTGGATAACTCACCTGAGGGCCCTGGATTACTCACCTGAGGGCCCTGGATAACTCACATGAGGGCCCTGGATAACTCACCTGAGGGCCCTGGATTACTCACCTGAGGGCCCTGGATAACTCACATGACGGGCCCTGGATAACTCACCTGAGGGCCCTGGATTACTCACCTGAGGGCCCTGGATAACTCACCTGAGGGCCCTGGATAACTCACCTGAGGGCCCTGGATTACTCACCTGAGGGCCCTGGATAACTCACATGACGGGCCCTGGATAACTCACCTGAGGGCCCTGGATTACTCACCTGAGGGCCCTGGATAACTCACCTGAGGGCCCTGGATAACTCACCTGAGGGCCCTGGATTACTCACCTGAGGGCCCTGGATAACTCACATGACGGGCCCTGGATTACTCACCTGAGGGCCCTGGATTACTCACCTGAGGGCCCTGGATTACTCACCTGAGGGCCCTGGATAACTCACCTGAGGGCCCTGGATTACTCACCTGAGGGCCCTGGATAACTCACCTGAGGGCCCTGGATTACTCACCTGAGGGCCCTGGATAACTCACATGAGGGCCATGGATTACTCACCTGACGGGCCCTGGATTACTCACCTGAGGGCCCTGGATAACTCACATGAGGGCCATGGATTACTCACCTGAGGGCCCTGGATTACTCACCTGAGGGCCCTGGATAACTCACATGAGGGCCATGGATTACTCACCTGACGGGCCCTGGATTACTCACCTGAGGGCCCTGGATAACTCACATGAGGGCCATGGATTACTCACCTGAGGGCCCTGGATTACTCACCTGAGGGCCCTGGATAACTCACATGACGGGCCCTGGATTACTCACCTGAGGGCCCTGGATAACTCACATGAGGGCCATGGATTACTCACCTGAGGGCCCTGGATTACTCACCTGAGGGCCCTGGATAACTCACATGACGGGCCCTGGATTACTCACCTGAGGGCCCTGGATAACTCACATGAGGGCCATGGATTACTCACCTGAGGGCCCTGGATTACTCACCTGAGGGCCCTGGATAACTCACCTGAGGGCCCTGGATTACTCACCTGAGGGCCCTGGATAACTCACATGAGGGCCATGGATTACTCACCTGACGGGCCCTGGATTACTCACCTGAGGGCCCTGGATAACTCACATGAGGGCCATGGATTACTCACCTGAGGGCCCTGGATTACTCACCTGAGGGCCCTGGATAACTCACATGAGGGCCATGGATTACTCACCTGACGGGCCCTGGATTACTCACCTGAGGGCCCTGGATAACTCACATGAGGGCCATGGATTACTCACCTGAGGGCCCTGGATTACTCACCTGAGGGCCCTGGATAACTCACATGACGGGCCCTGGATAACTCACCTGAGGGCCCTGGATAACTCACCTGAGGGCCCTGGATTACTCACCTGAGGGCCCTGGATAACTCACATGACGGGCCCTGGATAACTCACCTGAGGGCCCTGGATTACTCACCTGAGGGCCCTGGATTACTCACCTGAGGGCCCTGGATAACTCACCTGACGGGCCCTGGATAACTCACCTGAGGGCCCTGGATAACTCACCTGACGGGCCCTGGATAACTCACATGAGGGCCATGGATTACTCACTGTAACATATAAAGTATAATAATGAGACATTAAATAAAACAAAAAAGCACCTGAAAATAAGCTGCATTTTATATAAATCTTTATGAATTAATTAACCATGACAACTTGTGTGATAATAACAATGCCAGCAATAATAGTAGCTGGGAGGTTAGCATTAACAGTAGCTGGGAGATTAGTAATAACAGTAACTGTGAGGTAGCATCAAAAGTATCCTGGGGTACACAAACATTCTTAACGCACATGAACACAACAGAAACCACACAGTACAAAAAATGAAATGACAAATTTTGTGATGATAACAATGACAGCAATAACAGTAAGTGTGCGGTTAGCAATAACAGTAAGAGTGCGGTTAGCAATAACAGTTTCTGAAGGGTTAGCAATAACAGTAACTGGGAGGTACTATTCGACCAACAATTTTTGACAGTGACGTCATTTTGTCAACACACTATAAATAATCATGGTATTTCCTCAAATGGGTGTATACTTATAATAGACTGAAATATGTACTTAGGAATGAAATAGTTTAAGTAAAGAATGGCCTAATGGATGTACGGATTGCTTGTTACACAGGCGATGCTGGTTCGACACTGTTGGTAGGCGACGAATATTTTTATTATTTATATATAGAGAACATTTTACTTTTGATTAAATAACATATTAGTCAGTAGTAGGTTTATGTCTTATTAGGGTTATTAAGGTCTTCATATTCCTCTTACATATAAAACATGTTTTAGAATAGATGTTGCTTTCTCCTTATTCTTCAAAGGATTATCACAATTTATAAAAAAACTGGTTTATAATTTCCAGTTCAGTAATGTAATGAGTAACAAACATTTTAACACCATTCATTTTGTATGCTTTTTTCTGGAAAATAAGTATAAAATTGAAAAAAATATTGTGCGAGAAAAAAGCTGCGCTGACAGGATTCGAACTCGATACCTTCCGATCACTGCGACAACCCCGTTAACATCTTGGCTACGTTTTCTGATATAATTTACACAGGTAAAAAAACAATGATACATTTACAATATAAGGTATTAAATTAAATCAACATTGGAATGTAAACACAATATGACGTCACTGTCAGGTATCCCTGGTAGGATAGTAAGCAATAACAGTAACTTGGAGGTTAGCAATAACAGTAACTGGGAGGTTAGCATCAAAAGTATCCTGGGGTACACAAACATTCTTAACGCACATGAACACAACTGAATCCACAAAGTACAAAAAATAAAAATAATAAAGACTTAAGACAAGAGGGCCATTAGACCTAAATCGCTCAGCTGAGTACAATGCTATTTTGGCACTATGAGTTAGGTCTTTACACCATTACCAAGTTTGTTACCACAGAGGACTCAGTTGCAAACTTAGTGTAAATTTCATAGGGATAAACATTTCATAATGATTAAAACTAAAGGGATAATGATTTTATTTAGCCCTGCCACCGGGGGACCCATATGGGCGACGGCCCCCAGAAGATGATAGTTATTTTAGTTTTTGGGGGATAGTGCATAATACAGGAGATGTCCCAGTTCCAGACGCATCACTGGTTCTTTTACGTGCCGATGTAAAGCATCATACACGGGACCTCGGTTTTAAAGTCTCGTCCGAAAGACTGTTAGTGAAGTTAGTTATGTTAGGTGGGAAACACTGAAAGCATTTCTAAATTTGCTGGATGAGAGATCGAACCCACAACCTTCGGATCAGCAGTCAGTGGACCTTACCACTTGTCCACCTAGATTAAAACTACAAGGACCTATAGAGTGATAACACCCATTGACAATAACTTATGCCAGGCACTGAACATAGGGCCATCACATGGCTCACATTGAGCACAAAAGCTAAAAACACAACATCAACAACATTTAAACATCAATTTACACACAAATTCACATATAAAGTTAGCAACTTGTCATTCATTAACTGTTAACTATAATAGTTCTGGAACTGTTAACTTACTACCATCTGTGTAGCACAGAACCTTCTAACCGGTCAACTTCACCGAGAGGGTTCAAATAGTGAAGAATGTGTTCTTTCGGTTTTACCACCTTAACATTATATAGCAATATAATATTCATTTGGTACATAAATATCCACAGTTGTTACAGCTATGTAATGAATTGTTTAATTCATTGCACTAAAGGACATTTAAGGTATTTTATGTATAAATATCAAATGTGTATCCTTTTTGTTATTATTAGTATAAAGCATTAATTAGTATATTATAAGAAATGTATAAGATGCTCAAAAACAATAACAATTAAATTTTCTCATATCGTTGCTGCTCCATTTTTGCTCAAATCTTAGGAAATTGCTGGATATTTGTTATTTAAAAGAGCACTCATTCTGAAACGAAAAAACGCGCAAGTTCCGTTGTGATGCGAAAAGTGTGTATATCTTTTCTTTTATACCAAAGTACAATAAAATTTTATAGCAAAAAGTGCTTAAGTTAGGCAAATTTGTTGATAAAAACGTCAATATAAAAAGAATGAAACGCTTTTCGTATTAACTTATCATGGAATATGGATAAGGTTATCACACGTAAATTATATGGAAAGTTTGGTCCGAATCGCGACGAAAAAAAAAGCAGTATTTAGTTTTTTCCTTCTCCTGAAAAGTGGTTATTTTCAAATACGTGGTTTTCGCAGAGCAGCGACGATATATTCTATAATCAGACTGATTTAAAAAAAAATGACTGTGATGAGCAATTGTTAAACCAGATACTTCTTGAACAATTTATTCTTACCACTAATATCCAGTGGTTGCCACCTTCATTAACCACAGCCAGAATCAGGTTATACCTAAAAATGTTCTCCTGCAATGAACCAATTGTACAACATATTAATTTAGCATGTACTATCTACATTTCCTGTCTGTGTTTAAATGTTTCATTAGTAGCAGATAGAAAACTAAACACATAATTCCCTTTCTTTCAAGAGCTTCACTCTCCGTTTAGATACCTGAGCACTCTTTTTCAAAGCACTGGCATTTCTTACAGAAACTTTAAAACAAGTGACCTTTCCTTATCAGATTTTGCTCCAGAAATGTATTAAACATTCTATATCAAACATTTTATTCAGTGATAACCTGAGACTTTTAGTTTAACATATCCAAAAAGGACAATTAGGTCAAGTCTTTGTCTTACTATCCTGTACTATTCCAACTTAAACATATCATGCATATTTTACTGATAAAATATTCTTAACTTACCTTTGGTAACAGGATCTCAGGAATCCCAGGGGTACGTGTGAAGATGGCAGTAGATTGTAAACAATCCATGTGAAGAACATCTTCACGACCTCTTGTCATCAATGATAAAGCTGCGTCAATGACCTATTTAAATGTAAAGATGTGTAATTAATTAAATATAAACTTGATAGAAATAAACATAATTCAGAAATATTGTTTAACAGAAAAACTTTATTAAGGATATTTGGATTTGTCCAGAATGTTCTTGCTTTATAATTGAAAAGTCACCTTTGATAGAAATTTTTAATAATGCAGAGCTATGAATTATTCAAAATTTCAAACAGGATTAGAGTAAGTAAATTTGTTATCCATGTTCTTCAGATAGTTTGAAACGAAACAAAACATAGTTTATTGGTTTATACCTCATCAGATAGGGTTCTATTTAAGAAATAGAACGAATTTCTTGTTATAGTGTAAGGACCAACAGTAACTAATGGTGTTACGTCCTCTTCCCTTGAATTGTTTAGTAATTCTGCAAAATAATATAACAGTTATATTTGCCCTTAGAAATAGATATATACATATATATATATCTATGAACATCCCTATGCAACTTTGAAAACAACGGGTCAGCTGTTCACTTTTGATCTTACACTGATCATGACTCATATCCTCTTTACAATACTAGTCAATAAAGAATATTAAATGAATGTTGATTAATTAATTCTAAAAGTTTGATAGATTTGAAAGTATTTTTAAACAACACATTTAATGTTCTATATAATTATCAAATACCAGACAAATATGATATTAATTACATAAATACTTGCATTACCTTACATATATTTAACTCAACAATTAGTTAATTAAGATTTCCATTGACACCATAGTTTTAAATTTGTTCTGAACTGCATTGCCACAAACATAGTTTGATGGAGGGAAATCATCAATGAACTCTAATCTGGACAAAAGTTTGTCAGTGTTATCATTTACATGTACATTGTTCAATACAAACATTTATTACATGCTTTTCAGTGGTTTATTGAAATAAATTGATATTTCTCTGTTTCTAACAGTGAAAATAACACTTTGTTATTTTTCACTGTTTTTTGTTATTTTTCACTGTTTTTAAACGCTGGTTCCAGATCAATACAGTAAACGATGTCGGACTTAAAATTAAGAGTTACATCATTGTGACGTCATAACTGGCTACGCCACTTGATAAAATATTGATTTCTGAGTTCACTTGGTGAAATAAAATTCGATCTTACACCAAAATCAACAAATATCCTCTATTTATTGCACTGTAGAAAAATGCATTGGTGTGTGATAATAAATCTTTTGAAGTAATAATAATAACGACTTTATTTAGAGAGGCAACACAGTTGGGCAAGCCCAGTCTTCCCTGTGAGCCTCAATAGCAAAACATGTTTACAAAAATAACAAATTACATAATTATTACAACAAAAATATGTTAAAATATTAGCCCTGAGAATAGGATCAACATTTGTACATATTAGAACATACATACATGAATCATATTATAAATAATAACAATCAAAATAAATCAGTAAACATTTCAATTAGTTTTGTTCACCAGAGTAGAACCATGATAGGTACGACCTTTTAAAGATATTAAGTGAATTTGACTGGCGAACATTTAAAGATATCTTGTTCCAGATAACTGATCAAGAATAAGAAAGTGATTTTCTGCAAAATTCAAGACGTGGTTTTGGAACATATAATAAGTTGTTTGAGTGAGATCTTAAAGATTTGTTGTTTGATTCTTTAAATAGGTTTGACATATAGTCAGGAAAAATATTATTTATTGATTTATACACAAATATAGCCTTTTTATAAACAAAGCGGTCCTGAATCTTGAAACAGTAATTTTATAACAAAATGCAAAATACTTGCCATCTACACTATCCTGCTTATCTTCAGTCTGGCTATTCTTTGGGTTTGGGGTTGGAGAGGCTGAAAATGTATAAATCAACTGTGACCTTCATGTGGCAAATGCCATTTCTTGAAGACAAGGATCCACTCGAGGAGTATTCTAGACGCATTTGCAATATGCTAGTAACATAATCCATGATATTAAAATCTTGAAACATGATCATTGTAATGCCAACATATGTCAGTATCAATTTGTTTATTACTTGTGGAAAAATAAACTTCCAAGTAATAGAAGGGAAACAACTATTTCACACTTGACGAGTGCAGATGACTAATGATAGTAAACAAGTCTTGTTAGTTTTAATGCAATATCAATGATAGATAATGAGGTATGGTCTGAAAACAACTTGCATGCAAACTTGAACAAAGAAAACCTAAGTAAAAAGGGGCATAACTCCAATTTCAATTAAAATAGAGTAATAGCACTTCACTATTACTGTTTTTTGTTCATGGCAACAAGTATTTAATTAATTGTGCCAATGCAAACCATGAATACTTTGTGAGATACAAAAATGTAGTAAATTGCTTTCAAAACTTTAACCAAAGTGTGACGTGAACTCATGGGTAGAACAAAAGCTCTCTTTATTCTACTATTAGTCAAGCATAAAAAAGGAGATTTTTAATTCAAAGACCAATTAAAAAACATTATGAGCATTATATGCTATTGATGCACCTTTATGCTTAGAACTGATAATCCAATTTAAGTTTGCTTAGCAATTACGAAGCTACATTAGAATTATAACTTATACTTACCATCATTGATCAAATTCCTTAGTTCTGCTGCCTGTTCCAGTGTGATCTTTTTATCTTCAGCTTAATAAAAAAGACAATGTTTTCGTGTACAGATAAAGGTAACCTAAATTTGCCTGCAAACTACTTTTTGGATGCGTAGTTATTAAATCACAAGTGCGTATGCACGAGTGATTTAATATTCGCATTCGAACGAGTGCCTGTGTTTTATAAAACAACAAAGCACCGCTATATGCATTATTTCGATGCCAACATCGCAAATAACTTTCATTTTACAGCCCCAAAAGACATATTGACGTCAATTCCTCAGATTGTATCGTTATTTGGCTTCGTAGATGATGTCATCAAACAGCCATGTTTTGTTGCTTAATCCAAAATGATTTGGTCAATATACACAAAGAAGGCCAATTGCACGTGCTATGTTAGAATGGTAGTTAATAATTGTGTCAAGTTTTTATTTCAAATTGTAATATTGTTATAAAATGATAAAGTATCAACAAAATTAACTATTATCATAGCAATATATATAAAGCTATTTATCAGGTGATCATTTATTAAAGTATTTCAGGGTAAGTACCTCATATACTAGCTTAGCTGTTTTTTTGTAAACTTTAATTGACAATTTAACTTACCAATTCTTTTTTTCTTCAGCTTTCTTCGAAGCTTTAAGCTAAGTTTTGTATTTCTTTGCTTTGCTGGTTCAATGAAAACATTTGGTACCTGAGCCAGGATTTTCTGTATGGTCCCAATTGAGTTTTGAAGTACTGCTTTGTTTACCATTTCATATGTCTTTGAGCGCAAAAGATCAAGTTCTTCACGAAGTTGTCTTTGTAGAACTGGCACAGTTTCTTTAACTACAATGATAGTTTATGTTCACTTGTTATAACCAATATACAACAAATATATTCACTTGTAAATCAGTCCAGAACTAAGACACAGATGCCCCCACTACATGACAATGGATACTGACCACCTCTAATATTTCTGGAGCTTATTGCAGCTACAAGCAACACTTTATTCAACACAACAATTAAGTGCATGACTATATTTTTACTAAGTCAGGGGCTATACATTCTGCAATATGAAATGAATCTGGGCGCTAAACCCCAGGTTCCTAACTTCACAATCTGACCAATACTCCTGTAAAGTTTGGTAACTCTAGGTCAAATACTTATGGAGCTAGGCAAGACACAAAATTTTTGGACATTAAAAATGCATTTTTATACTTAGTCAGTGGCTATAACTCCTACATTACTGAATGAATCTGGACGCGAAACCCCAGATGCACCATTTCACATGCTGTCCAATACTCCTGTAAAGTTTGGTGACTCTAGGATAAATACTGTTGGAGCTATCAATGATACAACAATTTTGGACATAATGGGTTTTTGGCACGATAACACCGCTTCCGGTAGGATGTAAACAGAAAACTCTGACAAAAATGTAAAAACTTAAACGCTTTGACGCAGTAGTGGTTACAGAAAAATACATAAACATGTCAGGTTAGATATACAGAACTGAAATAAGACAGATATCGAAATAAATATTGTTTGTGAACTTTAAAAATATTGATTTGAACAAAACACAAATAACACGTGTCCCGCCAATATTTTTTCCAAGTATACTGAGCGAAAAAAGTATGGCGGAAAACAAATCGCAAACAGAACATGACAAACGTAAAAGAAGTCTCAATTCAAGTGTAAGTGAAATTGATTCTAGTAACATTTTTGGACATTAAAATTGCATATTTTTACTAATTCAGGGGCTATAACTCCTACATTACTGAAAGAATTAGGATGCAAAACCCCAGATGCACAACTTCACATGCTGACCAATACTCCTGAGAAGTTTGGTGACTCTAGGTCAAATACTTATGGAGACAACATTTAGGGACAGAAGGACGAACAGACATGGGAAAATCTATATGCCCCCCTCAGAGTGGGGGCATAAAAAAAAGTATATTAAGAAGAGCAATGACTGTAAGGGACATATGCCCCAGAAGTGTCATGTTCGTAGGTACATTAAGTTTTGTAGTACAGAAGTGCTTTTGATTACAAGTAAATTTCTCAGTAAGAAATGATCATAACTTGCTGGTTAACAAACATAAGTGTACATGTCATTAATTATGAAACCTATATTGACCTTCCAAGTTACATTAAGGCAAACTTTTGACAAACCTTCTGTGAATTGGACTTCCTGAATTGCTTCTTCCAGAACAGGTTCTGCAGGTGAAGTTGGACTTGGCATATGTTCTGGTGTTTCCTTAATCAGTGGCTGGGTGTTCATGTAATCTGTAATTGATGCAATTTCATTGTTATTTACTTATTTACAATAAAACTTTTTGGTTTAAGATAAAACAATTCTTTTTAATTCTAAATGTTTCTGGTAACTTTTTGCAACCTTGGATATGTAGTGCATTCATGATTATACACTACTATTTTGCCAGACATCATACAATTGGTTAACAATTCAGGTAACAGATTGAAGAAGACTTAAAGCCAGTAGTGCTTTTAAATAATGATTTCAACTTCTAAACATTAAACATCATAACTACTGAAATATTGGAACGCCTTGTCTATTTCTTGACTGGACCAGCTCAGTATGTAGTACACATGGTACTCTGTCTAAATTCTAAGACTGTTCAGGTGGTGAATTGATTTTAAGACATAAACCTATGTTTGAGCATCTCTTACCTTTAAGATTGGGGTCCATCACAAAATATGGAGACTCTCTGAAAATAACTGGCAATTTTTCCCAGGAAACATTTCCATGCTCATCCCGAAGAGCCGCAAAGATGTGTTTGCATGGCATGACATACTTTCTGTAATCAGGACATGCACACCTAGGAAATTCTGTAGTGGATCCCAGTGTGACGTGGTAGCCATTAACCATGATCATATTTCCATCATACACAACCACACTAAATTAGGATAAAACAATAAGATTACAGACTATAAAAATAACAAGTGTTTGAACATAAAATCATCATGTACATAACAACACTTAGAACATGTAAGTCTTAGAGGTTATAAGTCAAGATTTAAAGGTGCTGGAGGGTAACATCCACGGTGACAAACCGAAGTTGGTTAAAAATGTACTGGTATATTTCACTGGATTGAGGCTCAGTATATATTTATGAGACTGGTAGGTTCTTTGTCAGGATAATGTGAGTAAGTTACAATCTTCATACAACTAGAATACTACCTTTTTTATTCTTATTATTAATCTTTTTTATCAGTTCACACATATCAGTAAATAAAAAACTTATCTAATCAATAAGATTCAAGTGAGCTGCCAAATGAAATCAGTTACTATTGTTGATACAAAACTCAAACAAAGAAAATTATGAGTTAAAACAAAACAACAGTTAATAACCCACCATATTCTTTAATAAGTTGTATTATGCTTACTCTGCCATATCTTTGGACAGTTCCATTCTTCTTGTGCAATGTTTCACGAAGACCTCTGGACGCTTCTTCAAAAATGCAGGGACATTTTTGTTGTATTGTCTACTTTCCTCAGACATTCGCAGATTGGAATCGATATATCTGTAAACAAGTGAAACATTCATAACAAAAGCACTGCCATGCAATAGCCTGACACTCATCTTTAATTTTTAGACTGTCATTTATGTATAAGCAACCTTAACTGACATTTTGCAAAGTGTCAATCTTGTATGTAGTATGAACATTGTAACAATATATCATAGATCATGGATTAATAAATTCAGTTGGAAACCTTTGATAAACAGCCTTCACCAAAAAGGTAGGGTGGAATTATCTGCCCCAGTGTCAAGTACATTGTTGCTGGGGAGACCAAATCAATAATAGTTAATACTGCCCCAAATTACCTGGTAATCGCGTAGAATTTTTTTTCATTTGTGAGGATTTACTCCACAAAAATTCTTCAATTGAACCTCAAGATTTTTTTGTAAAATTTAAAATAAAAAAGGATCACAGTTATGTCAAAAGTTGAGTTTGTAGCAAAACTATACCATATAATTTACAAGAATATAAACACATCTTCATCAAATGATCGCTTATAACCCTCTACAAAAGTAACTTGTATAATATTGTGCAATACATTTTAAATTTATATTGGATATAGAATTTTGTATTCTGTACAACTATGATAATTAATATTACCTCCTCATTTTGTCTGGAAGGAATTTCTCCATCAAGATTTTAACCAGATTAGTGATGTTCATCTGGGTTCGACGCAGCAGAAATTGGTCTTTTAGATCTAAGTGAATTCTCTCAAGTCCATTGTTTGTTTTCATACCAAGAAGTGCTTCAGCAGTGGTATAACAATGTGCCCACTTCTAAAATATAATATTTACTTTGTTGCTTTAGATCATAGATCCGTTTTTGGGTCGGAAAGTCATGTACAGTGAGGCTTGTAACACATTGTAGAATGCATATACAGTCTAACTTTCTATGATTAAAGTTTAAGTTGTGACAGGAATGTTAAACTATGGATATGTTCATAATTTGACAATAGTCACCTCTCAAGCATAGACAATGAAAAGGAATGCTATGTAAGAAAAGAATGTCCCCCTTTGTATATGATTGTATGATATGCCTAACCGGTAATCTGTATCAGTTTCTAATGTCGGCAAATATTTTGCTGATGCTGCTGGATCAGATTATCTGAGTTTCTTCAAGAAACAAGTTTTGTGATTTTTTTTAACTATTTGGCACAACGAATGCACAAGTTAAATCAATACCTCTTTTGATGGTAACCAAGTCCTTTCAATGTATTCTCCTATGCTTTCCCAAGCATTTCCATTCTTAAGTTTAGAGAGGATTTCATCAAACTCCTCCTCAGTTGACGCATGAGCCAATAGCTGCAGATCAGCCAACACTTGTGTTTGATTCGCAACATGGTGTTTCCCTGCTGTGACCCAGCGTCTCCAGGCCTGAATTCTGTGGAAATCACAGATAAATCCTTGTGCATCTGAAAAAATATGTTTTAGAAACATTTATATTTTCCCCTTATTATGCTTGAATAGGGGCATAATTGTTCTGAAAGTTCACAGACATGATAAATTATAATCATGCCAAAGAAATGAATCTGTCAATAGTCTGTCACTGTTTGAAGAAATATTTTTTTAACAAAATGCCAAGGTATGGGCATCCAAAGTCTATATAGTAGTACACTTAGCTTTAAATATTCATCTTAAGACAACAAATGTAGAAAAGATTACGTGTTTCATTTTTACAGCTATTTCAAGTATATGGTGTGTCATATTTATTGAATAATACATGGCTTAGCAGTGCCTTTGAGTAATAATCGCCCCGTTAGGTTGATAATTGCCTCGAGGGCTTCAGCCCGAGGGCAATTATCATCAACCGGGGCGATTATCACTCAAAGGCACTGCTAAGCCATTTATTGTTCTGTATAATACTATGTTTGTTTTATTTTTCATTTAAACTACTCCTTTAAGCAGACAATAATCATATAGTGAGGAAAATGCATTCAGTATTTGGTAAAGATTAAGTACGTACTATGCGTCAACAAAATGGACAGCGAAATAGGCCAATATCTACACTAAAACTGTGCGTAACTTTTTTATTATTGAGCGGAAACCTATTATGAGGGTATTCATTTTCTTAGTTAGAGCATTATCTACATGTTTTGGTACGTTTTGTTGCAACATTCTAACAAAAGTTGTTTTTTTTCACATTTTGGATCCTCCGCAAGACGCGGCAATTTTAAGGGAAAATGACGTAACGTCGCGCGTGAAACTTTTCTGAGGGCAATTATCTGATATTTGCCCTGCAGTAGGAGGGCAAAAAGCTGATAATAACTTTTAGGGGAAAATATAAGAACTTTTTCAACGCAAATGTGTTACTATTTATAGTAACATATGTATTATTACAATATATTCTGCATAGTTCTGCATACATACACATAGGCCAAATGCAAATAATAAAAATTATAAAATTGTCTTTCTTACTGGGAAATAAATCTTCCATGGCTTTGATTTCCCTATCATCGTAGTCAGTCATTGTGAACGCAGGGTTCCATTCTGGGTTGTGTTCCATTAGAACTGACAGCGCAGCATGGATACCTGCACTTGTCTCTTCTTCCAATAGAAAAAAGCAGACTACCTGGTGATCTGTATTGGTCTTCACTGCTAATATAAACAGAGGAACAGCCCAGCGCGAAGTTTTGTAAGTTGCGTCTAATAGAACCATCGTATTTCCGTACCGTGCTAGTAATTTTCTCATAGTTTGGCTTTGATAGACCATCATGAACTGAAATACAGTAAAGTAAGCCAATGAGAACAAATTTGCACAAGTCTATGAATTTTTATATTGAGAGGTGGAATCACATAAAAAAAAAAATAACATGGAAATTCCACAAAAAGCCAGGTTTTCAAGTCAGCCAAACATAACACAAAAGGACAAAAATTAACTCCAACAGCTCAACTTTTAATCTTTATCATTTTTTCTAACAATGCTTCCTATAAAATAAGTTCATAACATAACCTAATTCCTAACTAAAGTTATTGAGCAGAGACAATTTTTCTATTTTTAGTTATGGTGTCGTTAACCCCACCAGCCCCACTTTTCATCCTACACTAAATGTTCACAAAATCTACCTACACAGCAAGTTTCATTATCATTATCTTATTCCGAACTTAAGTTATTGACCAACAACCATTTTTCTACTTTAAGTAATGATGACCTTGACCCCCACTGGTCTTACTTTCAATCCCAAGCTGCATCTTCACAAAAGCTACCTATACAGCAAGTTTCATTAAGATAACTCATGATTATTTTTAGACAACAGTGACCTTGAGCCCACAGGTCCAACTTTCAATCCCAAGCTGTTTATAAAGTCTTGTTCAAAAGTAGATAGTTAATTATGTTAGACGGACTGGACACATTCCCTTTTGAGTATTAAAACCACACAGTCTTCGTTCATAATTCAAAACAATATTTGTTCGGTATACTTATGTTATTCTTCCGGTGGAATGCACTATTGGCCTTGGTTTTAGCAGATGACTGCAGATCTCAAAATGGAAACAAAACAAAAAAGATGTATTAAATAAACTTAGTTGACAATGATTTTGAACCTTTATGTTTCCAGTTGATCATATTTTAGCGTCCGCCTACTGGTTAAATAGTGCGAGTTCTTTTGGCAAAAACTGTACCACGTGCTGAGCTCAGCTTGGCATGTGCATTAGGTTGTTTACAATTATGACATTGCTCAAAATTGCATGAAAGGATATATCTGTAAAACTAGGACAATAAAATGGTCTGAAGCTTTTTGTGTTTAAACGTGTTGGTAAAATATTATAAAAAGTGTCCTCCTATTGTTCCGGTCAGTCTATGTGGGAAACACTGAAAGCATATTCACTCACATTCGTTTTTTTTTAATACTGCCTAACGCCTCTTTCTAGTATTACTGGCAACAAGATAAAACGATAGATGTGTTAACAAGGGAATCAAATGAACCTACCTTGGCTATTTTTTTGTTATAGAACAATTGGTTATTTTACTGGTCAGATATATAGCACCAGTACATACATATTGATAACCAGCTTATCTCTAGTTAGATTTGAAGTTTTCTAAAATTAAAAATTAATGGCAGGGATTCAAACCAATCACCTCTGGTTTGGTAGTCAAAAGCAAAAAAACACTTGACCATCCACATGTACTTATACCCTCTACAGCAAATTACTTTACTCATATAGGTAATCTTATCCCTTGTGCTATTGATGCACGGTTTATATTGATAATATAATACATTGTTTGTAGGTTGCATCAACTCTCATTAGTACCTTACTGATTCCAGTTTCTGTTTTTTCTTTGGTTTGAAGATGAACTAGATCATTGGGGTGTTCCCTTCTCCACTCATTCAGCTATGATATATAATTATGAAACAGTAGCCAAATAATTTAACAGTTTGGTATACAGGTATAGATATTATTTGCAATTATAAGTTACAATGTTGTGAAATTTAACAAGTTTACTTACAATTTACTTGTAGGCCATAACAATACATGATATTGATCGACATAATTGGCCTGAAACTAATTAAACTTTGTGTTTTTATAACGCTTCAGTATGTTTTTTGCATTAATGTGCAAGAGTCTCAGTTTATTTCTGTCAGACATTTGGCAAGCAATTATAAACAAAGCATACAGCAGAGAAGGTTATTTACTATTCAAACTAATTAATTACATACATTACATACATTTATTTCCTGGAATTTAGTAATCTTACATGTACAATTGACTAATTTATTCAATCTGATACTGCGTTATAATAGCCGAAAAGGTGAAACCAAAATAAATTGTTTCTTGCAAGTTTTAAATGTATGTACAAGTATATGTGTGTATTGCAATCAATAGTACAATCAACTGATTTATATTTTACCTAAATAATTTGAAAGGACAATATATAAATAGGTAATATATACATTGTATATATAAAATTTACATAAGATACAGTAGTATTGTAATAAATAAAAGCGGTTATAACTATAATTATTGACTATACATGTATATACTACTAAAGAAAACACAGTGTGGTCCCAGATAAATATGTGCTTTATTTATTCCAATGAAAAAACCTGCCTTGCCACATGCCCATTTTTCAGACATTATTGTTTTAGAACATTTTATACAATTTGCAAATATCTTCACAGTAATCCAAACTAATATGAAGGGTTTTCCATATTTCTTTTCTTATAACAGCAGTTTCAGTAGATCTATATTACTGGTAAATATCATTTTAGTTTACTTTCTTTCCAATATGTTTATTTTATATACATATTTACTTCTTTGTCCACTATATTAATGTTCTTTAAAGTCCATACTTACATATCGTTGGATGGTATTTCCTGTTGTGGATTGATACCTTGCCAACGGTTTGTTTCACCTGCTGTTTAATGGTGTGCTTCACCTCTCTCACACTGTCCGCTCCATCATTTCTCACAAGGTCCTTTATTTTGTTTCTGAGGTCAATGTCGAGCCTCTGAGATGGCCCTGCAAACTGTATAGTCATATAACTATTTTGATAGGTTAAAATTTTGGAAGTGTTAGCTTTGGGAGGTGTTGGTTCACAACATGGCTATATCATACAGAAGATTACATAACATAACATAATAAGTAGTTCTTGACAGTCCAGTAATCAAAACTAGAATTCTTTTCTCTCACACGCCTGCGTTAAAATTGATAAGGTAAGTTTAAGAACTTTTTCCATAGCATATCTTTAATAAATTTGGATAAAATAAACAATTAGCGACAAAACAAAGTTACAGTTTTATTTTTTTAATATTTGTCATTGACGGAGATAAATCAACTTATTTCCCAGCAATAACCATTTTTGTCAATATGTAATGATGAAAGCTGAATCAGGTACTGCATTACATATATTCCAAATTTCGTATATATTTTTTAACATGAATTTAAAAAAAATGAAATACATGTATAAAACTAGAACTGTCACTGTAAGAGACATATGCCCCCAAAGTAATGATAGTGAAGGGGAGCAATAATCTCTCATAGTAAATGTTGATAATAAATAAGAATTATATAATAGGGCAATATAGACGGAACCAGTTTGATAAAAATGCCACCAACATTGAAGAAGTATATTAGGAACATAAAAATAACAATTAATAGTACTCATGCATGGATCCAGAGAGAGGGGGTCTAGACCCCCCTCCCTTGAATTTGGGCAAAAATGTGGTCATTTTATATAAAAAGGGCCAAAATTGACTTCATGAAAAATTTTAACTAAAATTTATAAGGGGTCATAACTCCTTACAAAATCATCCTAGAGTTATGCCCCCTCATCTAGTTAATGTTAACTTATGACAGTTAATAAGTGTGTCAAGTATCATTGCAATAGCATTGACATTAAACAAAAAAGTGCACTTGAAAAACTTAAACCTTAGCCTGGACAAACAGACTGACGGACTGACGGACGGTTCAATTTTAAAATGCCACCCTTTGGGGGCATAAAAATATATAAAGACTGAATATTTTCTTTAGTTGTTGAATGTATTTACACTGTTTACTTTCTTTTGCTGTTACTTTCTTTTGCTGTTAAGTGTATATTTTGAAATTCTAAGGGACAATTTTCTGATGTCATTATTATTCTTATGGTCCAGGTTTATCATTGACCTTTAAGGTAAAAATTGCAAACAATATAATTTCAAAAGATTCAAAGCCGATAACCACCCACAACACAATCCAGAAACCAGGTTGATTTGTATGTCAGTCAAACAATCTCCTTCAACAACAAATATGCTCTTAGCTATTGAGCATGTTTCAGCATGGTATCTCATACATAACAAAAGCTTCTGAGCGGAATCGGATTTTCGATATTTAGTATCAGTGACCTTGGCCTTATCAGCCCAATTTTTAATCCTAAGCAGCTAGTTCACACAAGCTACCTAAACAGCAAATTTCCGCACCTATAACTCCCAACTAAACTATAAGGGTAAAATGATATCAGTATTTTTAATAATCTTAGATACATACTTCTCCTGTAGGGTGGCCTTTATGCTCATCTAACTCTGGAAGCTTCAAGAAAAAATTTCTGAGTCCCTGTCCTTCCAAAAAAAGCCTTTTTACTTCTTTGACAGCTGCTTTTCTGCCACGCTGTGTGTTTGTTACCTGGGTAATATACTTTACTATTAACATAGGAACTGAAATAATCTAACATGAATCATTTAAACTGAACACTACTTATATAGAAAGCATATAGCACCTCCAATCAAGTTTATTTTAATTGTATTATAATCATGAAAATTACAAATGTGTCCATAGGACTGTAGTTGTGACAATTACCTAGGGTCCTGAGTCTTGTGTATGAACACCATCTCGATCACACAACAAATGACATAGTTATTATAGTTATCAAATAAAGTTTGCTTTTTGCAAAGCTTATACTGTACTATCTGGTGACAGGTTCAGCAAAAGGCAGGGTTCCTATTGTTTGTTAAACTCTGACACGCCCAGCGATTCTTTTAAAAAAGTATACTTCCTTTTCTGTAAGCAGGACACTTTTGCACTAAGCATTTAATTGGTCAATTAGGCCAAACCTATTTAAATATTGTCAGAGTTTAAGTCAGATACAGTACAAGTTTTTGATCAAAAGTCTCCTCTAACAAGGGTCCTAGAACGTTTTTGGGGAATGAAAACCAAATTATCCTCGGCTTTGCCTCAGACAATTTGTTTTTAATTCCCCCAAAACTAAACTTTAGCTTTGTTAGAGGACACTTTTGATAAAAAACAAGTACTGTATCTATTACATATATATCACAGATATATCTTTCTTTACTACAAATACCCTACATTTACAGTAAAATTAAAGTTAAACCTGCACATCAGGATATAGTAACACTTCTTTGATATGAATTTGAGCAGGGCAGTCAATCTTCTTTGTAGTCTGTACTCCTTCTCTTATGTCCTGCTTACACCAATTATGTTCCATTTTTCTGTCTTCCTTTTCCTTAAATGAAACGACAAGGAATTGTAATAGAAATAGTGCTAAACAATTGAGCATTAAATGATGTCATTTATTAGATATATTGATGTCATTTGCTGTTAAACTAAAAAAAAAATCATACTTGTTATACTAGCCCATGTACAAGCGAAGTCATGTAATAAATAATTTATATATACGTGTATATAAAATTATTTATGGTGTACTCACCTGCAAACGCTTTCTCTTAACAGATGCGTGCTTATCTGTGCCATGATGGCAAGAATACTTTTTAATCCCAAGAGGAATGTATGGCACATCCTTGTCAATCCATTTGACATACTTTCTAGCTGACTCTGATCGTTGAATAACTAAGAAAGAAAAATAAGATCATATCAATTTGAATATCAAAGCATTAATTTTTTTATTATTATAAATTTATTCCTGCGGCGCTGAAAATTATTTACTGAAAAAGCAGGTACCATATAGAAAGAGTGGTGCCATTTCAGATACCATATAGAAAGAGTGATCCACTTTCAGATACCATATAGACAGTCGAGTAATGCACTTTCAGATACCATATAGAAAGGGTGATCCACTTTCAGATACCATATAGACAGAGTGATGCACTTTCAGATAACATATAGACAGAGTGATCCACTTTCAGATACCATATAGACAGAGTGACCCACTTTCAGATACCATATAGACAGAGTGATCCACTTTTAGATACCATATAGACAAAGTGATCCACTTTCAGATAACATATAGACAGAGTGACCCACTTTCAGATAACATATAGACAGAGTGATCTACTTTCAGATATCATATAGACAGAGTGATCCACTTTCAGATATCATATAGGCAGAGTGATCCACTTTCAGATACCATATAGACAGAGTGATGCACTTTCAGATAACATATAGACAGAGTGATCCACTTTCAGATACCATATAGACAGAGCGATCCACTTTCAGATAACATATAGACAGAGTGATCCACTTTCAGATACCATGTAGACAGAGTGATCCACTTTCAGATACCATATAGACAGAGTGATCCACTTTCAGATACCATATAGACAGAGTGATCCACTTTTAGAATCAACTTATTAAAATTGTTAACCAGCATTCATCATTTTATGATTTAATGATTGAACAAACCAGTGTATTTATTGTTTTTCCTTTTACATGCATATTATAACTGTATTATATGACAGTTAATGCGGGTAAATAGCAGTGATTGCGACCGAGATTTGCCTGCATATTACCGACTCATATGAGCTATAATTAAATGTATATTACACACTAACCGTATGATTAAATATTTAAGTTGCATTGAATTGTAAATAAAGAAAGACATACTTTAATATCTTTCAGGAGTATATGGAGTTTTTCCCCAATGGAGATAAAGCATTAAAGATGAAGATCAAGGAATGGGATGAAAAGAAGAAAAAAACACCCGAGCCTATTGCATCAACATCAGGTAATACAAACTAATGTCTAATTCTTTGTTGAGGATACATAGAATTAGTATATCCAGTATTGGGATTGTGTGTTTAGTTGTTTACCTTACAGTATTTTATGATGTAAAGGGTTAATAAGTTTAGTAATTCATTGAGTGACAAATGTCTATAACTGAAGCTAATACAAACTATGTTGATCTAGCATATTGTTCACTATATTTGTACAATTACAGGCAATACGACTATGACAGATGACGTTGAGATGGATGACAGTACCTTATTATCTGCCGTCCAGAATATTGAGGCCAAGCTTGTGAGGAAGACTATTCCAATTGAGGCCAAGCTTGTGAGGAAGACTATTCCAATGATTGCTACGCCAGAGTCGGGCACCTCCAAGGGTGAGTCATTGATAGTTTTAGGTCATACATGCATATATATTGCTAATAGTTAAAAATTGCCACTTGATTTTATTCTTAAATCATAACATATGCCTAACTTAAATGGCAAGTTCTGTGAATATCCAGTATTTCTATAAGATGTTTGATGTTTTAAGAAGCAAAATGTTTGTTTATGTTTATAACAATGTATAATATAAGCATATCGAGGGTTCAGCGCAAGACTATCCTAACTCCTATGCATTTATATAGGAGTTAGTATAGTCTTGCACTGAACCCTCGATATGCTAATGTTGCACTTTTTCAACAGGACTGTGTTGGCTGTGATTGGTAAGAATTTATTTGTTGTGGCTTTGGCTTAGTTCACCTGTAGTGGGGATAGCCGTATGTCTGTATTTAAAGGGTTGGAATTTATCCAAATGGTATTCAATATCATAACGGTTTTATAAATGGTATATTTATATGCTATCAAAGTATGTCCACAGATACGGCTATGCCCAGGCTATTGTATAATATGCTACATTCTTGTCGCCCTGCTATGTACTACATGTTTAGTGTTAGTGGTGTTTTATTTTAGCGGTAGTAAGTTGTACATTGTGGTATACTGTAAATGTAACTGGTTTCATGTTGGGATTCTATGTATCTTAACCCTTGCTCACCATTCTTTTTGTTTATCCTGCACATAACCATGTTATTGTTTATCCTGCACATAACCATGTTAGTGCATCTTATATTTGTAAATAAATGTCTCAAGTTCATGCTTTTTATTTTCCTGTAGACAGTTCATCTAACCAACTAGCTTTTTTAGTATTGTACATGGTAGTTGCTGCATAACACATTACTTTACATCTCTCATTTGTATTTATAGCATATTGCCTGTAGATCTAATTAAGTTCTTACACTGTGGACACATTATAAATACAACACTCCCTGCTAGGTATTGAACCCAGACTCCATTTCAAGAAATGAAATGTGTGCTACTTACACTACAAGGAAAAAACATGATTTACATGTGTCATCAGTTGACTGTCAACGCAATATATTCCTTCAGTTTTGATACCAGAAATTGTTTGTCTATATGTTGTAAAATTACATACATTACATTATTATCTTAATTCCTTATAAATGCTCATTACATATGATTATCTGGTGTTAAATGCCTATGTACCCTTAAATATACAGTTGGATACCCACTGCCAGCTGGATGGAAAACTACCATTGAGCCTGAGGACCACCAGTGGATCTCTAAGGCAATGTTTAGGTGGTCGGCTTCTGGAAAGTTAACTGCTGACCGGGTTGATCTGGACCCTGCCAAGACCAATCAACTATGGTTCTATCCACCGCAACCTCTCGTGACTTCTAACCAAATTCCTAAGGTTGAAAGGTACTGACAATAAAGGGTTGTAATTAATCGCGGTATGGAGTGCATGCCATGAAATTAAAAGTCTTTATACTTAAGTAAATGTCATGTAAATGGTCGGTGTATGTTCAGCATCAACATACTTTGTTTTCATTAACCCTTTACTCAATAGCAACATTATTATATGCAATTTCAATACAAATGATGAAATAAAATGCTTTAAATAAAAATTTAACAACAAATCAGCATAGACATCTGCCAGATACATATTAATGTACCTTAAGTAAGATAATCAGTTATTTTAATAATGGTTAGTATTAATTTTGACAGACAGTAACTGAAAGAACATGTGTGTACTCAATGTGTTTGATTTACAGATACTTCGGGCACCGGCTTTTTCTGTGGATGCCATACAGACAGTGGAGTGTTCGCTTTCATTGTCCCCATGCAGCATGCTCGAAGAATCCACTGACATCTGCAGGATTGTATCAGCGTGTTAGACGAGTAATGGACGTAAGCGAATACTACTACCTGGCAACTGAATATTTGCGTTGTGGTCGGTGTTTGAAGAAGTTGATCGGCTGGAGTGGGATACTGCTCGACCAACTAGACGTCGGACACAGAAACCTGTTTCCAGCCCTTCTGACTTATAAGTAAGTGCCGATAATAATTTCCTTACGCATCAACTTGGTATACTGCATGTATCAATGTTTGATTACCCATTCTCTATAAATGTGTACTATCATCACATCTCACACTCATTCTCATTCAATGTGAAGTATTGATTTCCCTGTGTCCATTTTGTGCTAACTCATTCACATATTCATGTATCAACATCCCATTCATCCATCGTAATTTCAGATATGCTTGTGACATTCGCGTAATCACCCTGATGCGCCAACGGGGTCTTGGGAACAGTTCCTCTCAGCTAAGGTCCAAGTTACATGAGGGGCACAGTGAGACATGGCTACGCAAGTCGTCTCAGTACCTCGCTGACTGCATGGTCAAACTTGGGGGGGGATATTTTTTTTAAGAAGGGAGGGGGGGGGGGGGTAAACATATGGGTGAGATCTTCAGGAACAGTAACAATACATGAGCTAGCCCTACTACGTGTGTGTGTGTTGTTCGTACATTGTCAGAAAAGACTTGAAAAAGATGGCATTTATTAAAAATATGATTATATGCTAGTAACTTGGGGGATACGGGGGTATGCTCCACCGGGATTTTTTTTTAATAAATGGATCCATCTGGTGCAATCTGGGCTTTCTGAGCTACCTTATTTGGTATTAAAACAGGACATGTTTTATTACAAATCAAGTCAGTTATAGTACTTATTATATGAATTGTTACACTTATCCTTGCACAAGTATCTCGGAATTTCTAAGCCTGAGAACTTTTATGGGGATGGGTTGGCAAGGGCTATTTAACAAGACATAATTATAGCTACATAGAAGCTTGTGCAATCTTTATCTGAGCAGCATATCAGACATGTATATGTCTAGTTCTTATAATAATAATAGTTATTTTGCGAGCGAAGCGAGCTCGAAAAAATTACATATTTATTGTTTTTATTTTACCTTTGCGGGTATTTCTTTGCTACCAGACTGTTTTATGCCAAAAAGAATGCATGTGGTCTGGATTATTGGGGAGGCCAAACTATATGTTGCCCCCCCCCCTGTCCTGACATTGGGGGGGGGGGCTGGCCCCCCCCCCCCCCCCCCCCCCCCCCCTTCTCCTACGCCCGTGACACTATACAACAAACTGGCATTCGAGTTAGCATTTTTTAGATGGTACAAGCTGGATATTAATAATAATAACGACTTTATTCAGAGTGGACGAAATGTTTGGTGCTAGACCAATTTTCAACAAGGAACATAGGCATGAAATATAAATAAATAAGTATTATACAGTACAGTACCCGTGTGCCCAAAGCCTTTCGAGCTGGACATAACGTTGAAACTCAACGTGTGTTGTTCTTCATGATCATGTATAGCTATTTCACACTCTTCAATCGTTTCTTTTAATTGAAATCCGTCAACGTTGTTGGAATCCATCTTTTTGACTATATATGTTCTCAGGTCCATCAGACTCAGTTACTTGACCATCTCTGTTCTCATTCCGTTCTCGTTCTCATTTAGGCCTACTTTCGATTTCTAACTTTTGGATCACCGTAAAGTGGCTACTTTTACGACGTTGTCTTGTTTTCGGCTGATCCAAAAACTGTTACCAATCGGCGATCCACTTTCCGATACCATATAGCCGCATCGGATTTCATACCGGCGACACGTAAAGTACCGAAGTATGCCGCATGCAAAATATCGTCAGCATTAGATTCGCTTATCATGCAGATTACTAAATATCACGTTATCAAAAGTAAAACGGTAAAATGACTGAACAAAAATCGAAACCAGAATTAGGTTTATTGGAAGAAGATGATGAATTCGAGGAATTTCCAGCTGAAGGTTTGTTAGCGGATGTAAATTTTCTGTGTAATATGTAATTATTTTGTGGGAAATGCTCTTTCTTTTTCAGTAACTGTCAACATTCAAAGTGTACCCGTATTCGGACAGACAGTGCATGCTTCGAATGTGTTACGAAGCGACGAAGCGTACCAGCCTTGCGTTCAGTTACGGCTATCGTTCCAAAACGTTGCGAAACAGTGAGCGATTATTGCTATTGACCGGCGTGTTAGCGAAAAACGTTTCATATCACTGTCTATCGCAACTCGGAGGTAGCACGCGAATATTTGAGCCTATCACTGCGTTCAGTTACGGCTAACAGTCACTCAGATTTTGTTTTGTATCCCTGCCCCACCGTATCACAATGACTGCACACAGGGAACCAAATTGCCAAATGAATGCTAGGCTTGTTCCCTGCCTTTACTGTTTTTGAGGCAGGGAACCAGAATAAAAATGAGGCGTTCAATACAATTATTTGTGCCGCTAACTTCAAGCGTTTTGCGTTAGCTGTAACTGAACGCAAGGCAGTTTGTATGACAAAGCGTAACACCTATATATTATAAAGAGAATATGAATAATTCGCATGAATTGTTAGTAAGAGTTGGCAAACAGCAAATACAGGCAAATTTTTCTCCTTAATGTAAATTGTAATGAAATTGTTTCAGATAAGTGGACAGAGTGTACAAAGTGTGGACACTACCAGTGTCACTTTATACAATTTCACAATCCCTAAATTTGGCGCGAGTACTGGTTGGTAGCCAGGAAGCAGTCATCAAGAGTGATTAGTATAAGTTGTAAGAACTTGTTTCACAATCGATGTAAAATAAATAAATTTAAGACAAAGATTAAGTTATATCAATAAATATCTAGTATTTTGTGTAGTTTCTCAAAGGAATTCTCAGCAATGCCATTTCTTAAGCTTGGACTGTCTTACTTAGAATTGGGAGTAAAAGTAGAAATGCACTCAAATTCCGATGACTGTAGACAACTATGTAGACTATGAAAAAGTTGGAAAATCTGTAAAAGCCCATCTTTAATTATTTATGTATACATTAACTTAGACCGGCAGATTGTAGTACAAACCCTAGGAATTCCTTTACTCAGTTATCAGTATTAATCATAAGCATTATGATCAAAGTATGAAAATGTGCATATATCAGTTGCTATGCTTTAAACTTCAGATTGGGGCGGAGAAGAAGAGGATAAACAAGACGTAAATGTTTGGGAAGATAACTGGGATGATGATAATATAGATGATGATTTTTCTTTACAATTGAGGTGAAATACTTTTGCCTTATATTTTTATGTTTCATGTTCGTTAATAAAATCAAAGATTGAAAGTAATTATCTTATAAATCAAATTGTTTGTATATAATAATATTATTATTAATGTTATATTTGTATCCTCCACATGCGAAGTGTGTGGGTATACTGGTTTGAGCTTGTCTGTCAGCATGTTTGTCTGTAGGAGCAATCTTGAGTTCTCTGTAAGGCTATTACAGTTTATACCTACAGTTATGAAACTTCATAGGAACATTAAAACGTTAACCATCATGTGTAGTTGTGCACCTTGGGTTTTATTTCTTGATTCTCTCAGTACTTCAGGAGTTATTGCCCTTTGTAAAATGAACTGTTCAATGTACAATAATTAGCGCTGACAAGTCCTCAAGGCTGTTGCACTGAAGGTTCTGTTACTTCACAGAAACATTAACCCTGATGTGTATGTGAGCTCCTGGGTTTTTGTTTCTTGATTCTCTCAGTACTTTTACAGTTATGGCCCTTTACACATGTAAGCTATACAAATGTACTATTTCATGTACTCCAAAGTCCAAGGTTGTTGCACTTATCAATGGTACGGTACAGTACTTGATAGGAACATTAACCTTCATGTTATGCACTGAGATGTTTTTTCTCTGTCTATTCAAGCATTACAGAGGTATACATGTCATTGGACTGCAGTATTTGGCACATGGCAGTTTGGGGAGTAAAGTACTTTCTCAGTGTTTAGGGACTGCTGATAAACCTCATATACTTGTTGAAGACTAAGTGTAGTTGTGCATGACATATATTTTTTCCATTTATTTTTCAGGGCTGAGTTGGAGAAACAAGGAGGATCTATGGAAGGTCAGGAGCCTATGAAAACATAACTCCTGTTGAAAAGCTTCGATCATTCATTCACCACGTGACCAACTCTTCTCATATTTCAATTTACATTGTGTTACATTCATTGTTTGCTCATCATTCTTAGTGTTTGATGGTTCTTACAGCTGAAAAAACAAAAACTGTGTATTCTTTCTAGTAATATGCAGATCATTGCGCATGCATTATTTTGATAGAAAAAGAAACATTAACGTAACATTATGACTTATGTAAACAGCTTTCCATGTGACCAGATTCTTACGCCATAAGTTTATACATTTGTTTGGTGTTCATTCAAATTGCTAGCGTTCAATGTGACAAAATGTCAATTTTCACTATCATGCTTTGAGTATTCATCATTTGTATGTTTTTTCAAACAGTAAAGAATATTTATGTTCACAATGTTGTATTTGTTTTTATTTATGAGATGTTCACAATACTTTACCAAATTCCTTACATGACTTATATCCTGTGATACATGAATCACTGCCTTAGATATACGGTAATATACAGTAAAACCTCAATAATAAGACCACCTTTGGTTGAATAAAGTGCAAAACCGTGAAAATGGACTTGAAAGTTGTGTTCTTAATTATAAGGTGGCATTAAAGTGAGGTTGTACTGCATGAAAATAGAAGATAAAAACAGAAAAAAACAGTATTCTGATATAACCTTTCTGTTGGGGGAGGTACCTTAATAGCACAGAGGGATCGCTGTAGAAATTCGATGAACTACAAGCAAACTGAATTGCCAATTGTTCTATTTTATGATTTACTTAATAACATAGGGTATTGTGATCCTTTAAATTATAACATGTGAGTGCATTATTGTTTCATCAGAATAGTAGTAATAATAATTGTTATGTAATAGTAATAATAATTGTTACGTAATAGTAATAATAACTGTTCATGCATTTCTATTTTGATATTCCAGTACATGTAGTGAAAATATTGCTTTAGTGGTAATTGTATCTGTGTTCTCTGAACGATGAAATTTTGACATGAATTTTAAGGACTGAACAAAATAGGTATTGTGTATGATTAGAACACAAAAAACGTTAATGAGTGAAATCTACAAATTTTAATATTTCATTGGCTACCAAATCTGAACTCCGAGTCTTGATTTTATGCAAACTGACTTCAAGAGTGTTTCTAGATGGTGTTACATATAGAATATGGACAAAGAAGTGAGGTTGTTTACTAAAGAAACAGATTGCCAAATTCCGTAATGTTTACCTATGTTATTGGGTACTTACTCTGTATACCAATACATGTTCGTGCATATTAGTGATTGACCTTAGTGGCATATAAGACAATTGGGTAAGAATGGTGATGGTGATGGAAAATGGACATAAAATGACTAACATGAATGTAACAAAACAGACAAGCACAACAATTTGTTTCGGCCATCAGTACACAAAAAGTTCAACTCATTTATTTTCGATTATAATACATATAGTGATGAATATCAATGAATGTAATCTCCACAACACTCCTAAGTCTCTATTTGTAAAACTAGATTCAGGCCTGATAATAATTGGGGCTAAATAGGGCTGCAGTCTCACTGTAAGAAGATTGGCCAAGACTAGAAGCATTTGGAAATTAATGGCAGAAAGTGGTGCAATACTTTGGCACTCTGATAAGCATACTGTAAATTCTACAATGCTCTATATCATTTGTCTTGACTAAATTCCTTGAATTCCTATTATGGTTTATTCAGAATTTACTACGCGTTTGCGAAAGTAAAATTGTACTGGATTCAAAGAAAAATATCTACATAAGAGAGATAACAATGATACGAATGTGAATCCAATTCCTGTATCGATTATCTCCCTTAGCTATAAAACCTATTTCTCGTGCATTTGTTATCTGGGCCGTTCTTCAGTATATCCACACCCCTCTTGAGGTTGTAGATTTTATTCTATAATATCGCTACTACATTCTGGTGTATTTTAAACATATTTTATTGCAAAGTAAAGTACACAGTCCAGCTGTTTTCGTCATGCTGAAACCTTTAAAGCTCTCCTCTTACCCTCCGATTTTGATACCATTTTGACAGTAATTTGTCCAATTGATACCATCGGATGCTCTCTATTTAAGCAGACCTCCCCCGAACGACCCGATAAGTCTACTCACTGCGTTATTGTGGGGAAAGAATGATTTTGGGGCGGTATTTTTACTAAGTACATGCCTCCTGTCAGAAATGCCATATCGAGGTGATTTTTTCGGCATAACAATTGCGTCTGGGAGTTGATATAGCGAGTAGTGCTGTTAGTCATCCCCACCGGAATTTGCCCGACGTCGAATTAAGAAGACTTTCTTGGAGTATTCATATTGCTGGAGTCTGATTTCACGACTTCTGTTTGCCTCTTGTTAGAGGCGAACAAACTGCATGATGGGTGTATGTGATCGCACGGCTATGACACACTCCTTGTTCCCCAAGTACCGTAGCACTAATGAAATACATTCTTCATGTGATTAAATTATCGTTAATTCAATTAATATTACTTAAAATTCACCTCGTGGGTATTACAAATAGGTTCTTACACCGACTCTTATTTTTTTAAATCGAGATAGGTTCGTGAAATTCTAAATACAGTTAAACCTCAATAATGAGACCACCCATTGAACCATTGAAAACTGGTCTTAATATTGAGGTGGTCGAGGTTGAATAAAGAGCAAAACAGTGGAAATGTACTTCAAAATGGTGGTCGTAATTTTGAGGTGGTCTTATTATTGAGTTGGTCTTTAATTGAGGTTTTACTGTAATGTTTAATGTGTTTTTATTAAGTACGTTTTATAAACAAGACGAAACCAGACATTATCGGCTAACCTTACCAAAGTCGAGTTTTAAGATCATTGTCGGAGATCTTTGACATTTTCAGATTTGTTATTTCCATCAGACTGCCGAGAACCTGCCCGCCCGAGGACGATAAACATATATCCATATTGGTATGGCCTTGTTACCGCTTGAGGAATTCTTTAAACATCATTTCCTTTCATTACCTCTCCAGTTTATGATTATTATCAAAATAGTTTTAACTTCGTGGCTGAGAGAGTCCCACTTTTACTCTAAATACCAAAATGTATATCAATATTAATAAATAATGATTTCAACAAAAAATCAACCTTCAACAAGTTATCCAGTAGACCTACTAGTACTTAAATTGTCTACAAAATCCTTTACTTTTAAACATAACACCTTACATAACTTCAAAATGACAGTTTCATGCAGACATGCATTTTATTAAGTTAGATAAAACAAATAAACAAAAAATGAACTTGTCTGGGTTAATTTTGCCTTCATTTAATATGTTGCACTACAAATCTTAACCTTCAGATTGCAATAAATTTGCTTGATTCAATTGCGCCGAACATCTTTTTTAATGATATTTCCTGTGTTTTTTTACGAAATTAAGAAGTTGTACGCGGCTTACATAGTTCTGCGGTATTACATAGTGTTTTCTTATTTTTCAAACACTTCTAGAACACTGTATAGAAACTCGTGAAATGTTGAAGAGGTAAGTGTCACTTGTTTTGGTCAGACCTTTTTAAATAGGATGTCCTCGACTATAAATTTTATATGAAATTTAAGGGATTTAATTTATACAAAGTTTATAGTCGAGTTTCCATACAGTGTAGAAACCTTTGCCAACAAATCATGTATCAGTCTCAATGTGATGCGATTTGCGATACAGCCTAAGTTGAATTAACAATTGGAAATTCTGGGAAAATCGCAACATTTGGCAAATTTAAACATAGGCCTACCAAACATGGGGCTTTTGTTTAGCTGGGTAGGGCCTATGCCTAATTCTCTGATACACGTGTGCGCCAAGTATCATCCGTGATAGTTATATTGGAATTATCCGTCAGATACATAGATTCTCTCTCCATCTCTCTATATATATCGTCGTCGCCTTATTTTCAGAACCCCGGTTTTGAGTATTTGGTAGGCCTATTGTTGAAACCGTCATTCCAAGCTCTTTCTATCTATAACTACTAGGGCCTACCTGTATTGTTCTGGATGCACATAACTTAAATAAAATGCAATTACATAACCCCGTATGTAACAATTATCTCAAGATGGTAAAATTTAAAAGTTGTTTTTCTCAAAACAACAATTTAAGTTATGGGGTTCTGGAAATAATGTGACGATATATATAAATACACATTTTCGATACAAAAAATGTCGGCAAATTTGCCTTCCATATTTATGTGAATCTACTTATAATGGGTCAGTCACACTACACCGTATAGCGTTAACGGACGTCCAACGTATAACAAAATTTTCAATCCGTTCGTGTCCGTTCGCATGCGTTTCTTTTCCGTTTCTCATGCGGCGCCTACGCTCCTCGTCCAGCGATGTTCGTTCCATCCGGTGGAAGGTTTTGAACATGTTCAAAATTTGGAACGTACACCACCGGACAAAGTTGTCCGTTATATGTACGGTAGCAATGCGTTTCTATGCGTTTTGTTCGTTACTCGTGCGTTCCTTATTCTGTACTTGTCCGGTTCGCATCCGTTCTTGTCCGGTGGCCCTGATTCACGGCCGGACTACTACCGGACATGCAACGTATGTTTAACGGACGATAACTGACGAGGAACGCATAGGAACTGATAAATAACGGACTGAGCTTCTTGACTGACTAGACTTTTCTCCAGATTTAGACAGGGTTTCTACCTGTGTAACTTGAATGGTATCTTGTTCTTTGGTGGTCTGTTCTCCAACAACGTCACTACGATAGAGGGAGGAGAGGGTGATCTTGGAGCCTTCCTCCGTCCTCTGGCCTTACCCTTTCCAGCATTCGTAGACTTCGCTTTTGGCATTTTGGAATTACTTCAGCACGTGTGATGTCTGAGCGAGCGGAAACTATTGTGCCGGAACATTTTGTATTTGTATTACTGGTTTATGAGGTCGCCCGTCGCCGCGCACATTTGATAATGCACTTTATGGTATTTTGGTCGACCCGGTATGTCCCCCGCACACCATAAATAGACTTTTTGAAACCGAAGGGGGAAATTTACCTGCCAGTATAGCAGTATAGACAATTTTTGAAGCCAAAGACGGCCACTGCACAGTGCCAATGAGACCTATCGTACAGTTACCATTTTCCTGGAACCTAATCAGTACTTTCCTGGAATCTACCCAGTACTTTCCTGGTTACATGCCAGTACTATGTTAGGTGGGAAACACTGAAAAGCATTTCTGTTTTATCCGGCGAGACGAGGGATCGAACCCACGACCTTCGGATTCGTAGTCAGCAGCGTTAACCACTGAGCCACAGGGCCACCTATGTGCCGGAACAAAAAAAATATCGGACTCTTTATACCCGTTTTGTCCGTCATGTGACCGGTAGAAATACGTTCGTCAAACGTTTTGTCAGTTTCTCATGCGTTGCGCTTACGTTTTACGCGGTACAAGTCCGTTACTAGTACGGTGATGTCCGTTAATTGAACGTTGTTCGTCCTGTATATGTGCGTTGATCGTGCGGTCATTGTGCGTTTTGTCCGTTTTATGCGCTCCATACACCGATCGCGAGAGCACCGAGCAGCAGCGGGGGATGCCTTTCGTCACCGGATAACTTTCTGCCGCAATTTTATATACGTTGGGCGTCCGTTAACGCTATACGGTGTAGTGTGACAGCTACATAAGCGGGTGTCGTATCCAGCGACAAAACTCTACGGTCGTGATGCAAGTTAGCGAGTAATGTGTTCATGGTCTAGAACTTTCTCGTTGTTCGGTCCTTTGCTAGTGTCATATTTTAGGACATTATGTGTGTCGTCTTCTTTAAAGGTCACATGATAACTGTGTCGAATTTCCCGCCAAAACCTCGTTATGATTCGATTTTGTTCTATATTGTGACACACTTCTTGAACACCTTGATTACCGGTACTACTTATATACTCGTAACGCGTTGGATGAATAACCAGTGTAGATCGGAGACTGGAGTGTGACACTGCTTATGGTTGGATTTTAGTCGAAGGTAAGAATATTGCATTTTTTCATGTCTCTTTTTCAGTGATAAACTGGCTACAGCTAGTAGGCCTATAAGGCGAATTTTAGATACGATATCGTAGCTATTCATTAAACTTACCTGTAGTAAACAGTTTTTTTACGTTTGACATATCCATAGTATAGATATAGACATAGCCTTACATTATCATGAATATTGAATTACACGCAAAATCGCGAACCGTGACATCTTTAATTTTTTCATTGATGCATGGTAACGACAATGTTGTGTCAAAGCCAAGTACAAGTACATTGAGAAGATAGTTTAATATAGCCTATTTTAACCTAAAAGCAAAGTACGAGTACATTGAGAAGATAGTTTAATATAGCCTTTTTTAACCTAAAATATTTCATGGTATCATTGGGTTTGGCTTGGGTGACTGTTTTAGTTCAAGTAGACCTTGGACCAATATATACATTGGTCCTCGATTACACCATCTCCTCCACGTTCCGGTCCAGTTTTCTAGTTTGTTTACAGATCTATATGGGCAATAAAATTGCGGGCTTATATAGACTGTACTGACAATAGCACTCTGAAGTTTAACGAACATTATGTAATGTTCATGACGTTGTGAACTAGGCCATGTATAAAAGATGTACACTACTGCAGTGATGTACATGGTGTTAGAAGGCTGAATTATTAGCTCAACTGGTAGAGCCAAATACCAGTGTTTAGGGGGTTGTGGGTTCGAGCCCCGCGTTGGGCACACTTTTCTCATTGACTTGCTACAATATCATGTTAAATGTTCAGACAAATGATAGTGTAAGATAACTTGACGTTGGCCCAACGTTATTTCTCATACTGTTATCTGCTTAAGGCCATGATAGTGTAAGATAACTTGACGTTGGCCCAACGTTATTTCTCATACTGTTATCTGCTTAAGGCCATGATAGTGTAAGATAACTTGACGTTGGCCCAACGTTATTTCTCATACTTTTATCTGCTTAAGGCCAAACATATTTAGTTTGTCAGTGTTTTTTTCTATTTTAAAAACAAATGAGTCAAATGGTTAGCTAATGAGTCATTGACATGGTACACTCATATCAAATACCGTTCACTTTTAGGTTAATAATCAGTTATCATTGTCTGATTGTAATAGATTATATATAGTTATATGATTATGTTTAGTTTATCAACTGTCGCATTTCAATTATGTACAACTGCATGTAATTTTACTTAAATATCCAGAATATATCTTTATTCAACCCTTTTACATTGAAAGATAACATGTTTTTACTGAAGTGAAAACAAGAATTGACATATCAGTTTACAATTAGGTCGTTGAACTTATATTATCCAAGTGAGTACAGGAATTTGACCCTAAAGTATAAAAAATACTCTCATTTTATTTTTAATCAAAGTAGAGTGCTGACCGATATTTTGCTCAAGTATTAGTTCAGGAATTTGATTTCTGTGTCAGAGTTGTACCCCCACCTTTTAGTATTTACAGTATTAATGTACAGCTACATGTATTAGTTAACCAAACCAGTGTTCTTGGGTTTCCAACCAGTACTAACTTGTTCTTCTGCAAGTAATTGACAACCTCCCACCTTGAATTAGAGGTGGTGGACTAAAGGCCTTCAAAGTGTTGTGCCCTGTCAAATTGTGACAAAGAACATGCAACTTATCAACTTGGTTCAAACCCATGGGTGGATCCATTGAGGACCAGGGGTCGGTACCCCCAGAGATTTTGGCATAACACGGTTGTCCATATCTAATCACAGATCAAGAGGGGTCCCAAATTCAAGCGCTTCACTTACCAGGAGCTGGACCCCAATATTGAATTGCTGGATCTGCGCATGGAACCAGTATGGTCACCTCCAGGTTTGAAGTCTGGTACTCTACCATCTAAGCTAACTTGGCGAGCTACAGGAATTTGAGACCAAAATCCAAAATGTCGTACATATATTGTCAATGTATATATACTAGTACAGTAATACAGTGTCAGTCAGCTTGTTTGAATATGAAATTTTTTGAAAGGATATACTTGTCAAAAATTAATGTCAATAACACTTTATTTAGTACACTGGGTAGTCAAACTTTTAGCCAATACTCCTAGCTTGTAGGAGATATATAGGTCAGGCATTGCTCCGTTGTGTACTTTACAAAGTTTACCATAATGTTATATATAGTGTAGTTTAATTTTAACCCATTCCACTCCTGTCTTTATATAAATCATTTACCATTTCAGTTTAGGTTTTGTATAAAGCCAGTGTAGTGTATATACATTACTTTTATTCATCGTGTGATGTATTCATTTATATTTTTGTTAGTGGAAACTTTTAATATTGCAGTTTGATGCTAACTTGTTATTAGTCAGGTTTGATAGATAGGAGGATGCAATGATTGTGCATCAACCCTTTATATTGTATGTGACTGACAAAAAAGGAAAAGTTTTTGAAAAATTTGAAGGGATACTATAAATTATTGTAAGAAGTTTAATTTAAAATGCTCTAAATGTTAAAACACCTAATGTTATACACATGTAAGTATAATATTTCAGCCTTATTCAAACTTAAGTTATTGATTGCTTGAATTCATACAGCTTGATCAATAAATCATGTCCTAGATTTACTTCAACCGATTGTACTAGTTATCTGTTCCCCAAACACAGCTTATATAGCAAGAAATTGCTTGGGCATTGTATAGTTTGTTCTATTAAATGAACCAGAAGTGCCACAATATATGAAGTTTATTATTACTCAGTTTTGATGAAGTGGTAAGTTACAATATAGTTTGCACCAAGTATATACATTTTCGGTACATAACACATTAAGTTTGAGAAGTTGGCCTGCATTTTTAGTACACTTCTTGGAACATATACAGGCTCACAGAAAGAGTAGAACAATGTTTCATATGTAATCTTTTAAAAAATAGTTTTGTGTGAAATGTTGTAAGGGTTTAATATTCACAATTTTTGGGAAGTGAAGGCCAGTCGTAACCAGGCATGGAGGAATCTACATACCTGTCTTGGAGATTTCTTGATGTCATGGATCTTGTACTGAATAATTGTGTAATATTATGTATGCCAGCATAATTGATTCTAGTATATAGGTCAATTAATGTATCTCTAACCGTTGTATAATTTGTATGTATATTTATTGTGTTTTGTTCGCTTTTAAAATGTTAATATATTAAAAACTCAAATTTGTCTTATAAATTCAGTTACACATGTTGTTTTATTTTTTTATGGAAGAAAATTGTGAACTTTGCAGTATATCAAGGGATAAACAATATTTGAAAATGAAGAATTATATTTATGTGTACTTTTAAACTATATCAATATTATTCATTGATTGTAAATATTTTGTTGATATTGTATATTCTTGGTCTGTGAAGTACAATGGATTGAGAAATAAACATAATACTTGTACTTGTTATAATTAAAAATTGTCGGGTATTAATTGATAATAATAAATTTACCATTCATTCGCAGCCTTCCTCAAGAATCCTTTTTTTTCATTCTTTCAGCTGTCTATATGTTTGAATGGTGACCATGAATATAAGGTATTCTTAAGCATTATATCCAACCAACTCAAGTGATCTAGATACGTACCAACCAGAAAATATCACAATGGTGCAGTCATTTGATGACTTTTGTGGCAATTCCCCAATTTGGGTGAGTATACTAATGAAGGCCGATCTCAAAAAAAGATTTGAGTATTCACAAAAATATATGATAATAAAAATATTTATAGTGATATTTTCACTTGTCTTGCCATACTATGCTGTGCTATCCTCATGGTTCATTTGACGTACATGCTTATTTGAAATAAACTTACCAAGTTTACATTAAATATGGTCTTTCATGCATTGCATAAACAGTCACCATTTGCATCACCAATTTTAAACAATGCAATGTGTTACTCTGCCAATGGATCAGTTAGGTAATGAAATGCAGGCAGATGAAGCATACTTAAATGTTTCTTACATTAATGATAATGAAATTAGATCTACATTACTAGTTTACATGATTACTATAAGCTATCATGACTTTCATGATGTGATCATCATAAATATCAGATTAGTTCATTATGCCAATCAGAGGGAGTAAATTTGAGTTCACTTGTTTACTTGACTCCAGCATCTAACTTCTGGTCTTTATGTGTGCTAACACAGTATATTCTGTCTGATGGCTTCTCAATTATTAGGGGCTGATAGTTCAAGAACACTAAAAGCACATTCAGTGCAATTCCTTCTCTCCAACAACAAAGTCAGTTTTCCTGTACAGATCGAGGCTTTATCACCAATTAATTCTGTCTTGGGCAATGACCTCTCTACAATACTTGGTGTGTGGTGCTGTATGTTCCTTCATCTGTGAATTTACGTTGTATCTTTGTTTCAGGATGATAATTTGTTGCTAAACAACACATATCCAAGGTTCACTGACTGTTTCCAGAATACTTTGCTGGTATGGATACCATGTGGTATCATTTGGTTAACCTGTCCTTTCTACCTACGGTATCTGATGTCAGACGACAAGTTACCATTACCTATGTCATGTTTGAATGTCTCTAAAACAGTAAGTGTTCAGATGTTTTTCTGTTGTCAGTAAGGTCTAAATCATGTACAGTTAAATCTCACTTAAAGACTACCTCTATAATATGACCACCTCAAAATAAAGAAAACAACTTTCAAGTTCATTATGACTGTTTTGCTCTTTATTCAACCACAATTTTCAGACGGCCTCAATATAAAGACCAGTTTTCAAGGGTGGTCGTATTAATGAGATTTTACTGTATACTAAATGAGAAATACGTAGTGAGATGAGCCTATAGAGGGTTTAGTGCAAGACTCCCCTGCGAAAAATGTTCAAGAATTTTCTTCAGTTCTAGAATTATTCTAGAACTTCATGAATTATTCAAGAATCACCCTACACATTCAAGAACACGGGTTCTAGAACCCAGCAATTCTAGAATACTAATTCTTAATGACGCTAATTCTGAAAACTTCAAGAACATTAGTTCTAGAACCCACACAATTCTAGAATATCGATTCTTAACAATGTAAATTCTGGAACTTTGCTCAAATTCTAGAATCAGAATTCTGTGGACACGTTTAGGTTCTTGAATAATTATTCTACTACTGACAAAATTCTACAATATTGTCCATAAAAATTGCCTTAAAGAATCAGAATTCTTCAATGGATAAACTTCTAGACCAGTTCAAGTTCTTGAATAATTATTCTTCCTCTATATAATATAATTCAGATGCTAAAATATGAATTCCTGTTGAAAAATAATTTCTTACTGGGTAAATTTATTTACTCAATATAATTATTCTAAAAGTAACTGCCCACCCCCAGGAAGATATTTATAAAAATAGCAAGGCATGGCTACTGTTCTAGGGCACTGCACTTTCCTTAATGTCCTCTTATCATTTTATGAGGTTCTTTAATACTTTAAGACTAGGTTAGGTATTCAATAAAGGGAGATAATTCAGAACAGGCAATATTTGAAGTTTGAATGATGTTCACAAAGACCTAAGTGTTCCAGACCAAGCATGAACAGATGGACAATATTAAAGACTTTAGACATGACAGATATTAAAATATCTGAACAATTCAGAGTTTAAAAAAATAATTAACTCTCATCAATGGAAAGTCTTAAAAATTCAGACTTTTAAAATAAAAACAATTTTTAAGTTATTTGTACCTTTTCAGAGTGTATTTAAATAATTATAGTTATCCGACACGTACTACATATGCGCTAATTTTTATATTAAAATTCAAGAATGATCCGAATAATATCTCCATTTGAAAAAAAAATCCCCGTAAAAACGTGTTTGTGGAACGTCAATAAAGTGCATGCCGTCCGCTATTCGCTCGTGACCGGTATTACTTGTCTTTATTATAAACCTACCGGATGTTGATAGTGTAAAGAAGCGGGAGCATCGTCAGACGATTAGCTGTTCTAAAGTTGACGATCATACACAAATAACTGCTTCCACAGAACAAATAAAAGTTACCATTGGTGCAGGTAAGTGTGACTGTATGCAGTTTGAACATTGTCGTATTTAACATTAGTAGCAGCGGTGAATTTCATCCCGTTATTTCGCCGAAGTAGACCTTACATATCCTCGACACCCCGATCGGCGCCGGCATAAGCTTTGTCAGCGAATCGGAACTTGAATTGTCGATATACATTATAATTAATGTACTGGCCGATTACTCACATCCAATTTCAATCATTCGGTGAAGAGATGCAACAATATTAAGAAATCATTTAACCAAAAGCAGTCAAAAAGCAGACGCGACGAAAAATTACTAGCCGCCATTGTTGTTGTTGTTGTTGTTTCTTTACCGCCAGTAATGACGAACCCCAGCAGTGTCTCTCCTGGGTTACTTCTTCACAATATTCTATATATATATATTCCACACTATACACGTAAATCCAACACCATGAATAATTGAAAAGAACTGAACTGAACTGTCTATTTACGCTTAAAGTACATATGTATGTATTAGCACGGTTACATTCCACTCTTGTTATCAGGTTTTTAATAAAGTTACTGAGATCACGTATTACTAGCAAGTGACCATACAGGAAGGCTCTACTTCATTCGTTTATAAACTCTGTATCTCATAGCGTGCAAATTGTATATCAATCTTCTAGCTTGAAATTCGATTTCTCTACCACAGGTATCATTATGTAAATAACTTGGTAATATTGCCGAAAAGTCTACTATAAGGTTCACTAGCTCTTCTGCGTTCGAAACACACTTAACATTGTTCTCTCTTAATGTGTCAAAAATGTTATCTATTATAGGGTCACGCACTATCTGTAGGCTGATACACCTTAGCAAGAAATGGTCAAGCGTTTCGTTCTCGGCACCGCATAGTGGGCACAGAGGGCTGACGGCGTTCTGGTTGAACCTGGCTCTATTCACTTGTAGGTTGTATGTGCCGGAAAGCACTCGCAGCCGTGCTGGCAGTCGGGTGGTCTCCCGTGTAGAATCGCACTGAGCTTGCAGTATAGGGTGTAGTTTCCCTTGTGTGAATGTGCAGTTCATGTATTTCAGGGAAGAATATAGGGCCGCTTGGCGTTCTATCTTCGCCTTCCAGCTACCAACCACGACCGTTTGTATATTCCGTTTCCAGCGTTGTTTACTCAGCGCGTTGTCTAAGTATGTCTCGACATCTCCCAGATCGTATTTGGTGAGAAGCGGTTGTATATGTTTCGCCCATGAATTTGATTTCCAGCGCTTAACATTAAACTGTCTACTAAAAATTTGTCTCTCTAAACTATCTTCACCCTGGTTGCAAATGTTGTTAAAGAATGTTAATATCTTCAGGTCCACTATGGCCTGCACTGGTAACAGCCCAGTCAGGATATATACACATGGGTCTGCAGCATTACTGGGGAGTGATAACAATTGTTTGAGAGTCTTTTTGTGAAATGATTCAAGTTTCTCTATAAGTTTAACTCTAGGTAAAATTATCTCAAGTCCATATGTTAAAATAGGTAAAATATAAACTCTGTATAAGTTTAGCGACGTCGCAGGATCCAAACCGTTCTGCCCGTGCAACCCGGCTCCCAGAAGACTATATAACGCACGCCTGGCCTTAGAAATATTACGCTCTACGTTGTCTTCAGCGGTTTCCTTGATTGACCCCTTTCTGTTTATTCCTAAATGCATTGCAGATTCAACGTCAGCAAGGGTGCTACCTCCCAACTGGAACACGTTAGTTTTGACTTTTGTAGATTTGGTTGGCCTAACCGTTATAGACACGGTTTTCTTTGGTTGCAACAAATATCGTTCTTCAGTGGCAAAAGTATGTGCCATATTTACTAGCAACTGTGTATTATCAGGAGATGTACACATAATGCAGACATCATCAGCGCAGGCACAGTTGTTATTCAATATCGTTCCAATCCTGGCTCCTAAGCCACAGTCGGTATACTGGTTGAGTAAAGGGTTTACGTAGAGTTTGTAGAGATCAGTGGAGAGAATACCACCTTGTCGGACCCCTTGCTGTATATTGAAGGGTTGACTTGTAGTGCCGGCCATCTTTACCACACTCGACGCTTGTTCATGTAGCGACTTGATAAGGGACCAGTGCCCATCGGTGACCCCAGCATGATAAAGTCTTCTTAGAAGATGCGAATGACAGACAACATCGAATGCAGCTTTCGCGTCGAGCATGATAACGTTAGCGGTTTTTTTCTGGTCTGTACACTCCCTGTAAAATTCTTCAAGAAGATATGCAGCATTCAGTGGGGAGGAACCCGCAGTGAACCCTCTCTGTGTGCTGTTTTGCATCGATAATATATGGGTCTGTATCCTATTACGAATGACGGTTTCTATAACCTTGCAGATAACTGGTAGAACGGTGATGCCTCGATAATTAGACGCATCTGAGGGATGACCCTTATTCTTAAAAACCGGGGAGACAACTCCAAGTTTAAGACAGGCTGGAATATTCTGTTGTTTAAAAACAGCGTTGATTACTGACAATATATCTTTCTGTAATATGTCACCACCATACAAGATGTGTTCAATGTTCAGCCCGTAAATATCGGGGGACTTGCCTCTATGTATTGTTTTCAAGGCTGTTTTGACTTCCTCGAAGGTTACCGCTTTTGTGTTGCCTGGTTCGATCATAGATTCCATCACTTTCACCTCTTCTTCGACCAATTCATGATATTCACTGTCGAACCCATTGTCTACAGATTCTTTAGCTAAATTCTCAAAATGGGTTTTAAACCCCTCAATTACACCTTCTTGGCCCGAGAAGCAAGATTCACCTACGTATAAGTCATCGATCATAGACCTGCTAGCACCCCGTTGTCGGTTGATCAATTTATAAAATAGTTTTGTATCCCTAGTTCTAGTTGACATAATTTCGTTCCTTTCAGCAGAGAGTCTCCTTGCTACCGCTATCCTGCAATGTTTTCTAAATTCAACTTTACACTGTTTCTTAATATTATATAAATTGTCGTGTTGATCTGTAACTTTTCCAGCTTTCGCCCAATTCTTATATGCTAACCTTAGATTCTTCAATGAATTAGATATGTTACTATTCCAGACTTTCAATTTAGGTTTTGAAGCCCTCGAGTTCTTTTTCTTCTTAGTAAGAGCAGCGCTAGCGCTGAACATGACCTCTGTAATACGTTGGGCCGCATCCGTAACATCCCCAGCGGTCTGCAAGTTACTGAAGTTAAAATTCATGTCGTTTAAATTTGAGATTACTCTATGCATGTATTGTTCCTTGTCGATTTTATCCCAGTTGACCCGCGACGTAATCGGTGTATTCGGGATCCTACCATTAGACTTATCACATGTAAGGTTACACTTTAACGTTAAAGAAATTGGATAGTGATCGGAAACATTCGAAATAATATCCACGTTGTTTTTATTCTCTATAATGTTCGCTGTTTTCCCACAGATAAAGAAATAGTCTATCTCCGTTTTACAACTACCGTTCGGATGCACGAATGTTGGCCCCACACACTCATAATGAAGTTTAAAGTCTAAAATAAGTTTCTGTATTTTCATTCCTCTGTGACCATTATCTACCTTATTTAAGTCCTCGTTTAAATCAGTCCCTACCACTATAAAATGTGAATTTATGTATTTCAATATGATTTCATTTAGTTCATCAATGCACTCACAGAAGTCATCTTTACTCGTAACATAGCCTTTACACGGAAAGTATACAGATACGAAAAGTGTCTTTTTCAACCTATTATTCGTTGCACCTAGTTCAACACATTGTATTCTTTCTGAGCCATCTGGCAATGTCCTAATAAATTTATTCAACTTGTTTTTCCATAAAATAGCAACACCCCCATAACCTCTTGGTAACTGTATTGGAGGCAACGGATTTTTGAAATCAACACCTTTTCCCGCAAAATTACAACGGGAGCTAATATCACCTAACATACAAATTTGCGCTTCAAACAGCCAATGTTCTTGTAAAAGTATTATATCAAAATTCTCCAGAAGTTCATTTATAGCATAAGTGGATGTTTTTACATTTTTGCAATTATACGAGGCCACTCGCAGCAACACGTGATCTTCACTGTTTATAACTGGGGACTGGGAAGGCTGGCACGACGAAAAGGCGGCAGAGGAGGACCGAAGACAGTCGGGTGCTGACTAGGCACGGCTGGTTGTACCAGTACTGGTGTCGCACCCCGCACAGGACCCTGTCCTGCCACTGTGCCTCCCACGGCCGATGCTTGTGGTATGTGCTGGACCTTAGGCATAGGTGGGGGAACAGTTCGTGGTGCTGGGCGGTGTACCGGTCCAGGTTGTGTGTGCCTTGGTGTGTTAAGACCCTGTCCACTTCTCCGCTCTGTCTGTGGTGCACGCTGGTGGAAGTATACCGCTTGCCCTGTGAGTCTTGTGGCAGTGTCCCTGTCCACCTCTGGAGTCTTCTCCTCAAGCTCACTCTCCTTACTGAGATTATTTTCTAGAATATCTAGCTGTTTCTTGATCTGGGAGAATACTATCCCACTCACACGATCGTGTATTTCCTTACATTGGTTTGTAAAATAACCTGCAATATTATCATTGCCGGAAAGATTAGCGCCCTGATCACTTGACATTTTTGGATTTGACGTATTTTTACTCGACACTTCTAAGTTTTCAAGCCTAGTTGTAAGTGTTTGAATAATGTTTTGCATTTCAATGTTCCTATTTTCAACTTTTTTGATATGTGTTTCGAGCCTAACTTTTTCTTTATGACTATCTTCTACTTTCTTCTCTTTCAGTTTTAATTCACCTTCCCATTTAGAGAGCCTTTTGTGAACCTAACTCCGCCTTCTATGTGACGTCATCAAGTTGTGAATTAACACAAACATGAAGTGTAAACATTGCAGACGTGCATTTTTTTCACCGAGTTGCGAGTTTAATAGGGGCATTTGGATGGATTCTTTTTTGGTATTATAAAAAAACATGTAAAAGTAGATGACGAAGGAAAAATTGTTTATAATAACAAGTTTTGGGCGCATTTTGACTCGTCTTTTGTTTTACACACTAACTGTGATGACATCATTATTTTCCCATTAATGTGTCTAGCAATTTTATGCACACTGTGATTGACTTGCATTATTTAAGCTTTTGATTTTGTCATGGTTTAGTTAGATGTGATTTGTTAAATTTGTTTTTTTAATCTTCTCAAGATGGAGTAAAACTTATCTTTTATATTTCAGAAAATGGTACTACTCTCATGGTGACGATATTAAAATGTTCTTAAAATTTGCTGGTTGATTCAAGTGTTGGAGGTTTTGTGTTAGCCTTGAAAAATCTTTTTCCATTGATGACTCTGCACAAACAATTCAGTGTGGTGATGTTGAAGTGAACAATAGTTTTCCAAAAGTCCTTAACAATGATTTACTTACACACATTCTCTTCAATGGATTTGACGTTGTTCAGGGGAACTGCGGATGGAATTGACAGAATGAGATTAAGAAGAATGTTCTAAATTTTAGAAATATTTTAAGTGTAAATTTGTCATTCTATTGTTTAATAATGTAACATTTTAATTTATCTAAAGATTTCTGTTTTCAGTGATGGTGTGTTTTTACAAAATTAGTTCAATATTGTTATTGTTGCATTTTAAGTACCAAGTATTTTTGTTCATGGATATAAATATAATTATATAAATCAAGTTTTATTAATATTTAATTAGGTGTTCAGCCAATTTTTCTGTTTTTTGGATAGTATGGTGGGTCCTTTTGGTATGGAAGTTTGCATCATAAATCGACAAATTTGGTATTTATACCCATCGAAGAAGAGAGGGCATATTGCTTTGCACATGTCGGTCAATAACCTTTTTGTTTCTGATCAATAACTCAAAAAACCCTTGACCTATCATCCTCAAACTTAGTCCACACATTCATCATTGGAAGCAGAGGGCCCGTAATGATTTTGGGGTCACAGGGTCAAGGTCAATTGTATTTAAAACCTTCCATTAATTTGAATGTTCAGTATGACAAAATTGTGGTCTTCTATTATACATAACTTTCTATATATAAATTTAAGGTCAGTTCATCGAGATTAGCTCTTTCATAACCGAGCCTTAACAATAAACCTTTGGTTTCAGAGTGTTTCCAAAATGGCACTACCCAAACTGCATCCACGAAACCCATTTTTTGTCATCTTAAAAAATGTTTCACAATATATATATCAAGTTAATCTGCTTTAGATTTTTATATTTTATCAAATATTGAGTCATAAGTCTGAGCTTTTGCATAGTTTGATACCAGAAGGAATAAGTGATTCATGTTATTCATTTGCAATGTTTTTCTTTTTCAATCATACCACAACCCCAGGTACATGAGAATTTTCTTTTGATATTCAAATACCATCCATTTACAAATTCATGTAATGTTTTTAAGCGTCCTCTTTTCTAAATTAACCTGGAAATGACTACTTGACGAGTATTAAATATTGTTTATTAAAGTAAGAAATTTCCACAAAACATTTGCAGCATGTATATTTGTGCAGCATACTTTGAACTTGCTTATAAATAAATGCAATTGTACAAAACATACCTCTATGACAAAACACCATGAGGGGTATAATGTTTTACAAACATCGCTTGTTTCTTTGAGGAATGGGGCCAAATATCGGCCCCAAATTGGCCATAAAAAGAGGCTGGTGTTGTAAAAGCTCTGATCATATGGAAGTATATTATGTAAAATTAATTATTTTTTAGGTAACACATTTAAACAATAGTTAGAAATCAATGTATTGTTGTATTATTTGTTTTATTTTGTAACTGCTGATACATGTGTATGATAAATTGAGTAAGCTTTAACTTATAAATATGTCAAATTTTTACTTTATTCTTGGGTTTGTTTGTCGATCTTTCATACCTGGTGTTCTTGTATGTCTTAAACATAGCTAAATATTGTCTGACCAGTTTCTATGAATAATGTCTGTTTTTTATCTTCAGAATTCTTGAATCCGAATCAGTAATTCTAGAATTTACTTTTAGAATATTCAAGAAATGTTAAATCATCACCAGGCCGCTTCTTGAATTGTTATTCAAGAATTATTCAATGAACTATTCAAGAACTTTGATTCTAGAATTATTCCAGAATTTTGATTCTAGAATAATTCCACAATTCCTGGACAATTCTTGAACAATTCTTCAAGAAGCGGCCATTTAACGTTTCTAGAATATTCTAGAAATACATTCTAGAGTTATTCTAGAATGTTTCACAGGGTTTATTCAAGAACTTTGATTCTAGAAATATTCCAGAATTTTGATTCTAGAATAATTCCACAATTCCTGGATAATTCTTGAACAATTCTTCAAGAAGCGGCCATTTAACGTTTCTAGAATATTCTAGAAATACATTCTAGAATTATTCTTGAATAATTCTAGAGTTATTCTAGAATGTTTCGCAGGGGCGAGTATATTAAGACCTATATAATTACATAGGAGTTGGGATAGTCTTGTGCTGAACCCACACTATGTTGATATAAAGCAGCAGCAGAGATAGGTCAGGATGGAGGTATTTTGGGTTGGATGAATTTTTATACTATGTTACATTCAGATGTGATCAATTAGGAAATGTAAAATGTGTATATTTTGTCATGGTCAACCCCTCAGTTTATAATTATGCTAATTTATTGTTTATGAGCATAGTGACCAAATATTTCTACATGTCACAGAAGAGTATGATTATGTAATAATGCTTGCCACAGTTTAGAATGGGCATGCATCAAATCCAATTCCTCCTGAACCTGCCTTACAATGGGAAGAGATGTTTATTAGCCTTCTATCTATGTAGAATGTAGTGTTGTCTTTTGCTAATTTGTTGCTTGCTATGTTGCTGTGATGTTGTGAACCATCCTGATTTTCTGATTGTCATGGAAATCATCAACCTTTTTAAATCTATTTCAGTTTGTTTCACTGCTGCTTGTATTTGTAAGCGTAACAGAACTATTGTATTCGAATGATAGTGATCAGGGTACAAGGTATGACACATCGGCATTCTTCACAGCGGGAAGTATCAGAGCCGCTACATTTGTAAGTAACTTATATCATTTTACAGAAACTTAGCAAATGATAGTTCTCAGTGGAGAAACAGAAAAAATAAGCAAGTGTGAATATAAGATGGACTTGAATTTGTTAAATCAAGTTTTGAGACCGGTCTTAAATGCAACCTTTGCCATTGGTTAATTTCAAATTGAGGATTGAAACAACCAATAGTTCAATTTTAAAACCACAGACCTGTGAGATGAAGGTACAGGGAATGACAGATTCACAAGAGCATGCCTCCCCACACAGATGCCAGGGAAACTCGAGCATTCGAAACATTAGGAGCTGAGGAGGTGTAAGGGCTAACATGTATGGGAATGGGGCAGTAGGGAATTGTCTGACTTATTATCAAAGACAACCAAGGAGAATTGGAGGGGACAACCAGAGGGGGAGGGGAAAGAAGGGTGTTAATCTGTATGTTTTCTCATAAAACTTGGTAAAGTCTAATAAATATATTTTTTTTCTGGTTAAAGAAAATGTCATTTTACTGTAAATAACCAAGGACATATAATTATATCGTTATGATTATGGCTGGCTCTGTCTGACAAATTCTTTGACAAGTCTTTGTGCTATGTGAATTTTGATTTAAATTTGATGTTTCAGTTACTGGTTGCAATATATGTACAACTAGAAAGAATGAAAGGTGTAATAACATCAGGAATTTTGTTCGTGTTCTGGTTCCTGATGTCGGTAGCTGCAGTTGTTCCACTGTATACTGGTATAGAAGAAAAGGTTAGTGATTTAATTATGTCTCCTACATGTAATTGGGGGGAGAAATATTGTTTTTGCTCAGGTTGTCTGTCTAAAATTCAGAATCTTTAACATTTTGAAATCGTTTTAAGGGCAATCATATATAATGCCTGATTCTTCACCATTTCTGAGGTATGTTTTTAAGTTTTGAGCTCTGGATGCATGTTAGACGCCTGTCATTTTGGGGGAGTTGTAAGTTACTGCAGCAGTCTCTCTATTAAAACAGTAAAATTGTTATGATGAATTTGGTGAGATGCCAATCTATTATCTTTAAAATATTTTTATATTTCTACTTTTTCACATTAACAACTACAAAGAGACATTTTAAGTTGTAGCTTACTTTTTTGTTATTTTCATTGTATAATTTAATCGTTAATACTTCGTTATTCAAGCAGATGTGAATTCTTTTTTATTTCAAAAGTTAATTTAATATTTCTGCGATTTGATCCTGGAACTTTTTGCTTCCATTTACCAATCAAATTGTTAGTTTTATAATTCTGTTTCCATTTGAACTCCCACCTTTTTGCTTTGACCAATCAGTTTGATTGTTTATATTTCGGCTTTCATAGAAACTTTAACCAGCCTTGACCAATCAAATTGATTGTTTTATATTTCTACTTCTGTATGAACTTTAACCTTTTTGTATCAACCAATCAAATTGTTTGATTGTTTATTTCAGGAGTATGATGAGAGTAGATTCAGGTTCATTATTTTATGTTTCTACGTTGCCCTGCTTATACTACAGCTGGTTCTCACAAGTATTGTAGAATCCCATCAGAGAGCTGGGTACCAGAATCTGGGCAAGGTTTGTGCAGCTTTTTTCTTTTATGGCATTTCCAAGTTGATCATTATTCGTTTTCATGGATTATATGTCATTGACAATAATTTATATCTATCAAAGGCATTTTACGAATTTCTAATTTAACTTTTTATGTATTAAATTTTCTTTGGATTTTCTGTCATCAGTTGTAAAGCTTTCAATTGTTCCAACTTTTAGAACATATGACATGATAACGGTGGTAACCATATTACATGATAACAGTGGTAACCATATGACATGATAATAGTGGTAACCATATGACATGATGATAGTGGTGACCATATGACATGATGATAGTGGTAACCATATGACATGATAACAGTGGTAACCATATGACATGATAATAGTGGTAACCATATGACATGATAATAGTGGTAACCATATGACATGATGATAGTGGTGACCATATGACATGATGATAGTGGTAACCATATGACATGATAACAGTGGTAACCATATGACATGATAATAGTGGTAACCATATGACATGATGATAGTGGTAACCATATGACATGATAACAGTGGTAACCATATGACATGATAATAGTGGTAACCATATGACATGATAATAGTGGTAACCATATGACATGATAACAGTGGTAACCATATGACATGATAATAGTGGTAACCATATGACATGATAATAGTGGTAACCATATGACATGATCATAGTGGTAACCATATGACATGATAACAGTGGTAACCATATTACATGATAACAGTGGTAACCATATTACATGATAACAGTGGTAACCATATGACATGATAACGGTGGTATCCATATTACATGATAATAGTGGTAACCATATTACATGATAACAGTGGTAACCATATTACATGATAACAGTGGTATCCATATTACATGATAACAGTGGTAACCATAATACATGATAACAGTGGTATCCATATTACATGATAACAGTGGTAACCATATTACATGATAACAGTGGTAACCATATTAAATGATATTGTGTTATATGTTTTTCAGCCAGAATGTCCCGAGGTGAAAGCTTCGTTTCCATCCCAACTTTCCTTCGAGTGGATTACATCGTAAGTGTTCAATCATTTTCTGTTTTTTAGCAGTACTTGAAAATATGTTTTTGTTATGTTAACTTCTATGTCTTTCTTCTTTATTTTTTACTTGTCAGAATAATCACAATGAATGTATGATCAAGTATTTTGTCATAATTGTCAAAACATGGCTCCCAATTTTTATTTTTTAAATGTTTTTTTTATCCTTAATACTCCATTGTCATGTTTAGATGGTAAACCTTAAATTTCTGACTTAAATAAAGAATAATAACATCATTACTCAACCCATGAAGACAAGCGCAGTCAGTTCAATGAAAATCTTGGATGTTCTGCCATGGAATATTCATAAAGTAGACACTTTCTGTATTCGAATTCATATTTTTATGTCATGTCCCATGTAGGATGTCGTGCTGTAATTGCACAGTCTGTCTGTCTATTACCAGTAGTTTGAAAGTTTTTTCCATAAAAATCAAGGGATTTCATTGAAACTTTATAGAAATGCATGATGCAGAAGTGTGACATGTATACATAAGAGCCTATAATACACTTTTATAAATGCAATTTATTTAATTCACAAACCTGTTTCAACACAATTCCTTTCTTTAAGCCACAGATTCTCAGTAAATTTGTGGCCTATTTTGGAAAATTCGACGTCAAACCATAGAATTGTATGACACGATATTTTGAGCGTACTTATAGAGTGCTCTATCATTCTCGTAAAGTTACTACAAATTCTATGATAATTTTAGTTAAGATAACATTCATGAAACGCATTTTTCGTAGCTATGTTAACGTAAGATAGAAGTTACAATAATATACGTCTTTAAAGATCGTCTATGAAACTGGCCCCAGATATGTAGTCCAAGTGACATCACTTTATATCATTTTCACAAATCAGTGATGGCTTGTCTACACTGATTATGTTGAATTTATGAACTTCTCTCTTGGGGGGGGGGGGGGTTTAAAGGACTTTAGTCATAATATTATGTGAACTATAATAAATTGATTGACCCAATTGTCCCCGTTTTTAAACCATCTCATTGTTCTTATTTTTTGCAGTGTTTTATAATTTGTACTGTATTTTAGCCCCAATAAGAATTATGTTGTAAAATAGTTTTATCCTTATTTACCCAGGGGCCTTATTCACAAACATTATAAGTCTGAAACTCAGACTTAGACTTTAAGATGTTAAATGTTCTTTTTGCTCCTATATTGTTCTAACAATACAGATTTTTATATAATTTTGCAAAAATATACAGAGGGAAACACTAATTATTCAGATTCAATTTCAATCGTTCGGATTGAATGGATACAAAATGCTGGTAAATGTAACTTTCGCAAATTTAAAGTCTGAGTCTGATTTTTAGGGGGCATCCCTGGATCCACTAGTGAGTACTCTTTTTTTGAAGACCATGAATGACTCTTGCCCTGGGCGGAATTCAAATCCACAACCCCTAGGACTCTACCCCCAAGAGACTGTGCCTCCTGAATTTTGATACATGTATCTATACCTCAGATGCCATGCTTGTTAGAGTCTATTTCATGGTTTAAGAAAATAATATTGTGTCAGGACAGCATGGGAATTAGGGGTAGGGCTGAGGTGATAATCTAGCAATTATTATATTGTGGCCTTAACTATGAATATTTATGTAATGTTTTATACATGGATGTACAATTTGTATATATAAGGTTTAAGTAGGTTATATTTTATGAGGGTACATGATAATAGCAATGTTTCTGATGATAACATGTTGTCCCGTTATAAGGTTTAAGGTCATTTTGATATACACATACATATTTATTTTAAAGGAGCCCCCTTGCAGATTTTGTAAAAAAACAAAAATTGTTAAAGCTACTTTGGATATCAACATTTCTACATATAAGAGGAGAATGATGAGATTTAATGGGGTTTAAATGGAAAATATTTAATAACTACTTGCTTTATAAAGGAGTGAAATGGATTGAATTATACATATTTTGCTAGTACTTTTGTGAAGTAGAAATGAAAAATAGTAGACTTTTGAGTCGGTTTGCCATTTCATACAGTTAGAAAATAAACAGAACAGAACGGATATTTTAGAAAATAAATCCCCAGTATTTACTGACAGTTCCAAGGCTGTAATTCGCTGTATGATTATTATTTCTGTTTGTGTTTTGAATGTATTTTATATTTCCCTTGACTTCCTCTGTGCAATTATGTCATTTTATATAGTGTTCAGGTTATTTCCTGCCCAGTTTCAGCCTATTGTTGCCAGCTGTCTTGAATTGTCCTGTGATCTTTTCCATCCATTCCTTATGGTCTGCCAGGCCATGCCTTGTGCCTCTGTTCCTTAACATATGTACTCTTTAACCTCCTTAGTGCCTTATGTTTTATGGATTGTTGTTTTCCCGGAGGTATGGGTGGGGAGGCACTGTCTTACGTATGTGGCTTTCCCTGTAGCTACGTATTCTCTCTCTTTTACAAACTTAAGTATTTATATTTTTATAAATTAACTTTAATTTTTTTTTATAAATTGAAGGAGTCATATTGATTCAAAACAAATTGATACATAAATTTTATACATGTAGGAGCAAGCTGCTTTAATGTATTTGCATACCTGTTGTAAGTGATACTGAATGAAATATGAATATTTGAGTACTTGAAAGTCATTAGATAAAGTATAGTAAGGTATATAACGAGTTTACGCATCACTTGAGCAAATACATCAATATATACACATGGGCTATATTCCTCCTTTATAACCTTGTTTTCAGAAATAATCTACCTGTCAAGTTATGTGATTGTTGGTAAAAAAAAATACCATTATATATCTTTCATTTTTTTTAAAATCATTCAGAGACATTGAAGGGAAAGCTTTCCTCTTCATAAGTTTGTCGATCCTGAGAAATATACAATAAGGGTTTACCTGGCCCCCAGTTTATAAATTACAACCTGGGTATCCACTATTCGATCATCACACCCATAATTTAGATTCACACTCGAATGTGAAAGAAATTGGATCTCAAATAATGCACTCAGTATAAGCATTATAATCTACTTGGCAAACCTGCAGAGTTCATAGTTAGTTTTGAGTGTAGAAAAATGTTTATGATCCCAGACATAGATGTTCTGTATGTCATTTTTATATCATTTTAACAGGCAAGTGAATTTTCTGTGGATTCACAGAAATCCGCAGATTTGACACTCGCAAGGGTCTTTTTTGAGACAATTTAAGCCATCTTGGATGCTTAAAAGCCAGGAACTTCAGTGGCCCCTGGGACCCCTTGCCGAAGTTTCAGCTGATTTTGAAATGTTTCATTCTCATGCCTGTTTTAATGTCTTGAAAGTGGTTCATGATATGATATTATGATTTCTATATTCTTTTAGACTGGTTGTCAGAATGTATCGCTCAGGAATCGAAGATGATGAATTATGGGAGTTGCATCCAAGAGACCAGTCTAAAACATTCATTCCAAAGGTACAAAAACTATGGCAAGAGGAACTCACCAAGTTCAGAAAAGCAGAGTAAGTTTATATAATTGATATTTTATATTTAATGGCTTATGTTCAATAACAGGATTGGCCATTCAAGGAATATCCTGTTTAGTGTTTTATAAAGAGCTTGTACAGATATTGCATCAAATTTAAATTTGCTTTGACATGAGTTGACATAATTATTAATTAGCATACAATGATAACTAATCATACGGGTTGAGAGATGAAAGGGAAACCAGTGTATCTACTTCCTTATCTGAATGCAGATAGAGTTGTTTCACTTTGGCCCTTAGATTTATTATAATATCATCATGGTATATGTGAAGTCATGCCATATCATATATCAATCGCGGTTTTGGTGAAAACTATTAAACGGTTGTAAAGCAATTTGGGTAAGGAAGCACTTACATCAGTTTTGTAACAGTTTCCTCAATATTTGCGTTTGTTGCTACATTGTCTGTATTAAATTTTTGATAAGCCAATCTGCCTAGTTTAAGATGTGTATTAGGTTTTTTAGTAGTTGATAAAAAAATCAAAAGTCAAGTCTATTTCCCACTGCCCATATTCTGTTTAATGTTTTTCTTAGATTTTCATATACTCATGAAAATTTAACTTTGGCGAATTTTCTCCAAATTGAAGAATTGCTGAAATATTTATTAAAAAGATCTATTTTTTTTCAAAATTCTGTTAGCCTAAAAATATAAGCAATATTGCTGTCACTAGAGTTCATACTATCTAGGTAATTCAAAATTATTACAAACAGGTTATATATACCTGTATACAAGTCCTGTAGAATATGACACAATCTGAGAGTTATGTATCAATATTATGCCCCAGCGGTGGAAGGCCAAGGGTGGCAGACTACCCACCCCGGAGAATTTGATAATTTCTCCTATTTTAGGTATAATTTCCCATCCTAGAGCCAAGCATTTTGTCTATATCCCCAGAGTAGGAAATGCTGATTCCCAAATTTTGGGATCTATTAAAGAGTCAGCCAAAGCCTGTTTTCTGGGACCCAGAATTCTTCGGCATGTCAGATTCCCTTCTGTCAGGAGTCGTCCTCAGTCCTATACCCTGTGGCAAAATATTGATATTATATGAAGTATTTTTATATCTGGGATTTAGTTTGAAATATATTTTCAAAATATTCTTGAGCTTATAATTATTTACATGATAGTTCTAAATGCTATTTTTGCGAACTTGAATTTCAGGAATAATGTAAAACCAAGGTTTGTTTTTCTTTGTCACCCCAGAAAATCCTCTTTGCTAGCCTACATAAAAACTGAGATCCTCGAGAAATTAGATGAAATTAAATTCATACCCATTAATTATAGCTGTATAACCTGACATTCATCATAACATTTCTACCAAATTGTGACCTGATTTTGTGAAATGTGTGCGCCACTGTTGCAGGCATTTATAGTAGCATTGCTGTGTGATTACAATGTTCTTAATTAAGTACTTTTATTTTACAATTGTCAAATTTTTTAATTAACAGATTTTCAGCAGTTTCTAAAAGAGTTAAGATGAGATATTTTGATCGGTAAAACTTGGTCTGTGATCTGTCCATCTGTTCATGTGAAGTTAGAAAACAGGAATAAAATAAAGTTTTGTTGAATAATATTTTTTATTGTTAATACATATAAATTCTGTAATTTGAAATGAGCAGGTAATTAAAAATTTACTCAGAATTGCTATTTTTGAAACAAGCTGTAATAGCCCAAATAGAGGCTGAATTTTAATGTAACGTTGAAAGGCCTTGTCACTCTAAAATGTTAGTCTGTAGAGATATATTGTATTCTTGCTAGACATTATTTCACATATTTCAAGCAATCACAGGTTATAACTGTATATCTCCCAACATGCACCTGACATCCTCAATCCTTCGAAGTTCTACTACAAATTTTTGTATTGAAATCTTGTAGTTTTGTCCTGTGTACTAACTCTGTACAAACACACTGGTCAATGGGTACTTCAATATATGTTGGATTAAATGGAGGATTTGTATGGGGATGATGGTTTTTGTATGCCTGTGAAAAAGTGTAATGGGGAAGTTTGTATGCCTGTGAAAAAGTGTAATGGGGAAGTTTGTCTGTCTGTGAAAAAGTGTAATGGGGAAGTTTGTCTGTCTGTGAAAAAGTGTAATGGGGAAGTTTGTCTGTCTGTGAAAATGTGTAATGGGGAAGTTTGTCTGCCTGTGAAAAAGTGTAATGGGGAAGTTTGTCTGTCTGTGAAAAAGTGTAATGGGGAAGTTTGTCTGCATTTGAAAAAGTGTAATGGGGAAGTTTGTCTGTCTGTGAAAAAGTTTCATTGGGAAGTTTGTCTGTCTGTGAAAAAGTGTAATGGGGAAGTTTGTCTGCCTTTGAAAAAGTGTCATGGGGAAGTTTGTCTGTCTGTGAAAAAGTGTAATTGGGAAGTTTTGTCTGCCTTTGAAAAAGTGTAATGGGGAAGTTTGTATGCCTGTGAAAAAGTGTAATGGGGAAGTTTGTCTGTCTGTGAAAAAAGTGTAATGGGGAAGTTTGTCTGTCTGTGAAAAAGTGTAATGGGGAAGTTTGTCTGTCTGTGAAAATGTGTAATGGGGAAGTTTGTCTGCCTGTGAAAAAGTGTAATGGGGAAGTTTGTCTGTCTGTGAAAAAGTGTAATGGGGAAGTTTGTCTGCATTTGAAAAAGTGTAATGGGGAAGTTTGTCTGTCTGTGAAAAAGTTTCATTGGGAAGTTTGTCTGTCTGTGAAAAAGTGTAATGGGGAAGTTTGTCTGCCTTTGAAAAAGTGTCATGGGGAAGTTTGTCTGTCTGTGAAAAAGTGTAATGGGGAAGTTTTGTCTGTCTGTGAAAAAGTGTAATTGGGAAGTTTTGTCTGCCTTTGAAAAAGTGTAATGGGGAAGTTTGTCTGCCTTTGAAAAGTGTAATGGGGAAGTGTGTCTGTCTGTTCAAAAGTGTAATGGGGAAACTTGTCTGCCTGCGCAAAAGTATAATGGGGAAGTTTGTCTGTCTGTTCAAAAGTGTAATGGGGAAACTTGTCTGCCTGTGCAAAAGTTGTATAGGGAAGTTTGTCTACCTGTGCAAAGTGTCATGGGGGAGTTTGTCTGCTTGAGCAGAAGTGTCATGGGGGAGTTTTGTTTGCTTGTGCAAAAGTGTAATGGGGAAACTTGTCTGCCTGTGCAAAAGTTGTATAGGGAAGTTTGTCTACCTGTGCAAAGTGTCATGGGGGAGTTTGTCTGCTTGAGCAGAAGTGTCATGGGGGAGTTTTGTTTGCTTGTGCAAAAGTGTAATGGGGAAACTTGTCTGCCTGTGCAAAAGTTGTATAGGGAAGTTTGTCTACCTGTGCAAAGTGTCATGGGGGAGTTTGTCTGCTTGAGCAGAAGTGTCATGGGGGAGTTTTGTTTGCTTGTGCAAAAGTGTAATGGGGAAACTTGTCTGCCTGTGCAAAAGTTGTATAGGGAAGTTTGTCTACCTGTGCAAAGTGTCATGGGGGAGTTTGTCTGCTTGAGCAGAAGTGTCATGGGGGAGTTTTGTTTGCTTGTGCAAAAGTGTCATGGGGGAGTTTGTCTACCTGTACAAAAGCATCAGCCATGTGAACATGAAAGGTTTTGAGTCCAGGATTTTGTTATACACTAGGTTAAACCTTCACAAGAACAATCCAAAATGGTTGCAAATGAATAAAACAGTGTCATCTTTGAGAGTGTAGTTTGATGTTGAAGTGTTTGCCTCCTGCTTTCTTGGGTAGTACATAAACCCAAACAATTAAAACCCTACAGAAAGACTCTAGCATCGCATTAAAGCTAGTTTGTTGTGCTTTTTTACTTGAATGAACTGATAAAGATTGAAATAATAAGTGTTTGTGTGTTTAAAATGCCCTGTTTCTGGTCAGAAAGTGTTATACTAAATGGAGGGTTTTGCATATAAGTATCCTGCTTCTATATTAGATTTGTGTTACATTGGTTCTGTACCAACCCTGAATAAATGAGCACGTCCATGACAAAGTCTGTAGTAGTGACATTGGTTATGATGTCAAGTATTTTCCAATCAAAGTTTTGATGTCACAAACTTATGTGCTTTGTCTGAAGATGTTTTGGAGGTTAAATTGTAATTCATATAATTAAATGCACAAGGAAATATTTGTAAGTCATGCATAATTTGTTATTTTTAATTGCAGAGTTGAAGATTGTTAAAGAATTATGTACATTCTGACACGATGTCATCTTTTTGTAGCTTACTTTTGCATCTTTTTCTTAATATTGGAATTGCTATAAAAAGAGAAGTAGACATCTGATTGTAATACTTTTGGTATTAAAGAAAAGTTTGAAAATATATCTCTACAATATCTTTATATGAAATGTACAAACATGGCAATGGAGGTTTTGGTCACTATTACAGGTTTTGTCATGGCACAGCTCGAATGTGTATGAAAGCAATTTTTCTAGAGTATCACCAGGTCATTTAAAGCATTAAATTAACACCTAAGTACTATATGACTGAATATTTGTTCCACTCTTTATTTGACAGTTTATTTTTCTCTGTTGTTGGTTGTATAATAATACTATTTATTTATATTCATATTGCTATACATGTATTATTCTGTTGTGCATTTGTACAGAGCTGCTAAGACCACAATTGAAACTAGTTTTATAAAAACACCATCTGAGAGAACTCCACTCGTAAATTCAACTAGACTTGTTGATGACTACTCTTCAAATGAAAGTAATAAAGGCAACAAGAAGAAAGAGAAGAAGATTAAAGGGCCATCACTCTTCAAAGTGATTGTAAAATGTTTTGGTGGACAGATACTGATTGGATGGTTATGTAAATTCATTTATGATTTACTTCAGTTTGTCAGTCCATTGATTTTAAGGTAAGTATTTTGTAGGCTATACACATGTATAAGTATGTATTTCTAATACAAGATAGTATTTATTTGGCTGTTTGACTGGTGCCAACAAGCTGAAATTGTTTGGAAGTATCTAGAAGAACATTCTCCACTCTTGGCAGTTTTCAGATACTTTTTTAAGAACTGTTGAAAATTCTAGTTAACCACAGTAATTTTAGCCTTTAAATTTCACCATTTCCATATATCACCAATATTCAGTATCAATATTTCCATGGAGTAACAATGTTCAGCATCACCATTTCCATGGAGTAACAATATTCAGCATCACCATTTCCATGGAGTAACAATGTTCAGCATCACCATTTCCATGGAGTATAACAATGTTCAGCATCACCATTTCCATGGAGTAACAATGTTCAGCATCACCATTTCCATGGAGTAACAATATTCAGCATCACCATTTCCATGGAGTAACAATATTCAGCATCACCATTTCCATGGAGTAACAATATTCAGCATCACCATTTCCATGGAGTAACAATATTCAGCATCACCATTTCCATGGAGTAACAATATTCAGCATCACTATTTCCATGGAGTAACAATATTCAGCATCACCATTTCCATGGAGTAACAATATTCAGCATCACCATTTCCATGGAGTAACAATATTCAGCATCACCATTTCCATGGAGTAACAATATTCAGCATCACTATTTCCATGGAGTAACAATATTCAGCATCACCATTTCCATGGAGTAACAATATTCAGCATCACCATTTCCATGGAGTATCAATATTCAGCATCACCATTTCCATGGAGTAACAATATTCAGCATCACCATTTCCATGGAGTAACAATGTTCAGCATCACTATTTCCATGGAGTAACAATGTTCAGCATCACCATTTCCATGGAGTAACAATATTCAGCATCACCATTTCCATGGAGTAACACTATTCAGCATCACTATTTCCATGGAGTAACAATATTCAGCATCACCATTTCCATGGAGTAACAATATTCAGCATCACCATTTCCATGGAGTAACAATATTCAGCATCACTATTTCCATAGATCACCAATATTCAGCATCACCATTTCCATGGAGTATCAATATTCAGCATCACCATTTCCATGGAGTAACAATATTCAGCATCACTATTTCCATGGAGTAACAATATTCAGCATCACCATTTCCATGGAGTAACAATATTCAGCATCACCATTTCCATGGAGTAACAATATTCAGCATCACCATTTCCATGGAGTAACAATATTCAGCATCACTATTTCCATGGAGTAACAATATTCAGCATCACCATTTCCATGGAGTAACAATATTCAGCATCACCATTTCCATGGAGTATCAATATTCAGCATCACCATTTCCATGGAGTAACACTATTCAGCATCACTATTTCCATGGAGTAACAATGTTCAGCATCACCATTTCCATGGAGTAACAATGTTCAGCATCACCATTTCCATGGAGTAACAATATTCAGCATCACCATTTCCATGGAGTAACACTATTCAGCATCACTATTTCCATGGAGTAACAATATTCAGCATCACCATTTCCATGGAGTAACAATATTCAGCATCACCATTTCCATGGAGTAACAATATTCAGCATCACTATTTCCATAGATCACCAATATTCAGCATCACCATTTCCATGGAGTATCAATATTCAGCATCACCATTTCCATGGAGTATCAATATTCAGCATCACCATTTCCATGGAGTAACAATATTCAGCATCACCATTTCCATGGAGTAACAATATTCAGCATCACCATTTCCATAGAGCAACACCATTCGGTATCACTATTTCTATAGAGTAACAATATTCAGCATCACTATTTCCATAGAGCAACAATATTCAGCATCACTATTTCCATAGAGTAACAATATTCAGCATCACTATTTCCATAGAGCAACAATATTCAGCATCACCATTTCCATAGAGCAACAATATTCAGCATCACTATTTCTATAGAGTAACAATATTCAGCATCACTATTTCCATAGTGCACCAATATTCAGCATCACTATTTCCATGGAGCAACAATATTCAGCATCACTATTTCTATAGAGTAACAATATTCAGCATCACTATTTCCATAGTGCACCAATATTCAGCATCACTATTTCCATGGAGCAATAATATTCAGCATCACTATTTCCATAGAGCATCAATATTCAGCATCACTATTTCCATAGAGCACCAATATTCAGCATCACCATTTCCATGGAGTAACAATATTCAGCATCACCATTTCCATAGATCACCAATATTCAGCATCACTATTTCTATAGATCACCAATATTCAGCATCACTATTTCCATAGAGCAACAATATTCAGCATCACCATTTCCATAGAGCAACACCATTCGGTATCACTATTTCTATAGAGTACCAATATTGAGCATCACTATTTCTATAGATCACCAATATTCAGCATCACTATTTCTATAGATCAACAATATTCAGCATCACCATTTCCATAGAGCAACACCATTCGGTATCACTATTTCTATAGAGTACCAATATTGAGCATCACTATTTCTATAGATTAACACCATTCAGCATCACTATTTCCATAAAGCAACAATATATTCAGCATCACTATTTCCATAGAGCAACAATATTCAGCATCACTATTTCCATAGAGCACCAATATTCAGCATCACTATTTCCATAGAGCACCAATATTCAGCATCACTATTTCCATAGAGCACCAATATTCAGCATCAATATTTCCATAGAGCAACAATATTCAGCATCACCATTTCCATAGAGCACCAATTTTCAGCATCACCATTTCCATAGAGCACCAATATTCAGCATCACTATTTCCATAGAGCACCAATATTCAGCATCACCATTTCCATAGAGCACCAATATTCAGCATCACCATTTCCATGGAGTAACAATATTCAGCATCACCATTTCCATAGAGCACCAATATTCAGTATCAATATTTCCATGGAGTAACAATATTCAGCATCACCATTTCCATGGAGTAACAATATTCAGCATCACCATTTCCATGGAGTAACAATATTCAGCATCACGATTTCCATAGAGCACCAATATTCAGCATCACGATTTCCATAGAGCACCAATATTCAGCATCACTATTTCCATAGAGCAACAATATTCAGCATCACCATTTCCATAGAGCAACAATATTCAGCATCACGATTTCCATAGAGCAACAATATTCAGCATCACTATTTCCATAGAGCAACAATATTCAGCATCACGATTTCCATAGAGCAACAATATTCAGCATCACTATTTCTATAGAGCACCAATATTCAGCATCACTATTTCCATAGAGTAACACCATTCGGTATCACTATTTCTATAGAGCAACAATATTCAGCATCACCATTTCCATAGAGTAACACCATTCGGTATCACTATTTCTATAGAGCAACAATATTCAGCATCACTATTTCTATAGAGCACCAATATTCAGCATCACTATTTCCATAGAGTAACACCATTCGGTATCACTATTTCTATAGAGCACCAATATTCAGCATCACTATTTCTATAGAGTAACACCATTCGGTATCACTATTTCTATAGAGCAACAATATTCAGCATCACCATTTCCATGGAGTAACAATATTCAGCATCACCATTTCCATGGAGTAACAATATTCAGCATCACCATTTCCATAGATCACCAATATTCAGCATCACTATTTCTATAGATCACCAATATTCAGCATCACCATTTCCATAGAGCACCAATATTCAGCATCACCATTTTCATAGATCACCAATATTCAGCATCACTATTTCCATAGATCACCAATATTCAGCATCACTATTTCTTTAGATCACCAATATTCAGCATCACCATTTCCATAGATCACCAATATTCAGCATCACCATTTCCATAGAGCACCAATATTCAGCATCACCATTTCCATAGATCACCAATATTCAGCATCACTATTTCCATAGATCACCAATATTCAGCATCACTATTTCTATAGATCACCAATATTCAGCATCACCATTTCCATAGATCACCAATATTCAGCATCACTATTTCCATAGATCACCAATATTCAGCATCACTATTTCCATAGAGCACCAATATTCAGCATCACTATTTCCATAGATCACCAATATTCAGCATCACTATTTCTATAGATCACCAATATTCAGCATCACTATTTCCATAGAGCACCAATATTCAGCATCACTATTTCTATAGATCACCAATATTCAGCATCACTATTTCTATAGAGCACCAATATTCAGCATCACCATTTCCATAGAGTAACACCATTCGGTATCACTATTTCTATAGATCACCAATATTGAGCATCACTATTTCTATAGATTAACACCATTCGGTATCACTATTTCTATAGATCACCAATATTGAGCATCACTATTTCTATAGATTAACACCATTCGGTATCACTATTTCCATAGAGCAACAATATTCAGCATCACTATTTCTATAGAGTAACACCATTCGGTATCACTATTTCTATAGAGCAACAATATTCAGCATCACTATTTCCATAGATCACCAATATTCAGCATCACTATTTCCATAGAGCAACAATATTCAGCATCACCATTTCCATAGATCACCAATATTCAGCATCACTATTTCTATAGATCACCAATATTAGGCATCACTATTTCCATAGATCACCAATATTCAGCATCACTATTTCCATAGATCACCAATATTCAGCATCACTATTTCTATAGATCACCAATATTCAGCATCACTATTTCCATAGAGCACCAATATTCAGCATCACTATTTCTATAGATCACCAATATTCAGCATCACTATTTCTATAGAGCACCAATATTCAGCATCACCATTTCCATAGAGTAACACCATTCGGTATCACTATTTCTATAGAGCAACAATATTCAGCATCACCATTTCCATAGAGTAACACCATTCGGTATCACTATTTCTATAGATCACCAATATTCAGCATCACTATTTCCATAGATCACCAATATTCAGCATCACTATTTCTATAGATCACCAATATTCAGCATCACTATTTCCATAGAGCACCAATATTCAGCATCACTATTTCTATAGAGTAACAATATTCAGCATCACCATTTCCATAGATCACCAATATTCAGCATCACTATTTCCATAGATCACCAATATTCAGCATCACTATTTCTATAGATCACCAATATTCAGCATCACTATTTCTATAGATCACCAATATTCAGCATCACTATTTCTATAGAGTAACAATATTCAGCATCACTATTTCCATAGATCACCAATATTCAGCATCACTATTTCCATAGATCACCAATATTCAGCATCACTATTTCCATAGAGCAACAATATTCAGCATCACTATTTCTATAGATCAACAATATTCAGCATCACTATTTCTATAGAGTAACACCATTTGGTATCACTATTTCTATAGAGTAACAATATTCAGCATCACTATTTCCATAGAGCAACAATATTCAGCATTACCATTTCCATAGAGTACCAATATTCAGCATCACTATTTCCATAGAGCACCAATATTTTCGTAAAGTATTGAAATTGAACTTTTATGTTGTTAGCTTGCTGATTGGTTATGTCGACTCAAAATCTGATGAAACAGCCACTGTTTACGCATGGAAAGGATATGTGTTTGCTGCGTCCCTTTTTGTTGTTGCTATAACACAATCTGTGTTTTTTCATCAAAACTTCCATCGAAGTATGACTGCAGGCATGAGAATAAAATCAGCTCTTATTGCAGCTGTGTATGCGAAGGTGAGTCTTTGATTTGACATTGACATTGCTCAGATAACCTTAAACTTTGACCTGTCACAATAGAATTGTATTTAGTAAAGAAACTTTCAACTAAAACTGAGATTTCAGTTGTTGTTGTGGTAATAATGTTATGGGTGTAAGGTCATTGATATTTACATTAATACTGCACCCATCTATTTCACCATGTTGGATTTCTGGACCATCTACTATATCTACTGGCAGATTGGGCTCTATGTAACATTTCTGCATATAAACTGTGTGTAACTTTTTTGGAAACTGGTCAATGTTGGAATTTTGGTCTTGCTAGTGAATAATCAGGATTTATGTATTAAAAGGAATTGGTGCGAAACTATTGTTACTGCTTATAAGTTTGATGGAGAAGCAGTTACCATATTCATGCATCAAGCCATCAGATACAGTAAAACCTCAATAATTATACCACCCTTGTGACATTTAAAAAGTGGTCTTCTTATTGAGGTGGTCTTAATATTGAGGTTCAATTTAGAGCATAACTGTGAAAATGGACTTGAAAATTGTGTTCTTAATTCGACGTGGTCTTACTATTGAGGAGGTCTTTACTGTAGTGTTATTGTTTTGTCCCCATTAATAAACTTTTATAAAACAGGAAGTTGATAGACGTAATGTTGACATTTTTCAACCGTTTCGTTCGTTACTCATACTTAAGCAGACGTTACTCAGGCATTTAATGTTCCATAAGCTGGACTGAATGAAGGCGCTACTCATACTTAAGCAGACGTTACTCAGGCGTTCAATGTTCCGTAAGCTGGACTATATGAAGGCGCTACTCATACTTAAGCAGACGTTTCTCAGACATTTTTAGACGTTACTCCTGCTGTTCTTTCTTCCGTCCATGGCCAACAAAATTGAATTTGCTGCCGTCTAAACACCGCTATAGGTAAAAATTTAGACTGAGGCAGACGGAATCGTTGACAGCAGTGTGGGACAGGGCCTTTAGGGACCACATGACCTGACCTACCCAAACATTGCGTGTTAGGGACCACATGACCTGACCTACCCAAACATTGTATGTAAGTGGTAACACAAATGAACAGTATTTTAAGAATGGCCTCTGCATGATTAAGTATTCTATTGCATTCTCTTATGTTTTTAAAAATGTTATAAATTTCAGGCTTTAACAATGAGCAGTGAAGCTAAAAAATCTTCTACAGTTGGTGAAATTGTCAACCTTATGTCTGTGGATTGTCAGAGGTTGCAAGACATGACAGGTTTGTTCTTTAACTTAAATTATGTTTTAATACAAAAAAGTGTTATATAATGAGGTTAGTCAGAGTGGGGAAAATATCTCAGTTTGACCATTTCAAAATGATTTTGAAAATTAGAGCTATCGTTGTTGTCCACTTGTCAGTGTTGGCATCCATGTCACAACAGTATACTGGAACTGGACTGTATGATGCTAGTGAACTCCAGCCAGTTATTCTACATCATGAAGGTTTTGTAACTCTTACTTAGAGTTTGAAATTTTGCCTATTGCATACCTCCTACTATTTAAAAAGAAAGTTATTTCAATTTTGATAGCCAATGATTAAAGTGAAATTAAGTTTTAGGCTATTTGCAGAAAATATTATGATTTTAGTATGCAAATTGGTCTAAAGTGCAAAATATTCTTATCCTTAGTCTAAATACTGCATTGTCCTTGAATATCAATGAGAGCTATAATGTTTTATGAATATTTCAGGTTATCTCTGGATGTTGTGGTCATCCCCTCTCCAGGTCATTCTGGCCATGGTGTTGCTGTGGCAGACTCTAGGACCGTCCGTGTTAGCTGGTCTTGGAATCATGGTATTGTTGATTCCGTTAAACGGCCTCATGGCAATGAAACAACGTAAATATCAAATACAGCAGATGGGATTTAAAGATGAGAGAATTAAACTGATGAACGAAGTACTTAATGGAATAAAGGTACGTCCATTAATGAAATGTGTCCAGTACATATGTCACATTTCTCTTAAACTTCTCATTACCTGCTCAGTTGTTTAGCATTTTGCCTTTGTTCAAGTGGTCAAAGGTTCAACACAGGCCACGATTTACTGATGTCGTTCATGTGGTTCTAGTAGCTCCCTTGTCTATATTCAACATAAGGGTAGTGCTTGGACTGGATAACCCTGTGTCAGGTTAATATGACTGGTAATGGTGTCACATTCCTATGATGTGAAATCACAGTGTGGTAGCTTAAATTTATATTTGCCACATATGGACACTGTCTCTATATGATAACAAATTGTTGATAGTTCTTTAACCCAATATGCATATACAGTAAAAACTCAATAATAAGACCACCCTTGGGACCCTTGAAAACTGGTCTTTATATTGAGATGGTCTTAATATTGAGGTTGAATAAAGAGCAAAACAGTGACATTGGACTTGAAAATTGTGTTCCTAATATTGAAGTGGTCATAAGGTGAGGTTTTACTGTTTACTGCGTGTTTTGGTTCATGTAATGTTTGGATAAAATCTCTGGTCAGACTAAATGTACATTATATCTGACATTTTAAGTCGGGTACGTCTTTGAAAATTCGTATGTATTAGGGCAATAATTTATTACTTTATATGTTTTTTCTCATTCTACAAAATGTGAAACAAAATCATATTGACAAAATGTTGATAATGTTGCCTGGCTTTTGTAGGTATTGAAGTTGTATGCATGGGAACCATCTTTTGAGAAAAAAGTACAAGACATTCGAGATAAGGAATTGAATGTTATTAAGAAAGCAAGTTATCTGAGTGCTGTCAGTACGTTCTTCTGGACGTCTGCCCCTTTCTTGGTGAGTGATATAATATCATCAGCAAAATGAGTTAGCTTTTGATTTGTATGAATTAGGCTTAGTCTGTTGATAACTAAAAGTATTGAGGATCTTTTAATAATTCTATTTCTAGGCCAGTTTCCTCATTAAAATGAGCAGACAACTGCCTATTTGAAAGTTGCAGGTTTGAATCTGTGGCGGGGAGGAGAATGTTCCCCATGAAAATTTGACCCCTTGGAGAAGTTATGGTGGCTGACTTCAAATCACTTGCTCCTCACTGCAGCACTAAATCCCAATCTATAGAATATGTTGGGAAGCTATCCAGCTGGCTTACAGAAAGAGCTACCTAGGTGTCCACCTGGGGTCTTCCTCCACCCTTATAGCTTGTGTAGTATTAAATGTATCTTGATTCTTTGTGTTGAGACAATAAATATTGAAAAACTGAAGATGTAAGGTATAGTAGAAATATGTTGGAAAACCAAAAACAAAGTTTTAAATTATCGTTATTGTGTTTTGCAGGTAACCTTGGCAACTTTTGCTACATACATCCTGATAGACAACACCAACTACTTGGATGCACAGAAAGCGTTTGTGTCTCTGTCATTGTTCAACATCCTTAGATTTCCAATCAACCTTCTTCCAATGATTATTTCATATGTTATACAGGTTTGTGTGATGTATTTGATGTTGTTTGATTCTTGAGTATTATGTATGTGTTTAATCTTCGCTCATGTTGAAGAAATTTGTATTACTGGGCCTATGTCCGCCTAGTGATCGAGGTTGGTAGAGGACGTGACTGCTTATCAGTAGGTCATAGGTTTGAACCCTTGGTTAGGTATATGTAGTCAGTGACAATCTGAAGGTAATTCATACAAAGCTATAGATATAAAATTAAGTTATGCAGTAGCCAAACTTATCATTGCTGTGTAAGCAGTCTGGAAAGCGCATCTGATAGAATATTTCCTTGTATGAGAGAGTTCCCAGGTTCAAGCCTCAATATGGTGGCATAGTTCTCTATGGTGAATAATGTTTTGTTATTTATGCATATTTTATTGCAGTGCAATGTATCATTGGGACGTATCAGTAAATTTCTACAATCAGGAGACTTGGACCCTGATAATGTCCAGTATACAGAGATGGCAGGTAAATATCATCTTTATACTAAGATCATCATTGAGATGTAGCTGCATTTGGACAGACCAGACCAAAGTTGACCCAAACTCATTCAATGCTCTTCCAATCATATTTCTTTCTAGGTTTAAATCTAAACAATAATTTTAAAAATCTCCTCCTGTAATGCTTTAAATATTCACTTACTTTAGCATCTAATCATTCCATGTAAGTATGGATTATACATTTTCTGTTAGTGAGAATATTGTAAGAATTCTATAGAGGATATCAAATGAGTGTTGTTTAGAATTAAAATTGTTGAACTCGTTGAATAAAAACAATGTGAAGCTTGCATCTTTGTTACACATCTGACAAAATGAGGTAGAAACATCTATCCAAACTTGATTTTGTTAATATAGACAGCATTGCTAATAAAGTAATTCAGTTATTGAATAAAAGATAAAAAAAATAACCCCATTCACAAAATCATTATTTTTAGAATTGTCCACAAATCAAATTTGTTTCATTAAATATATCAATTATATAGAACTTATACTTATATAACAATTGGGTGATAACATATAATTATAAAGGAAACTCCTTTTCATCTAAAAATGTCATTGATAAGTATATAAGATGACATCAACACATAAACAATTCAATGATGTCATTCAGTATACAGGCATTCAGCGTAGCAATTTCATTTATGGTTTTCTGCTAAATTGCATAGTATATGCACACTGTGCCATAATTATTATAAATCGGTATAGTTGATGAATTGCATTTTTATTGTAGATCATGCACTGTCTATTGAGAGAGGAATATTTTCTTGGGGAAAGGATGAAAAACCATCACTTACTAAGTAAGTCCTATATGTGTTTTACATTAAATGCTAAGTCTGATATTAAAAATGGATAGTGATTGTAATTGATAAATATGATATTTATGGTGAGTGAGATGTAATTAAAATTTAGTGTTCTATTATGACTGAGTGTGTTGTTAAAAGCATGTTGTCTGTATTAATGACTTTGACTGATGTAGAAAGCTGATATTTACAACTGAGTTTCATTTCACAGACTGAGTTTGTTTTATATTAATGTCTTGGTGTGATATAAATGGCTGAGTGTGGTATAAAATGATAAGTGAGATATTGAAGTCTGAATGTTGTAGTGTATGATGAGTGTGACATCACAAGCTGAGTGAGATATTGAAGTCTGAATGTTGTCATATATGATGAGTGTGACATCACAAGCTGAGTGAGATATTGAAGTCTGAATGTTGTAGTGTATGATGAGTGTGACATCACAAGCTGAGTGAGATATTGAAGTCTGAGTGTTATAGTATATGATGAGTGTGACATCACAAGCTGAGTGAGATATTGAAGTCTGAGTGTTGTAGTATATGATGAGTGTGACATCACAAGCTGAGTGAGATATTGAAGTCTGAATGTTGTAGTATATGATGAGTGTGACATCACAAGCTGAGTGAGATATTGAAGTCTGAATGTTGTAGTATATGATGAGTGTGACATCACAAGCTGAGTGAGATATTGAAGTCTGAATGTTGTAGTATATGATGAGTGTGACATCACAAGCTGAGTGAGATATTGAAGTCTGAATGTTGTAGTATATGATGAGTGTGACATCACAAGCTGAGTGAGATATTGAAGTCTGAATGTTGTAGTATATGATGAGTGTGACATCACAAGCTGAGTGAGATATTGAAGTCTGAATGTTGTAGTATATGATGAGTGTGACATCACAAGCTGAGTAAGATATTGAAGTCTGAATGTTGTAGTATATGATGAGTGTGACATCACAAGCTGTTAATATAGTATTAACATATACTAAGTGATTCTAGTATTGACCTTGACATTGATTGATATTTCATTATTAACCTTGACATTGATTGATATTTCAGTATTAACCTTGACATTGGTGATGGTAAGCTTTTTGCTGTGGTCGGACAAGTTGGATGTGGTAAATCTTCCTTAATATCTGCATTCCTTGGTGAAATGGAGAAACTGCAAGGAAAGGTCAAAGTGAAAGTAAGTGCAACTTATACACTGAGCCTCTCCAGAAGCAACAACAGCTGGGTGATGCAAATGTTGGCTGTTGCTCTGGTGAAGTGGCCATAAAGTTTTACTACAGGAAAAGTGATAATGTTGTTGAAGAGAGGTTGTTTCTCAAGAGGAAGCTGCTTTGGGGAAGTTGGGTTGATTGTACAAATGCTTCGGATGGACGTTATTCAGAGTGGTTTCCATACTTAAATTTCGTTATCTTTTTCAACTTATGTCAGTCAAATTTGTACTTGTATATGTGTAAGCAATCATTTAAAAGGAACATGTCATCACGTGTGTATGGATGACTATCACAATCCTTTCGCCGTTCACTTTAGAACATTTAAACCCAAAGATTTGAATTTGGTTGGAGACCAATCTAAAGTTGTATAACCCGAGTCCTTGTATATGTTATGTTATACAATTTTACTTTTATTTAAGCAATCTTTACATATTTATTTTAATAATTTAATCTTATCATTATTTGAAAAAGTTGTCATAAACTGATTTGACTGTTTTTAGGGGTCTGTTGCCTATGTACCCCAACAAGCTTGGATTCAGAATGCCACCGTGAGAAACAATATTCTATTTGGAAAGGATGAGGACCGTAACAAATACCAGCAAGTTCTAGATGCTTGTGCTCTCGGACCAGATCTTGAAATCCTGCAAGGAGGTGATCTGACTGAAATTGGAGAAAAGGTAAAAACAATTTCAATTTGATGAGACACAGGGGCTTTGAGAGGCTTTAAACATGTATGATCTGTTCACATAGCATTGTTGAGAAGAAATATGACACCCAACTAGTTTTGAAAATGTAGCCTGCACTATGTTGTAATTTCTGTTTAATTTGTAATGAAATTCATGAAGCCTGCCAGGGTAGCTCAGTCTGTAGAGCTCTTGACTGGCAATCTACATTACAGGCCGTAGATTCAACTGACTGCCGTACATAACTTAAATATTGTTAAAAAAAAAACCCAGTGAAATTCATAATTTGATTGTAAGGATTTATATTGTTTTTATTTCTTTCGCATAGGCTTAATCTGTAATTTTGAAATACACATATTTCAGGGAATCAACCTGTCAGGTGGCCAGAAACAGCGTGTAAGCTTGGCCCGTGCTGTATACAACAATGCTGACGTATATCTCCTTGACGATCCTCTCAGTGCCGTAGATTCACATGTTGGCAAACATATCTTTAATAAAGTTATAGGATCAAAAGGACTACTTCGTAATAAGGTAAATATCATTATAGAGTAAAATCTCAATTAAAGACCACCTTAATAATAAGACCACCTCAAATTCAAGAACACAATTTTCAAGTCCATTTTCACTGTTTTGCTCTTTATTTAACCTTAATATTTAGACCTCATCAATAAGAAGATCAGTTTTCAAGGGTCCCAAATATGGTATTATTATCGAGGTATTGAGTTTGAGCCCCCTGCATGCTGAGCAGGGTATCTGACTCTAAATTCGAAGGTCTTGAGTTTGAACCTTTGCTGAGTGGGGTTTGATCACAAACTTCCAATGCCCTGATTTCATCACTAGTACTGGTTAGTTACCGAGGAAGCAGTCATTGGTTCACAATCTGTGTAAAATAGATATGTTTAAACTAAACTAAATCTGATAAGTAGACCGTGACCAGTATGTATTGTTCCCAACTACTATATTGGAAATAACTGGTATTTTCTATTTGTTGTAGACCAGAGTGCTGGTAACACATGGTGTACATTGGTTACCTATGGTGGATACTATAGTGGTCATGGTTGATGGTAAAGTGTCAGAATTAGGATCATATGAAGAACTTATGACACATGATGGCGCATTTGCTCAGTTTCTTAAGATTTATCTCACACAAGAACATGACGATGAGGAGGATGAAGACCCTGAAGGTAAGTTTGAAGAAATAATAAGTGTTGATGTTGATGGTGTTCATGATATAGTTCTTGGTTTTGTCTTTAATGATGTCTTCAATTTGATGTTTGTGCTTTTCTTTATGTGTTCTGATTTTTGTACTCAGTTTTGTTCTTGATCCAATTTTTGTATTCTGTCTTTGATTTTGTGATAAAATATATTGATTGTGATAATTTTGATGGTGATGATAATTTTGATGTTGACAGGAATGATGATTATGATGTAGAAATTTATGTTCATGCTGTTTTTGGTGATGTTGGGAATTACAATGACAGTGTTATTTGTAAATACATGTCAATCTGTCTGTCACAAAGGTTGTAATGACTATCCCAAAGTTTTGGTTGAATTTCAATTCAATACCGATCTATTTTAAGCGCATTGCTTGTTTGCCCCATTAAATTTGACTGTTTTGTGATTTTCACAATTTGCATATATTTCAGTTCAACAGATTAAGAGTAAAATCCTGGAGCGGGTTGAATCTGTCACGTCGGGGACCGAGGGAGTATCGGGGGATGACGATGTGCCTACTCGGCTTAAACCATTGTAAGTATAGAATTTTATATAATTTGGCCATTGTATTCCATGCTTACTTAAGGTCATCCATTAAAAAGTATTTGTTTACGGTAACTGCACCAAAATTGTATAACTGATTAATTGAAATTTAAGGATGGCCTAATTATACATTTGTATTGTATCCTATGTCTATCTATGTCTGCTATAAAATACGAGGTCTCAGAGTTCTTTAATGGATAGGTTATTAAATGTGCTATTGTTTAATTGTATACTAAGTAGCATTTTGTGGTTTGTTAAACTGTATATATTTTTCTGTGCAAATGAACTAGTAGATTAATGTTGGAAATTGGTTAATTATCATTGTCTCCATCTGGTGAATTTGATTGTGCATTTAATTAAATTTGGAGTTTTATGGTTATTATATTTAAAATTTACTTCAGATCTAAGACAAAGAAGAAGCCCCCACTTCTGCGTACAATTTCAAGTATTGAAGGTGGTGCTGTTAAGTCTGAAATTGCAGATGACAAGAAACAAGTGGATAAACTGATTGAAGCTGAAAAATCTGAAAAAGGAAATGTAAGTGTTAGTGGAGTCATGAGCCATTAATTGGATTATAATTGATTTACCTTGGTGTTAAAAATGTAGCAATTTTTGATGGACTGATGAGTTCCATGTTTTCATGTTTTCTGATGGCTTACCATGGAATAATGGTGAATCATTATCCGATAATTCACAGAGAAATTATCAAAATGATAATGATGTCATATAAAATGGTCAGGCATTCAACCGAGAAATTGGATGTAATTAACGTGTTAAAAATCAAAAAGACCATAATGAAGCATGATATATATAGAATATTTGTATGTTTTGGTTTAAGATCGAGTTATTTAACCTTGTTAGCATCTTACTCAAATTTTCACTTGTGGCTACGCCACTCGTTAAATGTTCCGTCCGCTACTGACTCAGTGAAATAACGTTCGTTTGTTCACTGAAACACACAAATATACTCTGTTTCTCTACATTGTCCCTGTGTATATTTGGTAGCTATGCTCCTTTATTAATTGACCAACAGAGACTGAATTCTGCGCCAATGTTTTTTAGGATGTGAAGTTGTTCACCTGGGTTTCAATTTTTATATCTGACCAGTAAGAGTTATGGCCCTTGATTTGTGAAAAACAGCAGAAAGTGGGGTATCCGTGTCCTAGTGACACAATTCTAACTATTGTAGTTACAAAGAATGATTTTGTGTCTTAATTTCAAAACTTACTATGTACATTTGGATACTTTATTGATATTAGCTGTTGTACTAAACTTTATGTTTTGATATTTGTAGGTGTCGTGGCGTGTATACATGTCGTATATATCAGCTGTTGGAGGCTGGGCAATGATTGCAATTCTTCTCTTATTTGTCGCCTTCCAAGGGGCCACAATATTCTCCAGTATTTGGTTGGCCGAATGGACCGATGATCCCTACCTCAAAGATATAAGCAATTTAAACACTACAGAGTATCAGAACAAAAACTACACGTATCTAGGTGTTTATGGTGCATTAGGAGTTGGCTCAGGTTAGTTGAATCCTCTCCCCTTTATATACACATTTGTCCAGATTGGTCATTTATCTGCTTTTGGTAACATTTTTTAGACAAATGAATAGCAAACATCAATATCTGATACGTGTAATGTTATCACTGATCATGAGATACCTACTTCATTATGACTGTTACCTAGAGATAGTCTCATACCTACTTCATTATGACTGTTACCTAGAGATAGTCTCATACCTACTTCATTATGACTGTTACCTAGAGATAGTCTCATGCCTACTTCATTATGACTGTTACCTAGAGATAGTCTCATACCTACTTCATTATGACTGTTACCTAGAGATAGTCTGATGCCTACTTCATTATGACTGTTACCTAGAGATAGTCTCATACCTACTTCATTATGACTGTTACCTAGAGATAGTCTGATGCCTACTTCATTATGACTGTTACCTAGAGATAGTCTGATGCCTACTTCATTATGACTGTTACCTAGAGATAGTCTCATACCTACTACATTATGACTGTTACCTAGAGATAGTCTCATACCTACTTCATTATGACACTGTTACCTAGAGATAGTCTGATGCCTACTTCATTATGACTGTTACCTAGAGATAGTCTCATGCTATATAAGTTGGTAATTTTCATGCTTGCTACCTAGTAAATAAAATTTCTACATGCCTTCATGGTGTAATGTACAGGGGTAGATATAATTCCCCCAAGTTTGTTAGATGTGAAGTTATCGTCAGAATGGACAGCAGAAAGCATAATAGCAAACAAGTATTGGCTTACAGTAGTTGGCCAATGTTAGTTAGCCCATTTGTCTAGATTTGTTTGTTGTATTACTATGAAAAAAAAGTTATGTTTTCTTTCAGCTTTTATTGTATTGATGTATGCACTCCTGTGTGCTATAAGAATGATACGAGCGTCTAGAATTCTACATAATGGCATGTTGGGCAATGTCCTCAAACTGCCCATGGCATTCTTCGATACCACACCATTAGGACGTATTGTGAACAGGTATGATCATAACCACTGATAAAATGTTTTATGATAATGAATTTTCCTGTTGCATTGTGGGTTTGGAACGTAACTATTGCAACAGTTACTGCTTCTTTGCCATCTGTATTCTGGTCAAAAGAACTACCTCCCATCGTTTTGTTCATCAAGATATGATACAAAAAAGATTTCTGAATAACTGTGGACTTGTATTGGCATGGCTTAAGTTCAGTTTGCAAATACTAGTTTAGTCTATAAATGTTTTGCCTGAATAGGAAGATGGCAGGTGTATAAAAGACATCAGACTGCATATCATTACGGAATAAGGAATTTTTGTGGGGTATTGATGCCTATAACACCTTGACCCTTGGTTTTGAATTGCATGTATCTGCTCCTTAGGTGGAATATAGATAATGAATATGCTGCTATTAAAATTTGTTTGTTACACAATAATCTGGGCCTTTTTAGAAATTGAGTAAATTTTAATGGTGGATTAGTACTTTTGACCAGAATATATTGTTGTAAGCCTCAGGAGATTGTCATGAGTTCTCTCCCTTAATCCCTTCTAGAGTTCTCTCCCTTATCCCTTCTGTAGTATATGTATAGGATAGACAATGCAATGAGATTGTCTGGCTTAGATCACATGAACTAAATGACTGTTGTTTTATATAATATAGACGGTTGAAATAGAGGCTGCTGATTGGACGGATTGTGGTTAGTGTGGTCTAAATATATGGACAGTTTTGTGGTTAGTGTGGTCTACATATATATAAATACACTATAGAAGGGATAAAGGGAGAGAACTCATGACAGTCTCCTGTGTTGTAAGCATTATTTGAGCATTGAAGAATGTATATGGTGATTATGTTTCATGTATATTATGTGAACATTTTTAAAGAACTGACCTTTAGATGAGCGGCTCATTTTTTATTAAAAACAAATTTCTTTAAGAGTCACTAATTGTACTTGAAATTTGTGCATTATTGGTGTGATACAGGGAGAGTTTGGTAGCAGATACATACTAAACGCTTCCATAATTTAAAATGCATGGAAATTCCATGATTCTTATTTGTTGTTATGCAAAATTTTCAATTTGACTGTAACTGAATAGTATGAGGTCATTCTGAAGGTCGGTCAATTTAAGTGATGTTTGAAACAATATGATTCCCAGCCTTACATGGACAAAAGGTGCATGCAGCCTGGTTTTGGTTTATGTGTCCTATATGATGGTTGTATACTTGGCATGAATTTGTGATTGTCTACTGAGGATGCAATTATAGGTCTACATGAGATTGAAGACCAGTCTCAATAATGGTTATTTCTGAGCTGACACAGAAATGTGACCAATAGTGAGGCACTATTCTCAGACTGGTCTCCAAACTTTAACTTGTAACCCCTGACCTTTCCTTATTCTGTTTTATTCTTAGAATCTTGTTTTCTTTGGATAAAAATGATGGGCCAAAATATGTTGAGTTACATTACCAATCTTAATACAAACTACGCAAAAGACGTGTAGATCTATTATATTATAAAGAAGGATAATACTGCTTTAATATTGTGCTTGAACTTACGTACAAACCATTTGAGATTGTTTGAGTATTGACAGTTACAAAAATGGCCTAACAAAAATGCGTGCATGATTAACCTTTGTTTTCCTTTCGCTAAACAGATTCTCCCGAGATGTGGAAGTCGTCGATAACAACTTGCCCCAAAATTTCCGCATGTTTTTAATGACATTTTTTGGGGCATTGAGTTGTTTCGTTGTCATAAGCTACAGTACCCCGTATTTCTCTCTAGTCATAATTCCTTTGGCCATTTTATACTACCTCTTGCAGGTGAGTAGTGTATGTGCACAGTGCAATCTCTGTGGTATGGAACAATCTAGTTTCTACTGTCAAACCAGGCCATTCCTTGCACCCCTGTTCCCTGGTTACGTATTTACCCTTGGGCCTCCTCAAATGCTTTATGTTTTATGGACTGTTGTTTTCCAGGAGGACTGTGTGGAGAGGCACTGTCTTATGTATGAAGCGTTCCATGTAGCAACTTATTCTCTCTTTTAAAGATGATTGCAAATATTTATCCAATACCATTAAATTGCTAAAATTCTTTACTTCAATGTAATGATTTATTTGTATATAGCAAAGCGATGTTACAGTCACAGACATAATCTAAGTCCATATTGTTAAATGGTTAGGATGTGTTTTTTCTTTCAACAAATGAGTAGAAACAGTGTTTTTTCTTTGTTAAATAAATATTTAAATCTGACCAGTTGTCAATACATGTAACCACTCCAAAGCAATCCTCTCTTGAGAAACACCCTTTCTTCAACACCAATGTCAATTTTCTGCTTTATGACCAATTCAACCTATTAAAGCAACAACCTCTAAATAACACATAAATCTACACCTCCCACAGTCCTAACTTAAGTGCATCTGAGCGTCGCTCTACGATTTCCACTTCCTTCAGTAAGTGACGTCATTTCCACAAGACGTCACATGTGGCGTCACCTTGCACTGACGGTAAGCAAATTTGCTCCATAAAACAATATGAAAAGTAAGTGACCATATGGAGTAAATATTTTTTCCTGCTTGCTCATAGTGACATCACATGTGACGTTTTCTTGAAATGACGTCACTTACAGAAGAGGTTAAAAATCCTACAGCAGCGTTCATTTAATCTTGACCAAAAATACCCAGAACTTATACAGTCAGAGTTTGACAGTACTGCAAGATTGTTCAATACAATGGTGGAGACTGACATGCATACTGGTATTAGCTGCATTCTTATCCTAATCTGCTTCAAGCTGTACTTGAATTTATAACCATAACAACACTAGGACAATTATCCATTGACAATATTTTAAATATGCATGCAAAGATTATATTCACATGCACTTAAAATTATCACTTTGAGCCACCTGATGTTTTATAATATACTCCTTGGCACCTACCCCATGAATATCTTATAATAAGGTTAGGTTTTGAAATGGGAGCTTGTAGTTGGTGCTTCAAATCATTAACTTCCAGTTCCTTTCTCTGATTATTGTGGAAACCTGTAATCCCAAATAATGTTTTGTTCCATGTTTGTTTTGCTCTTAGACAAATTGTTGCCCTTCGTTTTAAGGTCACATTAAAGCAGCAATGTATGTTTTAGCAGACAATTCTTGTCACTCACACCTTTTTAAATCCCACAGAAATGGTGGAGTCACTGTCTCTTGTATAACAACTTAAAGGGCAAGTTTCACACAAACTTGACGGTTGCTCGGTGATTCAGTTCTATGCAAAGTTGTCTCTGTCAAACGATTGATGCAATACCTTTGTCACTCGGTTACACAGGCAGTTTCAGTAGATTGTTTTTTTTACTGTGGACAATTTTGCTTCCTTCTTAAATGACTACAATAGAATTGATGAACACAGCCTAATACATTCCATCCATGTTATAATGGTTTAAAATCAAATACAGAATGAAGCAGAACTCTTTCACTTTTTGCAGGAGAGGGTGTACCAAATGTGCGTCTTCTAATCAAACTTTGTCAGATAATTTTGTTTGTTGAATTAGGGTGCACAATGAGCACGTCCTGCACTATATTTGTAACATTTTTATATTCTGTCTCCTCTGACTCTGGGGAAAACTCATTCCGGGGCGCAGTACTACTTTTGTCGCTGTGGTCGTCAGGGTGACAAATGGTTACTGCACCACAATGTGCACTTTCTTGCCCCCCCCCCAAATTGAAGATGTATTTTACCTCTTGGCATACATGCTATTAGTTATGCAATCTGTTCACAGCAAACAGGGTAGACATGTTTTTATGGAAGGAAGTCAGATCTCCAGATTATAATTCATTTACAAACATGATGCACCAGTCATTGATTTGCACCATACTTCAACTTATGTTGGTTTTGGAATAATTCAGTCATTGCATGCTGTATGTATTATATGTTGCAGGTTTTCACAAGACATTGAAACCATTGACAACCGGCTTCCATTCAATTTAAGGAGTTTTCTCAGTCTATTGTTGTCGTCTCTGAGCACTTTTGTCGTGATCAGCTACACCACACCTTTATTTATTATCGTATTATTCCCGATAATATTTCTCTACTATCTCGTTCAGGTAAATCAGATGAAAAAAATGGTCTTGATTTAGTTAAAGATATAATCTTTGGTTTTGGACGAATTTTTCAAAAATGTAGACCCATCCTTCACATTATTTTGCTAGAAAATAATATTGCCTGTCTTATAGTAGTTTGTGTGTGTGTGCAAACATGAGTGTGACTGTGTATTATATATTGTTGTAGTTTTACTAATGTAGATTAGATTAGCTATAAATACTAATATATCTTTACTATAACATTTCATTACTCTTGTTCTATGTTTAGTGTCTAATGCTAGATTATTGTAATTGCACTAAGGTCTGTTACACAAATACTTTCACTGCTTTAAAATTATAAAATGGTTCTGATATAGCAAAATGCTGTAGTTGCATGTATACAAAAGAGCTACATCTTTGATGTTTGATGGAAAGCTGTTCGGAGCTTACATTTCATTTCTCACAGCTGCCACGTAAAATAAATCTTTATCAGTATCAAGTTTATACAGGTCTGTAAAATCCACATTACCAAATAAAAACCGACTGTTTAGGCCGATAGTTTCCAGTATTTCAAGGCAGAGAAGTCAGTAAATATTTACCATTCTCATACCCCATCTATGTCAAAGAGCATGTGATTTGTGTCTTGAAATAGATTGATAATGCAATTCAATACTCGGAGCAGTGTTTTATGACTTTAACATAGTTTTTTTGTATACTGATGCACCTTATAACCTAACAAAACAATTTTCCTATTTTTGATTCTAACATTTCACTATAACATCTTTCTATCAGGTTTTCACAAGATATTGAAGTAGTCGATAATCGTCTGCCCATGACATCACGTGCACTTTTGAATCAAACGTTGACCGTTTTAGCAACATTCTTTGTTATCACATATGCTACGCCCATCATCGTAACGGTATTAGTTCCTGTACTGATTGTGTATTATATAATACAAGTAAGTGAATGCATGTGATCAAATCAGATACAATACCATATTTGGCAAATTTTTTGGTGAGCGAATCCTTCGATAATATTTTTTGCATGTTACGACCCCAGAACCACATCCTTTATTAACAGTTAAGCCTGCTCTTGCTTAACAGCTTGACTGTTGTCGCAGTCGTGAGGTGCGGATACTAACAAGGCCAATGTATTGTGATAATTTTAACTGAAGTCACTCATCTGAAGTCATTCATTCTCTGTTTCTTATTCATGTAGGTAAGTGGCCTGAGTTGCATGAGGAAAGTGATTATTTCTACAAACAGGTGGAATCTCGTTAAATCAACTGACATTATTAAATTACTGTCAAACCTCTATAATAAGACCACCCTTGTGATCCTTGAAAACTGTTCTTAATGTTGAGATGGTCTTTAGTGTGGTTTTACTGTACTGAAATTATTGCTGTTTAAGAATGACATCAACTTGCTAACATGTAACAACAGCAAAAACAATACAAACATAACAGTGTCAAGTTTTTAACAAGTGAACAATTATGGCAACTTTACTGGCATTATTGTCTTTATCAGAAATAATCTTGATTTTGTGAACCTAGTGATCTGGTAGTCACATACATGGCAGATACCAAAAATAAGATTTTAGGTTAGAGATCAATTTGAGTTTTGTAACCAGGGACATTTGGTGTGGTAAAAATTGAAATTCTTGTCATAAAAATGTTTATTTTTCTTTAATGTGCTAGAATATTCAGTGCATGAAATTATGCTATAATGTTATTGTAGTAGATGACATCTGTCATTAACTTGAGCTCCCAGTTCATTCCCAAATACAATGTATACAGATTCATTTGTACACTATTTTAAGATAGTCAATATCATTAATAGACACAGTCATTGTATACCCTATAACCAGACATGATAAGACATTTTATCAACATTTTAAATCAAAAGTTTAGTGTAGTATGATAATTCATTTTTATGTGTGATATCTTTATTTGATTGTGATCTCATGCTTAGAAGTTTATTAAATGGGACCAGCATTATAATGGTACATGTATTCACCCAAATTGGGATACAATTTTCTATATTTGTTTATTTTAGTTAGTTCAGTTATTTTAAACTTATATCGACTTCTTCTTCCTCGCACCTTGTATATCAGTATTAACACCGATTTGTTACAACCTTCTAATGTGTTCCAGTATTTCTTTTCTACTCTTTCTCTTTATTTATTTGTTAAATAATGTAAATGAACAGTAAAACAAAACTTAGTCTTTTTAATGACATTTCTTGATTATTACTGTGTAATGTGCACTTTCATTTTCAACTAACATAGTGTATTTTGTAAATTTTAACAAATGCTTTTGATTAGAGATTTCCAGTCAATAAATTTTACCATTGCTGAAATAGATTTTCTCTTGCCATATCACTTAACACTTTTATCAACTGATATTGAGCTGGTTTGGAAATCCAGGATTTAGGCTGTCTGAACAGCGTTTCTGCTGACCTGGATTGATCTGAATTTGGATTTCAGCCTGTGTGGACTGGTTTGGAATTCTAGGTTTAAGAATGTTGGAACTTGTCAGGAAATTCTGACCTTTAAACATGCCTGAACTGTTTTGAAGTCTGGAATCGGTCAGTCTGAATTGGTCTGAATTCTGGAATCGGTCAGTCTAAATTGGTCTGAATTCTAAATTTTATCCTAAATCCTGCTTGAATGGAATTCTAGGTTTCGGTCTGTTTGAACTTGTTTGGAATTCTGGCTAAAATTTTAAATTGTCAAGTTTTAGTGAAATCAATGTTAGCCTTTAAAATTACTTTTGGCTTGTTAACTCTTTTGGTCTTTAATTATTTTGACAGAGATTCTACATACCCACATCTAGACAGCTTAAGAGAATTGAGTCAACTACAAGATCACCAATATACAGTCACTTTGGAGAATCTATTTCTGGTATTGTTTTCTGTTCAAATTTTCTACTTTGTTGTACTGTATATAATACAATGTTGTCTATAATTATTTAGCATGTGTCATGAAACAGGAGGCAACGTTGTACTTATTGTGTATGTCAGAACATTATATCATGCCACTGTTGTAAGATTTATTGTATCAGATGATTCTCTGTATGTGGACGTGCAGTAGAACTTTGCCATTGTCGTAACACCAATAACTGTTGTGACGCCACATGATTTGTTATTACACCAGTTGTGATGCCACATGATTTGTTATTACACCAGTTGTGATGCCACATGATTTGTTATTACACCAGTTGTGACGCCACATGATTTTTTATTACACCAGTTGTGATGCCACATGATTTGTTATTACACCAGTTGTGATGCCACATGATTTGTTATTACACCAGTTGTGACGCCACATGATTTTTTATTACACCAGTTGTGATGCCATATGATTTGTTATTACACCAGTTGTGATGCCATGTGATTTGTTATTACACCAGTTGTGATGCCACATGATTTGTTATTACACCAGTTGTGACGCCACATGATTTTTTATTACACCAGTTGTGATGCCACATGATTTGTTATTACACCAGTTGTGATGCCATGTGATTTGTTATTACACCAGTTGTGATGCCATGTGATTTGTTATTACACCAGTTGTGATGACATGTGATTTGTTATTACACCAGTTGTGATGCCATGTGATTTGTTATTACACTAGTTGTAATGCCATGTGATTTGTTATTACACCAGTTGTGATGCCATGTGATTTGTTATTACACCAGTTGTGATGCCATGTGATCTATTATTTTTAACTTGTGAGCAATTGAAAATAACTTATGGGTGTTATAACACACTTGTGATGTCATATATGATGTATATTTCAATATTATACAGGGGCGAGTACAATACGAGGTTACAGACTGCAGGAGAAGTTTTTAGAGGAGTCCCGGCAACAAGTAGACAAAAACATGGTGTTCTATTTTGCTGGAATAGCATCAAACAGGTAATGCATGGAATCAAGTACAAAGTCAATATCAACTATCAGTCATATTGTTTATGTCAATAAATGAGTATGCATTGGAATTATAAGCGAGATTCCAAGTTTTGTGAATGTACATGTCCTTCCCTGCACTTCTCTTTTACTCATTTACCTAAAATAATATTATTATCATTTTATAGCAACATTTTCTATTTATATGATTGTTGTTACACTGCTGTCAATAGAGCACACAACTCTAGATCAAATATTTGAGTTTTCCATTGAGAGTAAACAAATTTACCAGAAATTCACAAAAATAGTTACTCAATAGATTATTGAGAGTTTCCAACAGAGGGCTATTCAAAATAATATGATACTATTTTGTTCAATGTTTCACGTCCACTTATGCACAAATAAAAAACTGTGTATCACTCATTTTGTCCTCACCTTGGTGAAAAGGGAAGGTAGAAAATGTCACTTTTACTTGTTTGTTTAGCATAAGTAAAAGAAAGATTTATGAAGAATGATGAACTTTGAAGTTTACCAGTTTTAAGTTTAAGTTTACTTAACACCTACCAGTTGAATAAACACCATGATGGAAACATATTTTATCATTAGTCATTTTGATCCATTGCTTTTCCATATATGCAGTTTAAAATTATACTGTAGAGGCGATAAAGGGAGAGAACTCTAGAAAGGATAAAGGGAGAGAACTCATGATAATTTCCTGTGTGTACACCCTTGTAAAGTCATCTCTCCATTGATGTTTTTGTGAGATGGTAAAGCATAGGTTCTATGGTATTGTAATATATTACTTTGTATGCATTTCTTCTATGTTTTGTAGGTGGTTAGGATTCAGATTGGAGTTTCTGGGAAACCTCATAGTTTTTGCAGCGGCCATATTTGCTGTTCTTACCCCTGACAACACAGGTGGTAAAGTGGGCTTGTCTATATCCTATGCACTGCAGGTAAAACATAAAGTCTAATATTTCAATACCATTTGTAATGATGTTACATTGTAACATTCTCTTTCAAAATGTTTTAAATTAACTGTTCCATGACAAAACCAGTATTAGTGTCCAAAAATCCATTTTTAGGTTTTTAGATTTTCAAACAGATTTATAACACAATTACAGGCTGTGTCATGGAAGCGTCGAATATTGTGTGTGAGTCTGTATGCAACTTTAAATGCACTTTGCAAATTTGTATACTTAATTACAAATTTTTTGAATTTATTAACAAATATGTTCCTTAACAGAAAACAGTATGTTGTGACCATGACTACCTCTTGGTCACAAGCTACTATGTTATGGCCACTGTATGAATGGCCAATCAGCAATGGTTTTCACTTTCATTTATGCTCTATGCCCATATATGTTAAACATTTATTTACATTATGTAATTACTTCCGTAGTTGATCTTTCATTTTATTGCTGTTTTCCATCTTTACATGATTGTATATTTTACAGGTTACGAGTGCCTTAAATTTCTTGGTAAGGAATACAAGTGATGTAGAGACAAATGTTGTGTCGGTGGAGCGTATAAAAGAATACACAGAAGAAGAAACTGAAGTAAGTACAAATATTAGAGCTGTCGTTGATTCAAATTTTTGCTGTCGTGGATATTGATATATCAATGTATCGATTATACTTTTAAATTTCTTTAATAGACTATTAACTCCTTTATATCTGTATGTTTATGTGTGTATGGCCCACTTAATTGAATGTTCAACATGTATTTTTATGATAGCATGATACGATTTAAAATTAATCCATACTTTTAACATCACAGTATTTATATTATATTGCTGACATTTAGAATGCACTGTATTTTCCCACCATAATATCGATATTTCTTAGTATATCGAAAATCAGTCGACAGAAAACATTGATATATCGATATCAATTGTTTCAATGACTTGCCCAACAGCTGGCTTGCAACATAGACAACTGGAGATAGATTGGATGGGGGTGTATAGATCCAGAAAGCTATTTTATTTCATCTATATTGTCCAGCAGATGACTAATATCTGTATGTCCGGTTTCCAGCATCCTTCTAAATTGAAAGAATTGAAATAGTTTTCTTCAATTTCTTGCTAATCTGAAGCCTGTCTGGCTAGATCAATTGGAAGAGCACTAGACTGTCATCTGGCAGTTCCGTGTTCGATTCCCAGGTTGGTCAGGTTACGTTCTTCCATGACATTGGCTATATGGTCATGTTCTCGAAGAAGTTGTCAGTTGCTTGTGGAATAGAAAGTCAGTACTGGTTGATAATTAATTCCAAGAAAACTGGTTAGGTCAACTGGCTGCCACATATGACTGACATTTTTTGAAAAATGGCATAAAATCCAATGAAAACAAACAAACTTTCTAATCTTTAGATCAAAACAAGTTATATACATTTACATCCACACTTGGTTATAATTACGTTATAGGCTGAGTGGGTACAGAGCTTCCATCGTCCACCAAATGACTGGCCTGACCAGGGTCATGTACGATTCAACAACTATTCCACAAGGTATAGAAGTGGACTTGACCTTGTGTTGCGGGGAATCTCGTGTGACATCAGAGGTGGAGAGCGGGTAAATATAGACAATACGCAGTTAAATCTTTTCTAATCTCTGTTTGTTGAATGTTTGGAATCTTTTCAATTGTTTTATGCTCCCCAAAGGGAGAGCGTATAGCTGCCACTTTGTCTGTCAATCCATCTGTGCATTAGTACATCCATGCATGTGTACGTCCCACTAATATGTCTGGGCTATTTCTCAGCAACTACCAACCAGAATACAATGGAACTTTATGAGAAGCTTCAGTACCAAGAGCATATTGTCAGCATGGGCCGATTCAATGATCAATCATGTTCATACTTTGGGGAACATTCATTGGTAGAATTACCGATTTTCTAGTTTGCTTTTGTTTCTACAAAGGGTTTTACATGAACACCACAACCTCACTAGAGTGTCCCCCTCTGGAGCGACAATCTCTCTTCAACAGCACTATAAATGGTTTAATAAAAATCAATTTAGTAAAATTATAATACTAAGTTAACATATGTATAACCGGAACAACAACCAAAACTGGCTTCTCCCAAAGGGTGTTCCTCATGACAGGGGGCATTGTATGAACGATCGGAAATAACATCTTGGTATATTGAATACTTGGTATTTCATACTTTGTTTTAATACATTAAAGTATATCAAAATCCTCTTAAATCCTATGTACTGGAATAACAATGAGTAAATAAACAATCTTTTGGTGACCCTGTTGGACCAATCAGTAAGGTTACAGTTTTGTCAGTGCTAGTTGTGGTTGCTATAGTGTCTCTGTATGAGTGTATGGAAGTGTGTAGTTACTGTGAGTGGAGCTTAAAACTTCTATTGTGGAAAACTAAGAAAAACATTAAGAGGGTTCAGTGCAGGACTATCGTAACTCCTATATACAAACTGTAGTTAGTCTTTATGACAGTCTTGCGCTGAATTTTGTTGTGATCTGAGTGCACTGTAAAACACATCATATGGAAACTACATGAACATGTACTTATTGTTGTGTGTATTGTATTTTCAGGTTGGTATTGTCGGCAGAACTGGTGCAGGAAAGTCCTCACTGACTGTAGCCTTGTTCAGATTGATAGAGGGTGCTGGTGGTAGTATTGTTATTGATGGACATAAGATCTCCGATATGGGTCTACATGACTTACGAGCAAAACTCACTATCTTGCCACAGGTACATATTTTCATGTTCGCAAATCTAGTATTTCGCTTTGCAACTTGGGTCTGTTTTACCAATGCGAAGTTATGCTCTAATCAATGTGTTGCTATTGGGGAACTTTCAGAGGAGTGCTATTCGTAGGAATTTTTACAAGGTTTGATGCTACTGCCACTTGGAAGTAGATTAGGCAGAATAGTTTCATGAACCTTTTCTTTGACAAAACTCTGTGCTCCTTTGATTTAGACAACATAGTTTTTAGTTTGTCATAAGTTACATTTCCAATGTATGTTTTGTTTTGAAGACATTATATTACATACATTTACAATATATAATAATGTGACTGTATATTGTATTTAAAAGGACCCTGTGTTGTTTTCTGGTACACTGAGGATGAACTTGGATCCATTTGATCAGTACAATGACCAGCAAGTTTGGAGAGCACTGGAGCATAGCCATCTTAAATCTTTTGTGTCAGGTTTAGACAAAGGTTTACAACATGAATGTGGAGAAGGAGGACAGAATTTAAGGTACATTTATAAATGCCTTAGTTTGCCATTCAAATACACTGTTATTTATATTTGCTATCCAAGAATAAATTGCAGTTTTTAATATGTTGACATATTGCGTCTTCACATTTTTACTCACCTGTCTGATGCTATTTTTCTGTATTTTGCTTTAAAATTGCATCTTCTCTGGCTTTAATATACCAATCTTGCTCAAACTTTGTCACAAGAAAGTTACTGGCAATTTTTTTCCAAACTTGCTGATATGAAATTAATTTAATGAAAAATGTGACGGCCATGGTAACCAAATTGAACATGTCAAGAAAAGTTTTTCTCTGAAATCAGAAAAAACAAATCAGGTGAAAATGATTATTGATGAAATTATTTGGGGTTAAATGTGAATACCCTGGTTTAATTATGTGTCTTAACATCATTACTATTTCAGTGTGGGACAAAGACAGTTGGTTTGCCTCGCACGTACGTTATTGCGCAAGACTAAGATTCTTATCCTTGACGAAGCAACCGCTGCCGTAGACATGGAAACAGATGATCTCATACAGAACACAATCCGAGAAGAATTTAAGGGCTGCACTATTCTTACTATAGCTCATCGACTTAATACGATCATGGATTATGACAAGTATGTACTGTTAAACCTCACTTACAAACCACCTCATTAATAATGCTCTTTATTTAACCTCAATTATTATTGAGATTTCATAAATCTATTGAGTTCTAAAATCAGGAAACTTGTGGTGGAGTGCTTTGCTTCTGATCCGAGGGTCCATAGTTTGATTTACATCCTTCGGTTGAGTTGAACCTCTGACTTCAAAATCCCAGGTGCAAGTACTGGTCACTAACCCAAGAATCATCATGTGTGATTAATATAAGTTGTACACTTGTTTCACAATAAATGTAAAATGAAGTTGTTCATACATTTTATTTTGTTTCAGAATCATTGTATTGGATCAAGGTCTTATCCGAGAATTTGATGCACCAACAGCGCTCCTAGCAGATTCTTCAACTATTTTCTATGGAATGGCGAAAGATGCTAACCTTATTTGAAATAAATAATAATCCTTTTTGTATTGTGAAGAATATTCACCAAATATTTATGAGTTGGGTTTTGTTGTGTTAGTATACTGTGGTACTGTGCTGACAGCAGCTGCTTCCTGCAGGATTTGGATGTTTTCTTGTGTGTCTATCGATATTTTATGCTGTAAAAAGATACATGTATGTATGTATGGATGGCATTTTGCTGAAACTAGTCACTGGTCATAGACTTTTGTGCAGAAATAAGAACAAATTAAGGGATGAAAACATAACACGTTTATCGTCTTTCTTATATGGAGATAGAATAGTTTTACTTTCAGTCCTGCAAATGTTTCAGTTTTCCGGTATAGATATATATAAATGGTGCAAGAGTTACCCTTTGGTGCGAATGAGCTGTGCTGAGTTACTGCCTAAACAGTTTCCTAAGAGCACTTGTGGCCAGTGATAGATTCTTTTTTCTTGCATTCAGTGCAGCTATTTAAATTTGCAGAATTACATCAGACTCATTACATTACACCTAGAAGGTCAGTTTTTCTCAGGTATCATGGAAGGACACCAAGGATGTAACCCACTAACTTAAAAATCATGAAATATTTTCAAGATTTATGGCATTATAACTTATTCAAAAATGTTTTTCATCAAATGTGTAAGAGAGATAATTTTGTTGTTATGCCTTCCATAAAGTTAACTGTGTAATGAAATTTGTGTCCCGATGTGTGTGCACCAAATACATTGTGATATTATTGTTGGTACTGATGTGATTAATTAATAGTTTATACAATATTTTTGGCTAGAAATGTACTATATTTACTGTGTATCTTTTACGGTTTCGTATATATTTTCATATTCTGTCGAGATTTACTTAGATTTACAATAAGTTGTGATTTTACTTTGCTTATTAGCGTTTTTGTGGTCATAATTTTTGAAATGTAATTATTCACATTATTAGTGTCTTCCACAGTTTTGTTTGTATTTGCAATGGCTTCAAATATTCATGTTTATATTGATTTTTCTTGCTTTATATGTACATGTATTTTTCTGATTTATTTGAGCTAGTATATGATGCAAACATGTTTATCTGTATCACTCTCAAGTTGGCTTCCTGGAAAAATTAGTGGTTTGTAATTAGGTATGGTTGTAATAATATGGTTGATTTCCTGGTGGATTGGCTATTGACTTTTTCACTACAAAACTGCTTCCCTTCATTTGTTTTGGTATTGCAACTAAAAATGCATCAAGAGTACTGTATTTGTTATTGAATTGCTCAAAATATTAGTGTTTTCTGTGATGAAGTGTGTTTTCAAAACCCAGCCAATCAATTTGTTGGTGGGGCTTTGATTTCTGGGTTAGGCTATGAATTGTGGGGGTGGGGCTATGAATTGTAAGGGGCCCATTATTTTAAAACTGTTTGTCCTGTCTGTATGGTGTTGTCCTTACAGATGCATTTTCCTACATTTCAGCTAATAATGATGGACGTTAATTTTGGTCCGTTTGTTGGTTAGTCACGGAATTGACGTCCATCTACTCTGTATCTTTTTATCACATTGAAGTATTTCAAATCAGTTTCATATTTAAGAAATATTAATCATAGGTCAATGAGCTGTATTTGAGGTATTTGGGACAGCAGATTTTGCCGTTAGTCTAATTACACATGTTGTAACCTACCTCCTTTTAGGAGGTGCACTTAATTGTGTATTCTGTACTAATGATTATCAAAATTTAACTAATTTTGTTTTTAAATCTACTCGTACCGTGTTATTACTAGATTAAAATACTATCATTTCCATTCTTATTATGAAAAAAAGAATTGCTCAATATTTGTGTCCCGGTACATTATGATGTGTTGACATTTATTCGACCTCGTTTATTCGACAATCTTCTTTCCGAATACTCTGTATCAACCAAAATAAATACTAGGTCCTGATGCATTTTTTTATGCAAGTTGAATTGAAATGGGATATTCGAACCCATGTAGATCTATTCTTCAAAATAAATTTTCAGACCCGTTGAATTAGAATGAACGAGGTCCGACTGTCATTGGTTCTTGATTATTGCGAGTGTGTGATATAGAAATATATTTCATACTTGTCAGTACAGTGCATAATAGATTATGTGCATGACTGATGTATCTGTGCATGAGGTAAGGAAGTGGATACACATGTTTTGCATTATACCATTAATATATCAACTGTTTATTCTTCTACTGTAGTTTACTTATTTTGTTAAACAGAAATGATTGTAATAAATGTCTTTATTATACACAAATATTTGTATTTTATGCTTGAGAAAATTTTTATTTATGTGCGTTGGATTAACTAACTCATCATTTATAAGAAGCAGTCAGGCTTGCATCTCAATGTGCCAAAAATTCAACAATATTCAAACATAACACCAGGTTGTTCAGTGTGCTTTATGTGTAGGAGGGACATTATCATTAATGTCACGAGCCTACTACCTTATATAGGAAGCAATGAAATAGATGAAGACACATTTTGTGTGTGTGGTTTTACACAATTTTAGCATAAAATCTCACTTCCCATCTCGCACCCTGCCATGTTTTCATTATATGTCCAGCTCCTTCATACTCTCAATCATTCTCCACCTCTTTCTTACACACATGCTTATCACTTATCCTGTAAATCAACCACCATTCCATCAGGCACCTGACACTTGCCCACCCATTGATCACTCTCCTGTCACTCTCACCCTCCTGTCACTCTCACCTTCCTGTCACTCGCCCGCCAGTCACTCACCCTCCTGTCACTCTCACCCTCCTGTCACTCTCATCCTTCTGTCACTCGCCCTCCTGTCACTCTCACCCTTCTGTCACTCTCATCCTTCTGTCAATGGCCCTCCTGTCACTCTCACCCTTCTGTCACTCTCATCCTTCTGTCACTGGCCCTCCTGTCACTCTCACCCTTCTGTCACTCTCATCCTTCTGTCAATGGCCCTCCTGTCACTCTCACCCTTCTGTCACTCTCATCCTTCTGTCACTGGCCCTCCTGTCACTCTCACCCTTCTGTCAATGGCCCTCCTCTCACTCTCACCCTTATGTCACTCTCATCCTTCTGTCACTCGCCCTCCTGTCACTCTCACCCTCCTGTCACTCTCATCCTTCTGTCACTGGCCCTCCTGTCACTCTCACCCTTCTGTCACTCTCATCCTTCTGTCACTCACCCTGTCACCAGTGTCAGTCACGCAGCTGTCGCTGACATTGTCATTTGTACATCTGTAACTCATCCGCCGCAACTATCATCCTCACTCTCACTCTGCCTACTTTGTGCTCGTCTCTAGTTAAATAAGCATTGTTGCCCAGTTTAGTGTTAAGATATTTAGCAAATTCATAAGCAGAAATAGATACGTTGAAGTATACGATTCGCACAAAAATGTTGTGGGTGAAGAAGAAGTAAGAATTCTTTCAAATCCAGATCCGTCAAGACAAACCAATAATACGATATTACCCTCGTTTTCAACAATCGAATATTCTCCATAAAATAAGATCTTATTTGTTATTTTGTTCACAATTAACTGGCGCTCCTTGTGTATTGTAAATTCCGAACCTGTTAGCAGCACCTGCTCACAAAAATACAACTTTGTGATAAACAATGGTTTGTTATTTGGAATCAGGTTGTCAACTGCTTTGTAGACTGATCTGACGTTGCTGGGATTAAATTTCATGAAACTTAACGGTTCATTCAAACTGCATACCCGTTGGCAAACAATCTCGGAGGCTAGACGAATATTCATTCTGTTGGACGACAGGTACCAAGGTGCATTTATAGCGTCCTGTAGTAATCTAAAAAATGACGAAGGTTTGATCGGTTCCTCGAATCCCCGTATTTGCAGTACTTCAAGCATTTGTGTATGCATGCTCACGTTCGTCATGACATAAGATACATCAAGTATTTTCCATTCTGTCTGGTATGGCGACTTCAAGTTCTGTATCGAAAATGATGACATATTAACCATCTCTCTCGATGTGAGAAGTATAGTTATTCCAACATACGGAACGGTCCACTCATTTCCAGGGAAAATGCAGTCCTTTTGTTTATATATTTGGCCAGAAGGACAAGCGACCATCCGGCAAGTTACCGCCGTCTGAAAGAGAATTAAACGTGCAATATAAGTTAGTTACTGCATTTGCATTACACGTTTATGCCATATAATATTTTATGCATCGAACAATAGATGACTCGATCTAATTGCTATATTCGACGATAGATTGAGGTATAATATAGCGAGCACTTGACAAACATGGTCACAATTTGTTTCTTTGAAATATTTAAGAACTTGGGAGTATTTTTAAGTTCTTTGAATGCCCATGCAGTGCAGAGACAAAGTAGAATGATCGACCATATTTGGATAGATCGGTAAAAGAGCTTGAATCTGAGTCAGAATAGGTAACCCCATTTTAAATAAGTCTTTACAAAATTATCCCAAAAACGGAGTACAGAAAAAAGAACAAGAATAGTTTAAAACAGAACATGATTATCGCATATGTAGGACATATATTAATCTCATTGTTGGTGTTAATTACTACGTTTCCAAAGCAATATAAAACTTAGACCTTTGCAAGGGCATATGTATGAGCACGTTGTCAGTTTTGTAAGCGCACAAAGAAAATATATTATTCTTTTTTCTGAACATGTGGGCAACAAATACGGAATCAAGGAATACAATGCATAGCGACGGGGATAAAAAGACCTTACTGACGTACAATGGAACCCCTTAAACCCCTTAAACCGGACGAGCTCTGTCCGGTTTAAAGGGGTTTCCGGACTAAAGGGGTTTTGAGAACTGGATAAGATTTGGCACATTTTTCAAACTCTTCCGTCGAAAGATTTTGCGCAAGATGTGAAAATTAATATTTAGACTTTATTCTTGTCCGGTTTAAAGGGGTGAATTATAATGGAAATATGCATTTCGGGCCAAAATCCTCGTCCGGTTTCCTGAATTAAAGGGTTTCCGGATTAAAGGGGTGATTTATGTAGTAAAAAAGTTGGGACCGGACGATTTATCCGGTTTAATGGGGTATTTATAAAGACGGAAACTATTTGAGTTTTCGAAAATTTGCCGTTGATTTTAATCAACTGAATGATATTTACTGAATTACAAAAACATTCAGATACTTGAAATGATATTTTCGAAATAAATCAGGGTAAATATTGTCCATTTAGCAATACCCAAAAGAAGTTCGAAGTTTGGTACTCAATAAGAACTTATTGTTGAAATCCATGATGTAGAATCTTGAATGGTGTGTGAAATAGTATTATCAAAAGATAAAGATGATTGACGCAAATTGAAATTAATCAAATATTGTATATTTTGTGTTATAGCACAAACACATGTCAATAGAGTCAATAAATGAAGATAACGAAATATTTAAATAAGGTTTTCCTTCGGATTGATTGACAATTTCCTTAGAAATATTATATAATTATTAATGTATATCTGAATAATAAACATTTCTTTTTGTGCTTTATTTGATATCCAAATTTGAAAAACACTCGTGATAGAGTATGCCGAAGTACATTAGAAACTCCTAAGTACCCCTAGGCAATACCCCTCCTCATTTTAGCATAGACGAACAACATATTCCTCCCATCATTTTTGTAAGCCGGACATATTTTACAGAAAAATACGAAATCTGTCAGGCAAAATTGATAGGCGGTGTACAAAACATGCCTTAATGATGAAATTAGGAACTACATCTCTCTTTTTATGGTAATATCATTTAAATAGTTTGATGAATGTCAAATGATAGACATATACATATGTGTATGCAATATGCATTGTAATAATTTTTTATCATATTTCGCCTTACCAAAATATTGGGAGGAGTTTTGTCTACCTATCACCAAATAGCACCGACAATCACATTCCTTCCGAGATAAATATGTTGCAAAGGTGTTGTTTGTCCCGTTCATCACTTCAGAAAACGGAATAAATCAAAATTTAGTTTTGTACATGGACATACATAACATTTATCGAGTACATTCTATAAACAAACTACGACAGTACTATAATTTACATGTACCTTATTTTCTGATCCAATAGGACAAGCCAAGTCAACGTCGTCCTGTTGTTCATCTTTGTCACCTAAATAAAACAATCTCGATTCTAGAAGTATCCTGAGTGCAAATTCGGTATCTCGCCCATTGCTTTGTGAACTGACCTCTGGGAAAGCACATTCTTTCAATGTACCCCCTGAACAAATATAACAGAACACATTTGCATACCTGGTAACACCCGGTAGGTAGGGTGATAACAGACCACTTTCACATGAAGCGATGATGTCTTGTTTAGAAGCTGATGTTGTAGGCGGTACATTAAAGTGTTTGTTTTTATTACATTCGTGAACGTAGTCACTGGGGCGATAGCACAATTTGGAATTTAGCAATGATACATCGCCTTTGAATCTGAACTCAATCAGACAAGGGTTTGAAACGTTGAACCCCATGTTCAGCGCATACACAAAACTTGCGCTAACACTGTTTGTGTTGCATGAAAGGTAAGCATCCCAAAGCAAACCATCTGTTACGTTGTAGTCCTCCGCACAAATTTTGTTCTTGAAAATTTTCCCCTGCTTTTTGGAATATACGGGGTACATGCTACCCCACTGCGCCACATTGACATCACCACAAGGAACAGTTGTATTCAAAATTCCTTTGCTGTCTACTTCCACCTCTGATGATGTGACCATGTAATACGATGAAGGTAATCGGAATAGCTGTGTTTGGTATGATAGGTTCAATTGCGCATACAGACACTCACTGTGCTGTCGTGCCGATTTCCTGGTGCTGTTCAAATGAACCTTGGTACTCTGACCGGGAAAACAACAATCACCATCAAATTCGCAGTCATCGTCACATGAGCAAGCTGTAAATGTTACACAAATTCAAACATCGAAACATCGGAAAAATATATAATGAAAAGTGGCCATTTAATTGTGCATAGTACATGTTTCAATTATCAGAAATATGGGCCCTCGTATACATACAACCGTTACTTAAACGTTCATCACACTAAAGTCAGGGTTTACTCACAAGGCACGGATATTTGAGTGTTCAAAGCAGACTGCAATGCTTCTTTGTGAACTACTTTCATCGTGGTTTGTGTTGAGTAACACTTAGTAACGGTTACACTTCTGACCCAATACAATACTCAATGTAACAATCTGACCGCTGATTTCATCAATTTGATTGCTTCTTGAATCTGCTCCAGCAGACCTAATATTCAATGAACTCTTTACCCTTTTTGCCATGGTAATGGTATTTGATTCCACTAATATGATGATACTTAGTGAAACAATTGTTCGTTACAATGACCATTCTGTATTTAAGGCACAAGTTATAAAATAATTCACTTTCGGTGCGACTTCTTTCAAAGTCTAATGTAGAAATTTAGACTTTTGGATCATGAGTCCCGCGCTCTACCTATATACGACCATGCCTTCATTTAATATTGAGGTATATGTTCCCTTCAATTATATTATTGCAAACTAAATGTAAAATAGAGAGAATAAGTTGCCACAGTGAACGCCACATTCATAAGACAGTGCCCACCGACACAGACCTCCGGGAAAACAACAATCCATAAAACATAAGGCACATGAGGAGGCTCTAGGGTATATACGCAAGGGAACAGAGGCGCAAGGAATGGCCTGGGCGACCGTAAGAACTAACTAGGAGAATCAACGAGCACAAACAGGGTTAAACATAGATTACATACCTGCACAACAAGACGTGTTAAATCTCCCGCTGTTTTCATTATCGTTAGAACACACATCTCTCCCACGACAAAGTTCTCGTAGGTATATAGGGATATTGTCCCTTATTGTTACATTCCGTGGGTTATTTGTCATGGCGGACGTAATAAGTAATCCCATGGTGATGAATCGAATCATCTCCGGATTCGGTAAAATATGTCACCTGTACGATATTAATTACATTACAGATACAACTACATGTCATAAAACATACCCATTACATATTCATATGATAACTAAGATTTAAAAAATACAGTGTATAAATAATTCAGGTATATATGCGCTCAGACATGGACTGTAACGTTTTCCATTGCCCAAAAGCTACTAGAGATTTCATGTAACGTCAAACTAAACATATCTACGTCCGTGAAATTAGCACGGCAGTTGTACACCAAATATAACCTTGAATAACGAGTTAATTTATTCGAAAATCTCATATTTAACCCAGAGTTAGTCTACGGAAGGCAATAAAGGCCATTTTGACATAGATCTATATGTAAGTTGCAAAATAATTACTTAACTGATATAATAACTTATAATTTATGTACTAAGACTTAGAGATTAGATCTTTCTTTTTCGTCCACTCTGATCAGCCGTTCCTGTGACAAAAGTTTATCGAAATTGTTGCGAACTTAGAGTTGTTCTGTCGAAGTCTGAGGACTTAACTAGTATTTCTTGAAAATCACTAGAGTCAGTGACGAACATCTGATCCATCTAGGAAGTATGACATTTTATTTCATTTTAATTATTAGGCACGTCTTGTTAATTTGCATGTGATATGTGAAACAATCATTTGAACTCGTACCTTGTGGTTGGAAAATGAAAAACGAATATTGTCGGAACTACTTTTTGTTGCGTCTTCTTTTGTTCAAATCTTCAAATCATGAACGAATCTACCTCATGCTATCAACGTTTTTTATAAAAAAACAACAAAGTTAAGATTTTTATTTTAAAACAACAATACCAGAAACAAGGGGTGTGTACGGAAAATCTTGATTTTTATAATTTAGTGATATCATTTTGAAAAAAAGCATGATCTAGCTACTAATATACCTTTTCACCATTTCAAAAATACTTTTGATTTTAAACAATAAATATATCTAAATAAGATAAATGGCGCAGATAGAATGATGTCTTCCGGTATGTTAAATGAAATTATGTTTTTGCAACAGTACGCAACTGCGGTAATAACATTTAAATATTTTCATGTTTTGGCAATAAATAAACTTGGGATCGGCGACTGAAAATATGATCGGCCGGGTTTGACAAAACGAATCTCTAGACCTCAATATATTACAGATTACGAGTCTATAGTTTTGTTAACAAGTAAGGTAAATGTATATGTATATCTACGTGTCTGATCGCAATGTGTCGGTCTGGATTTGTAATAAATATTTTTCGATTGCTGAACCATCTTCATCGAAACAAATCAGTACATTAATTAGTCTCCCAAATAATATTTACATAACTTAAAATTGGTAATTGAGAGTATTAAGAAAAAATAACAAGAAATATATTTTCTTACCTTGTTCAGTCGATGAATTTCTTCAATGCTGATGTCTTCTCTCGAGACAGTAATGACTGAAGCAGATTAATACTGTTTGATTCGAGTGTATGCATACAACATGCCATTTGATCGATTACTTTATATCCATCAACAGTCCAATATAAAGCGATACTTTCTTTGCATTTTCCTGATAAATTTGCGAGGCTGTCAATGAATTTAGACAATTAAGTTCTGCAACACAATAAATACTACTTCTTTTTTACACGTCTCGAATAATGGAAATCTATACGAGTAGATCTAATGTAGGCCTGTTATTGGAGAGGCGATATTGTGCAAAATTATTATCTATTACGAATTGAAACAGCAACATTCGTTTCAATATAGGAAGTGTATTCTCCAAAGTATTTTACTGAATCCCGGCAGTGCGCATTATTATTATGAGGCAACAAACTGACTCCTCCTTCCAGTTTCTGGATGTTGCATATTCGGAGCTCTTCGGTCTATTAGCCTGATTATAGCAAGTTCATTACAATATAAACCGTCTCATGTTTCAGACAATTTCAACACATTATTTATCGAAATGCGAAGAGCTCAGTCATAGATAAAAAACTGAATAAGATTTTCTATGCATTATGTACATTGGGTCATATATATCAGTTGAATTTCTCCAGGCTTCTTTTTTCATTATGACAGTATTTCATCGGCCATCCTCTTTTCTATGCATTATGTACATTGGGTCAGATATATCAGTTGAATTTCTCCAGGCTTCTTTTTTCATTATGACAGTATTTCATCGGCCATCCTCTTTTCTATGCATTATGTACATTGGGGCATATATATCAGTTGAATTTCTCCAGGCTTCTTTTTTCATTATGACAGCATTTCATCGGCCATCCTCTTTTCTATGCATTATGTACATTGGGGCATATATATCAGTTGAATTTCTTCAGGCTTCTTTTTTCATTATGACAGTATTTCATCGGCCATTCTCTTTTCTATGCATTATGTACATTGGGTCATATATATCAGTTGAATTTCTCCAGGCTTCTTTTTTCATTATGACAGCATTTCATCGGCCATCCTCTTTTCTATGCATTATGTACATTGGGTCATATATATCAGTTGAATTTCTCCAGGCTTCTTTTTTCATTATGACAGCATTTCATCGGCCATCCTCTTTTCTATGCATTATGTACATTGGGTCATATATATCAGTTGAATTTCTCCAGGCTTCTTTTTTCATTATGACAGCATTTCATCGGCCATCCTCTTTTCTATGCATTATGTACATTGGGGCATATATATCAGTTGAATTTCTCCAGGCTTCTTTCTTCATTATGACAGTATTTCATCGGCCATCCTCTTTTCTATGCATTATGTACATTGGGTCAGATATATCAGTTGAATTTCTCCAGACTTCTTTTTTCATTATGACAGTATTTCATCGGCCATCCTCTTTTCTATGCATTATGTACATTGGGGCATATATTATCAGTTGAATTTCTCCAGGCTTCTTTTTTCATTATGACAGTATTTCATCGGCCATTCTCTTTTCTATGCATTATGTACATTGGGGCATATATTATCAGTTGAATTTCTCCAGGCTTCTTTTTTCATTATGACAGCATTTCATCGGCCATCCTCTTTTCTATGCATTATATACATTGGGTCATATATATCAGTTGAATTTCTCCAGGCTTCTTTCTTCATTATGACAGCATTTCATCGGCCATTCTCTTTTCTATGCATTATGTACATTGGGGCATATATTATCAGTTGAATTTCTCCAGGCTTCTTTTTTCATTATGACAGCATTTCATCGGCCATCCTCTTTTCTATGCATTATGTACATTGGGTCATATATATCAGTTGAATTTCTCCAGGCTTCTTTCTTCATTATGACAGCATTTCATCGGCCATTCTCTTTTCTATGCATTATGTACATTGGGTCATATATATCAGTTGAATTTTTCCAGGCTTCTTTTTTCATTATGACAGCATTTCATCGGCCATTCTCTTTTCTATGCATTATGTACATTGGGTCATATATATCAGTTGAATTTCTCCAGGCTTCTTTTTTCATTATGACAGCATTTCATCGGCCATTCTCTTTTCTATGCATTATGTACATTGGGTCAGATATATCAGTTGAATTTCTCCAGGCTTCTTTTTTCATTATGACAGCATTTCATCGGCCATTCTCTTTTCTATGCATTATGTACATTGGGTCAGATATATCAGTTGAATTTCTCCAGGCTTCTTTTTTCATTATGACAGCATTTCATCGGCCATTCTCTTTTCTATGCATTATGTACATTGGGTCATATATTATCAGTTGAATTTCTCCAGGCTTCCTTTTTCATTATGACAGCATTTTATAAAATTATACTGATTGTCCTTATGGTACTTATCATTGGGGTATATCTGGGAGGCACTGTTTTATGTATGTGTATATATTTGTATTACTGTGTCTATCTACGCGTAGCTAATACAGATGCCTACAAATCTGGCACCATAAACGACCTCTAAACATCGAAATTCTGTCTATCCGAGAATATCCCATTATTTTTCAAGTGACTTTTAACCCAAACTATTTTGAAAGAGGACGTGTCTTTAGTCGAGGCTGGGTCCTGGCTTGTGTAAAGCGGTGTAGTGGTCTGAAGCGAAACACCGGATGTCAACAACAGCTGATGTTGTTACATGTATATAATGTAAACGTTCAGAAAACATTTCCTGTTGAAGAATGAGTTTCAACATGAAAAGCGAGGACATATTTAGTCACCGTCATTGCCAAAACACTGAAACAAAGTGAAAAACGTGCGCAATTAACATTTTTCAGTGAGTGCAGTGTGTACAATCATCTCGACGAAAGTCCACGAACAGTACACCAATTTACCGACATGACTGACAGCCGCCACGGTTCTGATCACATTGTTGATATTAAAAAGAAAAAAGAAAAATTTGAGTAACGGACAACATGAATACATTTTACACACTCTTTTTGATGAGTGTTCAAAGATCAGCAATAAGTACATGTATGTAACAAAATACATAATGCATGCAGAAATAATAACCCAGATTATTTTCTGTGGTGACTTTGTTCAGCTCCCCTCTGTTGTTAAACCGTCATCAAGGAGAATGCTTCTTTCAGTCTCAAGAATTCAACATTGTGTTGTAACATAGATTAGTGTTACAGGAGAATGTCATACAAATGGAAACATCTAAATTAAGGCTATTAATGCAGTTTAACCTGGCAGACTGTCAGGAAACTTGAGTTACAGTTCAAATAGACCTCTATTGCCAGTGGAATCTAACCTGGCAGACTGTCAGGAAACTTGAGTTACAGTTCAAATAGACCTCTATTGCCAGTGGAATCTAACCTGGCAGACTGTCAGGAAACTTGAGTTACAGTTCAAATAGACCTCTATTGCCAGTGGAATCTAACCTGGCAGACTGTCAGGAAACTTGAGTTACAGTTCAAATAGACCTCTATTGCCAGTGGAATCTAACCTGGCAGACTGTCAGGAAACTTGAGTTACAGTTCAAATAGACTTCTATTGCCAGTGGAATCTAACCTGGCAGACTGTCAGGAAACTTGAGTTACAGTTCAAATAGACCTCTATTGTCAGTGGAATCTAACCTGGCAGACTGTCAGGAAACTTGAGTTACAGTTCAAATAGACCTCTATTGCCAGTGGAATCTAACCTGGCAGACTGTCAGGAAACTTGAGTTACAGTTCAAATAGACCTCTATTGCCAGTGGAATCTAACCTGGCAGACTGTCAGGAAACTTGAGTTACAGTTCAAATAGACCTCTATTGCCAGTGGAATCTAACCTCGCAGACTGTCAGGAAACTTGAGTTACAGTTCAAATAGACCTCTATTGCCAGTGGAATCTAACCCCAGAATATTGAAAACAAATTCCAGAAATGATCGAGCCAATGACTGTAACATAAAGTGTCTACTAGAACTTACTTGCTATTACTAGAACTGGAACCATTAATGAATACAAGCCATCTGACCAGGGTTAAGCATTCTGACATTCATGATCCACATTTATTGTGGCTGAAAGTAGGATTTTTCTGTTATCCTCCTTCGAAATGTGACATATAAATTGCTACATGGTTTTCAAGGGTATATGAAGTAAATTTCCGATGAGGGATCAGCCCCTATAGTTGTTTTCCATCAGTTGGTGTCACAACCAAGATACACAAAGTGAAATTTACTGGTATGTTTAATATTCTCTTTGACCAAAACAAACGAAGTCACCTGACAATTTAGGAAGAATGTATTGTTTTACTTTGTTTAGTATAAGTTTCATCTGGTTCTAGGTGTGTTCATTTTATATACATATTATGTATTTCCTTTGAAGGCATGAAAAGATATATACTAAACAAAATAAGAAACTTCCGCAAAGTTTGCTTGAACATAGCTGGATAAAAACATATCGATGGAATCATTGTTATATATGCGTTTAAAGAGTGCTCCATGATGCGTCGTTTTTTGCAAACATGATCGCAAAAGGTTAACAGAAAATGGGGGAAATTTTCACCAAGTGAGGTAGGGGTTAAAAACAAAAATAACACTTAATAACGGATATGATCACCTCTTGCGTTGACCACTGCAGTGCATCGCCGTCAGCTGCCTGTGGAATATTGTTCAATTCCTAAATGGGCGCTTGACGAAGTTCGTTGACGTTAGCATGTGGGTTGGGACGACGCCTCCCTCGTCTGTCCAGAATATTCCAGACGTGCTCGATTGGGTTGAGATCAGGATTTTTAGCGGGCCAGTTATCAATGAAATCAATGTTATTTGTTATATGAAAATTTGCAGTGTCTCTAGCTGTATGAGATGTGGCATTATCATGCTGAAAAATCGAGATGTTGGCGTTGTTATGGAATAGAGGAAGGACATATTGAGCGAGTACGTCATCGCAGTAACGTTGAGCATTTTAAATTGCCATTAATGACGCCTAGTGGTGAACGATAACCATGGGAAATGGCTTCCCAAACCATGACAGACCCCCCCCCCCCCCCCCGAAACGATCTCGTTCAAGAACACAACAGTCACCATAGCGTTCATTTCTCCTACGGTAGACGTGCACCCTGTCATCACCACGATGTAAACAATATCTGGATTCATCCAAAAAAAGAACGGTATTCCAGCGTCGGCATCATTTCTGTTTTTCGTGTTGGACATACGACATGGACTACATTGAAATAAATTTCACCGCTTACTACATAGTACACGTGATCCTCGTGCCAAAAGTTGAAAATCGTACTCATCGTCACGCGTGGTCAACCATGACGATAAAGAGGTATTTTCTTTGTGAAAGTCGATAGAGTACTATGTATAATACTAGAATGCCAAATTTTAAGTCCGCATATAAAACCGTTTTCTTAATTTTGTATTCTATAACATGGACGTTTAGAAATGTATTCAGTGTAGTTTAAATGTCGACAAAATGGATGCTGACAAAAAACATATATCTTGAATAATGTTTACACAGAATGTTTCACTAGGTTCAGAAATGGTTCGAACACGTAGTAGGTCGCTTCTGATCACAGTCGCATTTAGTTATATGATACCTATAATCTCTTTGAAAGTACCATGAAGGACGTAAAATTAATTTTGAGATAAACGGTAAATATCCAGTATGTTCATTGTAATTAAACACTAAATGGTGAGTTATTCAAGAATTTATGATACTAGCTTTATATATGGATGTTCATGTTGTTCTATAAGGCGATATCATTATTATGTCAGTAGTTTTCATGACCTAGGTAGACTGTCAACTTTGTCGTTATATAATCCTCAGATGAACACTTTGTTATACAGAGGGCAGGTAATATTCCCTTGCTGTGTAGCATATACTTCGTGCTGCCGTTATGTTCAAACCGTGCACTATCTAGACGATGCAATTGTAAAGGGTGTACCACTTACACTTAATAAGTTGAATATCGAACTTCCTGTTAGCTCGATATTCGTTTCCAGCCCGAAATTGAATGTAGAACTTAGGAAATAGCTTTTGCAGCTAGTGTTATTATATTTATCACTACCGACTTGAGATAAAGATCATCTTATCTTATCTTATCTTATCTTACTTCTCGAATCTTATTTCTATTCTAATATAGCACTTAGTTAATATTTTCTATAAATTATTATTTTCAGGATAGTTGGCTCTATTACACAAATGACGAGAATCCTTATTTCAATTAGCAATGATTTATTAGAAATCATGTGATCTTCAACTTTATAACATAGAAATTTAATTATCCAGACACATTATCTCAGATTTTATAAACAAAGACGTCACAGATTATATTCTAGAATAATAATAATCCATTAACGAGACGTTTATGTGCCTGTTAGTATTGTTGTGTAATTAATGTAACGGGTGAAAAATCTGACCACATTTCTCAAGACTCACTGCGTTCATATTTGCATAGCTTCACATATCTGGTATGTTCTACATACAACACTCTGTGTTCGCCTTCTATTATGATGGGGATTTTTATGCCCCCACTCGAAAAGGGGGAGCATATAGATTTGCCCTTGTCCGTCTGTCCGTCCGTCCGTCCGTCCGTCCTTCCGTCCGTCACAAAATCTTGTGTCACTCATATCGCCAAAAGAATATGAGCCAGAGTCATACAACTTTACAGGAATGTTAACCAGCATGTGAAGTTTTGCACCTGGGGTTTCATGTTTGGTTGTGTCCAGTAAGTACAGAGTTATGTCCCTTGACTTAGTTAAAATATAGCCTACAGAGTATGCAATCTTGCGTCACTCATATCTCCAAAAACATATGAGCAAGAGTCATAAAACTTTACATGAATGTTCACCAACCTGTATAGTTGTGCACCTGGGGTTTCATTGATGGTTACGCCCAGTATGTGCAAAGTTATTGCCCTTGACTTATCACCATAATAAGAACAGTTGTTCACTTGGTAATTTTGATATCCATTCACAAACTATGAGCAGAATAATAGCATTTGCTTTTGTGACAAAGGCTGCAAGTGGGGGCATCTGTGTCCTATGGACGCATTCTAGTTTTATTTACACTGTTCGTTTTATCTGGGTGATGGTAGGGCATGTGTGAGGTTTGCTGCACCCTGAAACCAGGTTGAAACCCCAGTGGCTTGTTTGCCACTAACCATTCCAGGGCGGAACTCTTATTCTCGCACATTATTTATATTTGTGTTCATTTGTAATTGTTTACATGTATGTCTTTTTCTTCATTTCTCCTTTTGCGTTTCGAGTAATTGTGGTTTTTGTGTGTGGCATTTCCCTTCGACTTCATCATTCAGTTTTTGGAAACAGAAAAGGGTTTTCAGCAACACCTTTTTGTGGGGGAAATAGTAAACAGCAAGAGTGATAGGAAATCATGAGGTAACTACACAAATTATTTTTCGGATACTCGCAAGAAATACTATGGTACATGACCATATGACGGTATTCTAAGCCAGATATGCTTATAAGTAGCACAATACCATACAGTGTGAGCAACACGAACAGGAAGTTAACTGTGGTTCACATAATAATTACTGTTAAATGTTGACTTTAACATGTTAACGTTCCTTCATATTGAGTGATGAGCATTTCATGCAAAGTTTGATGGGAATCTGGTTTTGATAAACAGTACATATGGAATAGATGTCAGACCGGTCCGCAGATGCTAATATCAAAATAGAAAAACTCAAATTGTTATCTGATGCGGGCTTTGACTGTTTCAGCTGCGTTATATATATTGTTTGTAACATCAATTGTTCCTTCACTTCGTTGTTGTTCCTTTTGTGTATTTCATTCTGTTGCTGTTGTTTCACCTTTTGGTGTGTTAGATGGTTGATTTGATAATTACGTCATAGTACACTAAAGTGGCCAGATAATTTAAAATGTCAAAATAACTAAAATAATGTCTATAAAATGACCAGTCAATGCAATATCATAAAATGACTAGAATTGACTTGTAGAACACGTTTTGAGCTGCATTAATTCTTCCCACAGTTCCAAATGGCCGCCACTTCTGATATGAGTAACTTCCCTTTATTCAAGTGCGATGAGAGTTGTTTCCCTTATTTAAAAACAGGCCGTATCCTTCCAGTATGACTAACATTCCATGATTAATAAATACAAATAGCGAGCAACTTGTCCGTTAAATAAGGACCACAAATATTTGGCGTTAGGCCTAGAACCAGCATAATAAATAATTGAAGACCTTTTTATCAAATTATGTTATACTTTTCACACACTCTTTATTCTAACATTACTCGGTTTACAGTACAAGCATATGCTGTTTTAATTTCACACAACATATACTATAGCAAACTCCTTTGAATAAACTTGCATTAACATTATTATCAGTGATACTTATAAGCATAATATTACATGACTATGTTTATCAATATACACGACTCAACATTTAGGAGTTCAGAATAAGTATAGGCCTACTAGTACTGCGTCACAGCATGTATTTGGACACATGTACATATAATACTTATTGTAACATATAAGAATAAAGATCGTTGTTTCAACCACCATGTGTAAAAGTTTCATTAGAAAAAATCCGATACTAAACCGAAATTTGTTTTGAACAACGTCTAGTTTATTGTCTCGGCTAAGTGACCGATTGTAAGTGTTGAGTGGTGTAATGTAAGTAAAACATATTATGTCAAATTCCTATGTCAGTCACACACATGGCAATAACAGTAAAATATAAAAAATACACCATTTCGGTTAGGATCGATCAGAGCAATGTTTGCACAACAGTTTGTTCGTAGTCGCATATAGCATGTTTAAAATATAAAATCTGCATATTCATGATCAATTGCATCTTTAATACTAAAGACTATTTTTAAAAAAAGCAGCATAGAAGTTTATAACACAACATTCTAGCTTCAATAACGATAATCAAAGGCTTCCCTACCGGATTTCAATAGACACTTAACAAAATCTACAAAATGATCATAAGTCATAATTCACTAAAAACAACTGTAACAGTTTTTTTATATTTCATATATAATATATAAACTCTGAACGCTGAAACATTTCTAGACCCTTTCCTCCATTGTGAATGGTTCCAAGTAGCTATACACACTTTCTTCATAGTCACTGAGTACTATATAGTCGTCGTCCATCAACGCTTCGTGATGCTGGACAATATCACTGAATGTTGGTCTCTGAGATTCCTTCTCCCAACATTTTTCCATCAGCTCATACCTGAATCAAAGAAACGATTTATCTTGATTTGTATTTAGACTGAGCATACCTATTGCGATAACCACAGGTACTCGGGCATGATTACGTCCGAAATGTTCCATAAACGGTGTCAAAACACGCGTAATGTCACCAAAATATCATGCTTTTTTTATAAGAAACGTTGCAAGGTCTATATTATTTCTAGTTTCAAATGATGTTGTGTGCTGTTAAAACTAATACATTAAATTTGCGTTTGAAATGACTCTAGCCGTGTTACCATATTTACTCTAAAATTCGTCGAGCACACTTTTTAAATCATATTTGCCTGAAAAATATATATATTTCACAACAGATATATGGATTACGTTAGTGTATTAGCTGTGGCGGCTGTTCACTGCTACTCCGTATACAATATGTGTATTGAGTATGAGTTAATGGTCTCAATGCTATATTTTGAGTATGAAAACACAAAAAAGATTAAAACAGAAAATAATTAATTATGAGATTTACAGCACTGTAATTTACAATGTCAATGTAATGTATGTCGCTGGCAGCACACTTGTTGCTCCCAGCAGAACTGGGTACTGTTTTTTTACATTTACAATGGTTCACATTGCAAGTTCTTTGCACTTGTTGAAACAAGAGACATTGACATTCATGGCTGTCATAGAGTAAAACTCCTAACAACGAACATAATGAATATACATGTACAGTTCATTTCGTGCTCAAGAACATGGTACCTACATTTCTTCCTTGCAATGAAGTGGTCTTTGTAAATATTGACCCTGTAAAACAATTCTCATCACCTCCATCGCTGACATCCCAGGGTAAGGTGTTGCCCCTGAAATGATCAAAAAACAGTTTTGCTCTCAAAATAAATATCATGGAACGCCATATGCACCAACCATATATTATTACATGCACATGTCGTACTAAAAGTAGCGCTTTATACTAAAAGTAGGGCTTTATATCCCGATTATTCTTTTCGGAAGTGCAAGCTTTTGAATGTCAAGTCAATAACAAAGTGTGAGTAGCAAACTATAATGTTTGCCATGCTATTAAAAGACTACTACAAGGTAAGTAATGCATATATAAGGAACATAATTGTAGTGTTCGTAAGCTGTAAACATGGTTGCAATATCCAAAAGGACTCTACTATATAGTAGTTGCATCAAACCTGTTTAAAGAAATAATTGACGTACCTAGTGTCACAATCTCCCATAACAACACGCCATATGACCATACGTCACTCCTTTTTGTGTACATGTTTTCAGACAATGCTTCGGGGGCCATCCATCTTATAGGCAAAGGGCCCTGAGCAGAAAAAAAGTAAATATTCATATAATTGTTGATTTTATTGGAACTCCTCATGAATTCCGTTTCACAGATTATATTATATTTATATGCTCTAGGTACACATCATAATGGTCAAAACCATATTAAAACAGATTGTATTTAGATAAGTTGTTTCTAAAAATGTAGATTATTGATACAAATATTACAAAATACAAGTCATTTAGCAAGTCATGAGATACACGTAAGATAAGGACCAGGACCAAAGATATGACTAAGTTAAGGTCGTCTAGTAACAATGTACTGTACTATGAGGCTACGGTATGACAATATTGTCCGAAATATGTAATAAATAAGCGCACTACACAACGTGTGTTCATGAGGACAGTCTCATTAAAATGTTTGTTTGCGATACCCAGACTTACAGGGTACAGCATGGACTTGTGGGTCGATTGTTTTATACAGGTTGCTTTAACTATATACTAGTGATAATACGAAAATATTAGTAGTATCGGTGGATCAATCAGAGTACAGCAAGTTAACACAGTTTTTGCATGCTTAAAAAAACAATAAAATTTACCTTCGATGTTCTTTCATATACATCAACACCCTCAATGTCTCTCGCCAAGCCGAAGTCACATATTTTACATGTGAAATCAGTAGCTAGAAGTACATTGCGACTTGCCAGATCTCGATGGATAATCTGTAAATAATGGCATATTATATGATCTGTTAAAATGTATTGGAGTTCGAATGTGCTTGTGGAGATATATGTTTGTCTTCGTTAAGTGAGTATATACGGGACGATGACATCCAACAATATACTTTCCAAATATATGTTCATTACTCACATAACTTTAATAATTTTCGAATACTATACAAATACATGTGCAATTCCTACAATACATAATTTAAATGAAATTAATGTTTCTATCATTTCTTGTGGATAAAAATAAACCGCATGTTTCAGTGCTTGAATTTTGTCTGAATAATGCTTTTGACTTCAGTCCAGATTCCAGTTCGTAAGAGACATTAAAACTATATTTGTTGTATTTATTAGTATCTTCCATGCGATATGCTTACATGATATGTTAGGTTAAACTATGAACAACAGTCTCTTAATTAGACTATAAAGTCCTATCTGGAGCAACAAGCTGTCTTCAACATTATTATTTTTCCTGTGGTAAGAATTTAACCACTCCAGTGAATCGGCACCTCGAGAGCAGCCACACTTTGCGTCTTTCAGAGGTTGCTCTGCTCGGTAGAAGTTTCACTGGGTACCTTAAACTTACATTTTGTTTCGCTCACGTCTTGTATCTGCTAGTTAAGAATCGATATTTAATATGCAGTTTGAAGTCGACAAAAAGTAGCAGTTCCACAGTATGTAAAGAAATGCCAAACCCACAGAAACCGACGAATAACTCGAAGACATCGGCTTGTCTCACACATCTCCATGGTAACCATATACACTTACCCCTAAAGAGGCTACGTGCGCCATGCCTCTTGCAATCTGTAGAGCAAATATGGTCAGATCTTTTGCTCTGGGTTGCATGAAGCTTGACGTAGGTGATATGCCACTCATTGTTGAACCCACTGAGCTCTGTGACATTACGCTGCTGGGACGACACTTTCTAAGATAGTTGAGCAAGCATCCTCGTTGGACATACTCGAGTATTATGTAAAGGGGATCTGTAGAAGGTAAAGGTTTGAATAATATTTGAACCATACAATGAGGGACCTTAATTTCAAGGACATCTGCAGTTCATACGTTGAATGATGAGAAGAAAGTCGAAAACAAATTTTATCAAAGAAGGTTTGTTTTAACAAAGTGTCGACCTCACTACGAAGATTGAAATATTTTATTCCATTTATTTCAATTTGATAGGATTGTCTTATATATATTTATTTCCTGTCTGTTATTATTCTCTACATTACCTTTTTAGAATTTTATTTTCATTTTCAAATATTAACCCCGCGTACCCCTACTTTATAAATTACATTTAAATTAAATCTTTCAAACGATTCGTATTTCAAACGTATTACACGTACACCTGTGAATGTAGCCGCCACTATTTTTGATTCTTTGAAAATTTAACTCGATTTGCATGAATCTTTACAGAATCATGTTGTAAAATTTCAGCGTTTTGCTATGGTTTATCAAATGACAGATATTTTATTCAGAAATCAAGGAATTATGCCCATAATTCTCAATAACAAGTTATATAAATACATACATTTTAATTAAATCACGAAATCGATGCACACGACATCTATAAAATATTTCTTCAAACAAATCATAAATACATGTTTAAATCATACATCATTCTTATAAAGGCCTTTGTACATTTTATCTACCATATATAATGTTAAGCTCGAAATATACAAATGAATATGAAGTCGTTTGGTTCTGACAATTCTGTTTACCGTTTAGATTGCTTGTAGAGTAAGTACAAAGACGGATCAGTCGATTATAGGAGCTTAGCAGGTTGTGGGTTATTAATAAGAAAACTAACCCATTTTTGAGCAACAACCATACAGCGCCACCACGTTCTGATGACGTGAAATCTTCCTCATAATCTCAAGTTCTTGATATAAATCCGACTTCTCGGAATCGGTTGCCGTTCCTACAAAATAAAATATAATTCAAATTCGTTCATATACATGTCTTGCAATGCCCTAAAATTGAAGAATTTTCATCTTCAGAACACGGTTCTTCAGGAATAATATTAAAACTTCGGAGGAAATAGAATTCCTAGAGTACAACGCTGGATTCCCGCCCAGATAGCCTTAAGTTCGATCCCCGCCTTGTGTGAGACATTCACAATCCCTGACTATGGTTTCCAAGACAGCAGTCATCGAGAAAAGTTTATACATGTAATGTAATAAGCTGTAGATTGTGAAAATCTACAATTTCATGTCTAAAATAATGAAAATTAGAATAAAAATAAGAAATAAACATATTTATATTGTATAATGCAATGTATACCTCTGCAAGTCTTCACAGCAACTTTCTCCCAGTTATCCGTGCCTGTGATGTTCATCGCACGTGCCATTATCACTTTTCCAAACCTTCCTTCACCCAAGTCCACACCTAACTGAAGTTGTTGTCGTGGAAACTCAAGTTCATTCTGTTTCATACTAACGTAAGTATTCTGTAAACATTAAAATAAACGTCACCTTCCAACAAATCCCGGGCTAACGTTACATAATCAATCTCAATTTAGATCATTCTCAAAATTTAATTGAAGTCAAATATTTAGAATCCCTTACTGTACCCCTTCTCGAATTGAACTCTTAAGCCATAAGTAGTTCTACAAAATTATCTTAAAATAGACAATTTGAAAATCAAATATTCAAGCTCTTAAAGTCCCAGATTTACAATATCTCTCAACTGAGGTCATTCACAAATTCCTTTCTGTCCGTACCTAACACATAAGCAAGAATCCTTACTTACACTTATAACTGCATACTTTTTTTTTAAAAACCTAGAAAAAACTTAATAATTAGACCATACTTGGGACCCTTGAAGAGTGGTATTATACATGAGGTGGTCATAATATTGAGGTTGATTGAAGAGCAACACAGTGAAAATGGACTTGAAAAGTGTGTTCTAAATTATAAGGTGGTCTGTAAGTGAAGTTTTACTTGACAAGGACAACTAGTATTGAGGCAATGCCTTTATTATCAAAACTAGAGGATATACTCGTATATTCGATATATTTAAAATTCTTACCTCTTTTTTAAGCGTCGACTTTGGTTTGGGTGGGGAAAGCTGGTACCCATGGTTAATAAATGTTGGATTTTCTCCAGTAACGTTCGCCTCAGAATGGTATTCATACTGATATTGATAGTTTGGATCTCTGTTCTGTTCAATCTGTGAAACAGACGTATATTAATCACTGACAATGGTGATTTTTACACTTATGCATGTGCGTATATTTTCATTGGCTAACACGTTTGTCACGTGACTTAATTAAACTATAATTACCAAAACTTACATTACCTACAACGACTTTGTATTCACTATCTTGTCCGGGTTTTGGCGGCGAACGAAATACTCATAAGTCAATAAGGTTGTTATAACAATAATAATCCTTATTTATAGAAGGTATCTTATTAAGTTAAATTTTGTGAGGAGGCATTGTCTTACGTATGTGACGCTCCCTGTACATAACAAATTAATCTCGCTTTCGAATGACGTTTACTGTTTTTAGGCGGAATTCACTTAAACACGTATGCGATAAACACAATTCACTCACTGAAGTATCAAGCGACATTCACTTGTAGAGTTACAAAGTATTCACAAAAACTTTTCACTCACAGATGTTCAATTAGAAACCATTTACCTTCTTTTTCGCCTTTTTACGCCGTCTGTAACAGATGAATATAACCAAAGCAAGAAGAACAACTGCTAGTGATCCCATGATGGATCCGACAATAGTCGCCACTGATGTATGGCTTACAACCTTATCTTGTTCACCCTTGTCATTTTTCTTCAATGCATTAGGATCTAAGAGAATAAATGTATAATAACACGGTGTTTTTACGACAACAAGCATATCATTTTCGAAATAGTTAGCGCAATATGAACAATATTCAATAACGTTAGAGAAACTGAGTTCGAACCCTCGCAGAAAAATCGCCTTGCACTAAACAAATATGCCAACAAGCGACATGGGCTCAGACATGACATTGCTTATAGTGATGCAGCCGATGGAGTAATGGATTTGACCGCCATGTGTGTCATTAAGTATTGCCAATATTTAACACTATCTCCTCTGTCCGATGCAGATGTGAATTATTACGTATATTGACATTATTAAATTGTATATTGACATAATTAAAAGTGTATGCCTTTCTTAATTGAATCATGCATTCGGAAAAAATGTGTGTAAAGTGCTACAAAGTCAATTTGGGTTGGTTGGGAGAGACAATAAATAACACTTTTAATTTCGATCTTGTTGCAACTTTTATGTTAATAACCAAATTACGTAATGTTTCAATTATCAATATCTCAATCAAAACTCAAAAATTAGTCACACTATTTGATGTAAATATGTTAATATGCTGGATAACGAATACTTTTAGCAACACTATTTGACATACCTAATGTATATGTGTATTACTACTCGCCATTTTGAGTAACTATTTTGTTTATATCACATCACGATGTCTGTGCTAAGAATGGATACTAAATGACATAGATTGGGAAAAATCCATCCTTATTTAAAGATGATCACTTTCCGCTAGATGTGATTAGAAACTTCTCCTAAAGCACAACAGGTGACCCATATGATCAAATAAAGCTAAAATTGAAGACAGGAAACTATGCGATGCGTTTTCAGAGAGCCCATTTCATATTGAGTGTCATGTTTGCAGAAAGAGAGTCTACGATATATTTTCGCTATGAGTAATTAATACAGATAACAACATGCAGAAAGCAACTCGCATGAGACCAAATAAAGCTTATACGAAGACAGTAATATATGCGATTGATGGGTATATTTGCAGAAAAAGATCCATGTCTTGATATACAGGATGAAGTATATGACGAGAGAGGCGGATGGACAGACAGACACAAATACCAGAGAGAGGTAGACAAGCATAGCTGTACAGAATATTGGACACAAGTTCACGTAGACATACGGACATATATTCGAACAACGAACAAAAACACAGAGAAGACAATAATTAATGTTAATCTAATATAGACTTATGCTTATATGTAATTCGCTTTATGGATTAAAGATAATTCATCCGATGACAGAATAATAGCAATTTAATGGAAACCTTATAGAAACGACACATTTCATGAAAAATAAAGGTCTCAAGTAATGATAAACTTAGCCACAAAAGTACGTCTATAGCACAGTAGCCAATTCTAGAAATATTTGGCAACCAATAAACTTAACACCATATCCAACCATGTGCTCTATTCGCCATGGTTGTAAGACCGAAACTCAGACTTAGGCTTAACATTTTCAAAACCTATATTGATCAGCCTTTGGTTCTCATTAAATCTAAACGAATAAAATTTCGCCTGAATGATTGATGTTACCCACTTAACACTTTCGGATTTTTTTATTAAGTTCTATACAGCCATAACAACGCAGGAGCAAGACGAACTAGCAGGCACAAGACAAAGAGCGGTTTTCTTCGATGCCTGTCTTATGCGCCAAGAGGCAAGAAGAGGACAGCGTAAGTGATAACTGGTATGTAAATTGTCATGAGCTTATTGAAATAGTAGGTTGAAGCTTATATTATAATGATAATTAGATATAATATAATATAACTGGTACCTCAGGGTGGGAGAAAAATAATAAAACTAGGTTTGTGTCATAACATGTATCTGGAAAAAAATGCAACTGAGAATGTAAAATAAAATCTCTTGCTCAGACTGAGAATGTAACCACAAGCGATCTACATACATACCGAGATGGTCCAATTCGTCGGAATCCTCTTTAAATAAAGATATTAAACTCCGATAATGAACAGCATTGCTGAATTCGGACTATCCTTGGATATGTTAAATTATTTTAATGCCGCATTGATGCTTTGAAATTAAATTCTTATTTTGCATGATTTTTTTTCAAATATACGCTCACGTGGCATTATTTAACAAAGCTAATACGTATTATCATTGCTACTATATATGGGTCATTGCCAAAAACATATTACATAATGTGACAGAACACAGAGCAAAGCATTAAATGATTCGATCATTTTCTCATTATGTTATGCAAGTTGCCATATGCATTAACCGAATAAAATAATCATTAAAGCAGGTGGTATTAATAAGAATAAGGTATTATGTATGTTATAGTTATACAGTTATTACGCTGATTGGATGTATTATTTACTTCTATTAGCTATTTATAGTCACTGACCTCTAATCAAAATCTATCGATGTTTTAACGGACAGTCGCAATTGTTCATTGATAGAAAGCAGTAATTAGCGCTCTATATGAGCATAATTTGACATTTTTGGCCGCTTCTTTGTGTCTTTTTGATTCTACAAGAATCTGACAATTTCGCTCTGATTACATTTACGTGCGTGATCAACACTTACCATCAGTTGTTGAATCCATTTCTATTGTCAAACATAAGACATTTCATTAACCTAGTTTACAAATAAATGAGCACCATAGGCGATGTCAGAGAGGGGACGGCACATCCACCCTTTAAAACCAGTAAACAATTTTTCTTTTACCGATAGTTTATATTGGGAATCTGTACTTGTGACCGTTGCTGGGCCATTGTCAATGTACTTATAAATGTTTGTCCCCTTGACATGGGGAGAAAACAAACTGCCCTTTCCCCACGGGCGAAAACATTCAAACCAATAAGACGAATATATTGTGCTGATAATGTTGTAGGTGTATAATGTTTGCACTCATTGCCAAGTGAAGCGTCGATCCAGCAATATTTTCAATACTTAAATTGTTTAAAACTGTGGCTGAAATTTTGTCAGGGGAAAAGCAACAAACAAATCACGTGACGAAAGAACGCCGAGGGCAAGACTTTCAAATACATAATCACAGGTACTCGGCGCATAGCTTGATCCGAAAATACATTCAAAACTACGCTATATATACTAGACAAAATAAGAAACTAAGTTTGCTTGAACATAGCTTGAATCATTGTTATATACGCGTTTTAAAGAATGTTCCATGATGCATCGTTTCGTGCAAAAATGATTGCCAAAGGTTAACAGAAAATAGGGGAAATTTTGAACAAGTGAGGTAGGGGTTAATAACAAAAATAACACTTAATAACGGGTATGACGTGCTGAAAAATCGAGATGTTGGCGTTGTTATGGAACAGAGGAATAACGTGATGAGCGAGAATGTCATCGCGGTAACGTAGAGCATTTAAATTGCCATTCATGACGACTAGTGGTGAAGGATAACCATGGGCAATGGCTGGGACAGAACCCCCACCCCCGAAACGATCTCGTTCAAGAACACAACAGTAAGCATAGTGTTCATTTCTCCTACGGTAGACGCGCATCCTGCCATCACCACGATGTAAACAAAATCTGGATTCATCCGAAAAAAGAACGGAATTCCAGCGTCGTCGTGTCCAACGAGTGTGAACACGTGCCCAATTAATAAAACGTAAGGATGTCGTCCGTGTAAACCGTTCTCCCGCAGACGATTACGAACAGTTTGCCCACTGATTCGGTTGTGCAAATGCGTGTTCATGATATAGCGGTCTTGACCACGCGTTGTAACACGCGGACGTGTTCATTTACTTCATTTGTTCGCACTCCAACGTACAGTTCGGTAAGACAAATGGTTCATAACGTTGATCCGATCGAACTATAATCGACAAATATATAGACCTTTCCGGCGACAGAGCTATTCCCGGAATATAGCACATACTATGTACATATACAAGAAGAAATGGTTTCGGTAAACAAATAGTTGAAGCCGTTTTTAATTGGTGAAAGTCGTATATTCGGCAGGAAGGTTGACCGAATATTCGAATGCCAAACTTGCCATTCGTTGACGTTATCGGCGGAAATAAACTTAGTGGAAAATAACAACAACAATGAACTAACTAGCTACACATAGACTATCCTAACTACATCTGACAAGTGCAGGGATCCAGTGAAAACACGTGGTAATATACTGGATACACTCTTAGATACATTGTCACGTGACTCAAACGTGGTCACCATTGACAACAAACATTAATATTGTCCAGTTAAACAATATTAATATATGACAACCGTTTGCTTTATATAATTTTGGTGTAATTACAATTTCAACAAAAATGTGGAAATGTTACAGTTAATGTGTACAGTCGCCATTTTTCCTACACTACATACCTGCAAGTACACAAGACACGTAAAAAATGGCAAAAAATCAATGAGCCTGCGCAGGGAAGTTATTTCTTAAAATGTTTAATTCCACTATGATAAGAACCTCGTATTCAAATAACACTGATTATGTTTGTTCCCAAAGTGATGTATGTTTCCAGAATGACAGATAATTAAATCACGTGACTATGCACATGCATTTGTTTCTCGAGTGACAGAGTATTCAAATCACATGACTATGTATCGTGTCTCCAGAATGTCAGACTGACTATGTCAAGGATATATGGTGAGTATTATGTTACCTCGTCTCTTCATTGGATCTGCTTGATGTAAGTAAGAAGAAAGACAGCATTATAAAGATATTATAAGCACATAATGCAGTAGCAATACTAAAAGTTTGTAGAAGGAAGTCCACCTGGTCCTCCAGTTAGTCGCCTCTCTTAATTAAGGCATGAACTTCCTTCGACAAAATTTCATTGTGTAATGCGCAGACGACAAAACCACCGGTCAGATCACGTGATACATGACGGGTTAAATCACGTGCATTTCATTATACACGTTTGATCTCAGTTTGAAAATGAAAATCGCTCTGAAGACAGATTTTGTACTCAAGTTTAGGTGAAATTATGACCACTTCTCTGAAACGGTCTTAAGTTTTGTTTTATGACAGACCTAAGTTTGGTATAAGTGTTAAGACTTAGGATTCTTTATGAAACGCACCGTAACTATATGTACTATAAAGCATAGTCCTATTAACAAGAAAGGGCCATAACTCGTAATACACATGGTCATGTACATCCCCACCTTCATGCACATCTACACATCTACACATCGAGTATAGTAACACTGCAGGAATAGTTGCGCTCAAAAACCGTCTACAGGCATACTTAAATAAGCAGTGTGTCTACAGAAAGACCAATCAACAAAAGGTTATAATTCTGGTTATACGTGATGCATTTAAAATTCCTGATTTTGTGTGCATCTTCACATATTGTATAGTAACTCAAATTCCAGTGTTTTTAACAAACGAATGTTGTTTACTAGTTTTATCTGTTAGTAATATGGTAAAAAAGATATTGTCAATCGGTTATACATTGCAATGGTTCTTATTAGAGATGTTTTAGCAAATGTAACAACAATTCTGGATTAAGCGAATGCAAATATTCAGATGAGCTAGATACATCTTTATGTAATTTTGATGCGTCTTTACTGTTACATATTGTTCGATTCAAAAGGGTTGTAACAATGTATTGTTTACCTGGTATGCATATTGGTCCAGACTCTCTATTCCGCAAATATCCATCGATACATTCACACTTTCTGTTCTCATCGCATTTGGAACCATCTGGGCACCTTTGGCAATTATCTGCTTTTGAAATGTCAAGAATATAAGATATAGTGTTCGTATTATCTTGGTAATCAGCACATTCAACATTATTTTCATTTACACTAACACTTCGTACATGTGTTGATTTAATATTATAAAACAGTTCAAACATTACTGAAAATATATCACAAAGGACATCAACTGCATGACAAGTGCGATTGAAATTATAAATATGAAGTGTCCAGTCGGCGTTTTAACATACACGACAATTTCGATCTCAAATGATTACTTTGATTTGTTGAAATGAACTGAGATTTTCATGTTTACTCATAGACAAGCATTTCACGAAGTAACTTGTGATTTATGTAGCTTTTTATTGATTTGAGACAAATTGCAAGGATTGTTTTTTAAAAGTCTGAATCATACTATGCGTTTAAGTAATATCCCATATGTAAAGTCAGGAGAGACAATAATCAATACTGAACGGCAAGCTTTAGAACGGCAAGCTTTATATCAAATGTCTGCTGATTGATTAATTACTTATTATTTGGTAGATTCATTTGTGTTGCATCCGAACTGCTCAGCCTACTTACAGTTACAACATGCGCTTTGAGATGACCTTGACCGCCAGATTATTAAATGGCGGAGTTTGTTTACCAGTCTCAGAACGAAGCTTTTCCATTGGTCAATTTTATATGGTGCTCAGACCTAACCAATAAGAGGGTCTAGTTTTGAGAAAATCTCCGAATTATGATTAATAACCCTCACACGTACGACTAGAACATTATGAAGAGTGCAACACTTATATATTTAAATGACAAACGAATTTATTTATTCTAAATACTACATGATTTTTCGCAGATATAGAATCAAATTGGCTGTGTGGGAGTAAAATTATCGTAAGGTTTAAATATCACTGCATTGTCCCAAGTTTAAGGTGTTCGAAACTGCACCTGTCATTCAACGTTTGCTTCTTTTTAACCTAGGATGGGGGAAGAACACACCCCTTCCGTGCCACATGCACACGCCATGGTTGGCCTCAGACAAGCGTTTTGCAATTTCTGAACCCTGCATTATTTATTTAATCATGCGAACATTAACATTAGAAAATATTTGAGCGCTGCTATGTGATTCCATCGTCATCTTTAAGTGACGTCATTCCAAAAACGTCACACGTGATATCACTATGTGCAAGCAGGAACCAATATTTACTTTATATGGTCACTTCGTTTTCATATTGCCATATGGTGCAAATATTGTTTACTGTCAGTACATGGTGACAACACATGTGCCGTTTTCTTGAAATGAAGTCACTTATAGAAGAGGTTGGACATCTAACAGCGGTGCTCATTTATAGAGGTAAATATTCTCCATACCATTTAAACCTATCTCAATAATAAGTTCAGCATCTCCACATCTTAACTTTATTCGCAACGAATGATCTTGCATCACATCTGCAATCTTACTGTTGAAGGTAAGTTTGACTCTCTTGGTCATTGCATTACTTGTAGCCATGGATAGAACCGACAAACTGAAACAGAAGACAATATTTTAGTCATTCACAATACAGACTTTCATTTTTACCTCACAACACCGACCGCCTTGCGTAATTGAAAAGTCGCCGTTCTAAATTTTAAAAGTTGAAATAATAATAAGAACAATGATATTGGTTTATAAATTATATGCATTGAATCATGACACCGACCCCAACACATTGAGACTTTCTAACTTCAAATAATCAATGCCATGCACTATGTACAAATATGCGTGTTTAAACTCCAAATGTAAGCCTCTGAACTTTTAAGTGTAAGAAATATCTTGAGATACTTTGTGAAATTGAGGTCTCGGCCTTATTCACAAACACTGTAAGACTAAAACTCCTTTAAAACGCTATGGTTTATTGTTTCCAACATTTTCGGCGCAGCCGTACTAACATGGCTTTGCTATTTTCATATCAGTGTTGTATAAACCAATGACATCTTACATTAACCACTAAATCAACTTTATTTCAATCGAACAACGTTTTATACCTTGACGCGGATTGGTTAACCGTTGTATAAGGGGTACGTTACCTTACCAAAATCCACTAACTTTCGGTGAATTAACGAAATCCAATTGGATCGATCTAGAGTAATTAAATATTAAAAATCCAATTGCGCCATCTTTTTTCAAGATATTTCTTGTTATTACATTACAGATTTTCATTAAATAGAGGATCTTACATGAGTGCTTATTTGATATTGTTTTTATGAAACGAGTCGACTGAATATGACACGAGGCTCTGCCGAGCGTCATATTCGTTTCAGTCGACGAATGTAAGATTCTATTTATCACATAACACCATAAATAGATTGTTTTCAATCTTTATAAATAGACTTTAAATAGTGCTGTGATTCGGCTATGTATGTAACTAGTTACATATGATATTTATGTCACTGCTTTATGCCACTCATGGAGTGCAAGTTATGTGATAAATAGGCAAAAGTGCAGGGTGAATAATCACACATCTTCAGGCAAAATTCCATTCGTTTAGCTTTATGAAGGTCTATTCGTTATAACGTTTGCATATTTTAGGTCTAAGTCTGAGTTTCAGTCTTCAAATATTTTGAATAAGGCCCCTGGGGTTTGGCTCAAAACCAATTAATTTTAGTTTTAATTCCTGGATACATGCAATAGTTTCAAACACCAAGCCGTACAATTTGTTTATCACAATAAGGTCCATTTTAGTGAAGGTCCCGTCACTTTCCTGCTTGTAAAACTTCAATTCGCAATAATCTTTCGTGTTTACCATATCACAGTACATCTCGTTTTGTGCTGGAAGATTGAGTGTCTCCTTGTCGCAGGTTATAGAGGTACCTGAAGAGACAAAAACACGACAAGAGTGTATTTGTTCGGTCTTCTTCGGTTACAAGGCCTAGCAGGGTTTTTTTTACATTCAAATTATTTTAGATATGCATTTGCTGCAAAATACTGATAATATATGTATTTTTTAAAACATGACTGTATAATATTATCAATTGTGAGCAATGTGTAAGAAGTGATAAATTAACCATCGAAAAATCAATGTATAAAATTAATAGTTTAGTCTTGGATATAGTCTTTTTTCAATTGATATATCTAAATTTAAATCCTGATTTTGATCGATGTAACAAGCAGTGACGAAGGACGCAATGATGGCATTGACTACAAACAAGAGGGCGATGATAGATGTTTGGTGTTATAGTCCTGTATTACAGGGTGCAAAATGGCTTCAAGAGAAGATTCTCACAATGTTAGCGAAACGTTTGATTTCGGCATGTTAAAAATAGCTATATAATTATAATGTTTACATATCGGGAGAGTGACCCACCTCATCCATGTTTTTTGTTAAAACACACAATTGAAACAATCTTTGTACAGTGTAACCTAAGGAACATTTAGTTGAAATTATTTCAAAATTGGGCCGGTAGTGTTTGAGAAGAAGATAATTGTAGATTTCGCTAATATTATGTACAAAAAAGTGGCGTCTCCGCGAAATGGTTTCAGATGAGATGTTTTTACACGATTGTTTACGGACGACGGACGAAATCCTATCAGAAAAGTTCCCATTGAGCACCTGGTGCTCAGATGAACGAATACGTACACAAGGGAGGTACTTAGCAAATATTGCAAGTTAAGTTACAGTTCTTCCGCTTTGTCCATCATCTAATTGTCATATATCGTTATGACATGTTTATCTACTGATTCCGTTAGGAAATGCAATTACCTTAAACAATAATTTATTTATACAGAAATAATACAAATACCTTCGACTATCATGTATTCATACATAAAGGATGCAATTACCTCTACCTATCATTATTTTCTACATAAGAATGTAATTACCTTCAACTACCATGTTCAACTGGGATTCTTTTCGTACATCTCGTGTATAACAAAGATACTTCCCGGTCTGGTACACGGACACATTGTTCAACTTAAGTTTCAAAAACGACCCCGTGCTGTTTGTCGTGAAGTAATGAACAATGTTTGGAAACTTGTCTTCATACTCAGTCGGATCCGTATGAGCTCTATCTATGCCGACAAAATACCAATAAAGCTGAAAGAATATTGTGGTTATATTTTACAAAAACGATTTCAGTAAAGACATATCCTGCTCTAAAAGCTAAAAAATGTGTTCAGTGTTGAACAAAGTCGTAATGAATGAGTCGCCATGTGACGAAACGAATAAAACATGCGTACATATAACTTATAGCCATCAAACATGTCTGCACTATTTTAACTGTAAAAATGATAGAAACGTGATTTGACCGATGTTCGTCCTGTTTTGGTCGTTGACGTGAAATCACAATCGCCTATCGATGTACGAACCTGAAGTGTATGCTTCGAAAGCGATGAAGCTTTTAACTGTCTTAACAAAAGTTGGTGGGTCCACCCAGGTGTCCGCCTGGGAACTCTTCATAGCTGGAAAAGCTATTACATGATCTAACTGTCTATGTGTATTGACATGTCCTGTGATGCATTCCATTCATTGAATCCCCCCCCTGTTTGTCCTCATTAATTCTACTTAGTTGTCCTTTATGGTCGGCCTGGCCATTCCTTGTGTCCCTGTGCCCTTGCGATATACCCTTGTACCTCATCAAATGCTTAATGTTTTATGGAGTATTGTTTTCTCTGAGGTATCTGTTGATATGCATTGTCTTATGTATGTGGCGTTCCCAGTAGCATTTTATTCTCTCTTTTAAAGCCCCACTATTAGTTAACATACAATTGTCCGGACATGCAAGAAATTTTCAAATATTACATAGTGCAAAATATATTTACCTCAGTAGTTTTCCCAATGTCTTTGCATGTGATTGTGACGTCATCACGCTCATGGACGTCATGCAGTTCGTCTAAATATATTTCGGGTGCTGAAAAAAACACAAAGATAACCAATCACAGAGAAAAAAATATAAGTTCGTTATTAATAGTTGTTTATGTAGAACATTCGTTTTAAAATACCATTCTGCAACTGGTGTAAAATTATCAGTGCCATCATTATCACAACATAATTATTTAGAACATTTTTAAAAATCATCTGACATTTTTCTTCTCTTTTTTCCTATTATGTTTTACATGCTGACACATTTCTTCGAAGTACAAACTATTTTCCTCCGATATTGTTATAAAATCCAGCAAAATATTGTTTTTCCATAATCAAAAATGTGTGCAAAGTGATGAAATATTCAGAGATGCAGTCTTTAGTATGACGAATGTTTTAGATGTTTCTTTGACCATTTTTACAAACCAATGAACAAAGAACCTACGCAGACAGTTAAAGCACTTTTTGTCTACTAACGCATGGCGGTCGAAACAGGATTTGCGCCATCACATTTGAACAACACATTTAAACCATGTTTTTCTATAATTCAATGTTAGTGAAACTTTGATTTAATCATCTTACCAAGCCGAAGATCAAGTACGTAGTCTTTGGAAAATGAACGATTTCCTGTAAAATTTACATAACACGTGTATTCCCCTTGATGTTCCCTACCTACACTTGATATCGTAAGTGTAGATTCGTGATCACTTTCAGAAGAAATAACTATCTCAGTACTGACTTCATTGACACGGTTACCCTTGTACTTCCACCATATCTATAAAGAGTAGTATATTCCGGTAACTGGTACATTTGAAACCTTTTTATATAGTGAAGTTTCCCAATGTTAGCCTTTTCTAAAACTGGTTTCGTGATTAAAGTAATATTATGTTCAGTTTGTGTTCATTTTACTTTAGCGAAAATGAAAAATGTATTTCCACCAGTTAAATATTGATAAATTGATAATGTATTCCTCTGTATTTGTCGAAACATAAAGTTTGTAATATCTTTAAATTGAAGTGCTTTTAACGCGGTCTGTTTATGCCAAATATGATAAAACATTATTTTTGAATTAGCAATACTTTGCAAATGTTTGTATTAAAGCATTCAGTCAATACATTAACAACACTGAATGAAACCAATTAAAGCATTATCGATCGCTCGGGCCAGATACATCTTTAAAAATGACAATTTTATCATGAATTTTAAATTTATTGACCGTACCATATTTGTCAATTTGTATCAGACATCCACTCGTACCGGCGAGTCCAAATTAGTTGAGAATACCATTACTGAGTACGCTATGTCTATTGGTCAAATTATTGCAAGACAAATTTTAATTGGCTAACCACCTCAAAATTTGTTTACAGCCGTTCTGAAGTAAATTAAACGGACTGCAGAGACGTTTTGTAAAACCCTGACCCGATTTTACAAAATATTTCAAATGAGGTGTATAGCGATCTCGATTTTTCAAGAACTTATAGTTTGATATATAGAAAGGGTTGTCCATTTTTACATGTGACGATATGTAAACTAGATTTTGTCGTACTAGCATTACTATCAATGGCGAGACTGCTTGTTTGATTTTTATTATACTACGGCAGAAGAAATTATGTTAAGAAATGTCACACAGGCAATGTACAGAAAGCTCGGCCATCGATGGGAAATAGAGCCGACATAAAGATACTCTTAGATATAGAACAACTTAATCCAAAGGGAATTATTAATACCACTGGACTCAAGTACGTAAATTGAGAATCAAAATTAAGTTTTTTTAATTACGGACTTACTTTAATTTCTTCATCTTCATTCCACCATGAACATTTCAGTTCGCATGGTTCTCCAAATTCAGGTTTTTCGTGCGGTTCCAGATTTAGTCTTTGTGAATTATCTGTTCCTGGTGGCCTCGGTGTCCCAGCAGCATTTACTAACAGTGTTGTCAAAAGCAGGGCGCCAGCTGTTGAGTCAGAAATTGATTAGGAAAAGAAACTTATAGAAGCAACAACTAATATCTGCTAGCAGAGTCATACAGACAAACTTACAAGTACTGTAAACTGTTCGAAAATAGAAAGAGTACCTGCTACACAATGTGTTTACTTCTAAATCTCATTGAGATGAAAATGCCACGTACTATTAAAAAAGAGATTGTATATATAAAATGACGAGTGTTCGGTCAATGAAGGAATTTTCTCTGTTTTATTTGAAAAGGTAATATAATTCGACTTAGTTTGTGTCTTTTTCCGTCAGCATTTTTATAATAATATTGTTCACGGTAATCTATATAAACACTCCCGATGTGCATGCAGAGTCCGGGGTTATAACTCAGCACTCAAATCACAAAATGTACTCTCATTATTCTGATAGAAGAAACTGAAGTGTAGGAATTGTATGAAAATTGTTAAATGAGTGCCTAGTATTCGTTATGGCCCCTTTTCTAAGAGATGTTAGTGTAATATGATAACTGGAAGTAAATACACATGTATTAAGACCGAGGATGAATTGTGACACTTGAACCCAATAATTACTCCCGTATCTCATAATCACACTCAGATCTTAAAAGAAATACACCAAACAGACTATTCCGCTCTCATGTAACACTTTCATGCATTTACCACCCTAAAAAATGTCCACTACCAAACTAAAAAAAATCACTTTTGTGATTTGAGATTTAAGACCGTGCATAGTCTGAGTATGGTGAGCTCTACGGTGAATGCTGCAGGAGAAACGCCTTGCCACAACGTTGCTTTGTGAAATGTCTGTTACATGTAAAGGAAGACAGGGTTTCTGGTACTGGTAAGGCTACACCAATGATAGAATTATGGCGAAATTGTGCATTAGCTAAAACCAAATTAACAGATAGCGAAGTCACCGATGATGTAGAGACGGATAACATATAAACAAATTAAGGAAAACAACCCAGAAAACTATAATTGATAATATGATAACCAAAAATATAATAACTGGTCACGTAATAACTGGTCACGTAATAATTGGTCACGTAACAACAGGTCACGTTATAACTGGTCACGTAATAATTGGTCACGTAATAACTGATCACGTAAAAACTGGTCACGTAATAACTGGTCACGTAAAAAACTGGTCACGTAATAATTGGTCACGTTATAACTGGTCACGTAATAACTGATCACGTAAAAACTGGTCATGTAATAATTGGTCACGTTATAACTGGTCACATAATAACTGGTCACGTAAAAAACTGGTCACGTTATAACTGGTCACATAATAACTGGTCACATAATAACTGGTCACGTAATAACTGGTCACGTAATAACTGGTCACGTAATAACTGGTTACGTAATAACTGGTCACGTAATAACTGGTCACGTAATAATTGGTCACGTTATAACTGGTCACATAATAACTCATTAACTGGTCACGTAACAACTGGTCACGTTATAACTGGTCACGTAATAACTGGTAACGTAATTACTGATAACGTAATAAGTGATAACGTAAGAATTGATAACGTAATCACAGATGAGGTAAAATACATAAACTTTGTGACAGATACATTAAGAACAGATGTTGCGAAAACATAAAACAAATGTGAGTCTAACATTAACATAGAATTATGAGGAATATACACCCATGTGCAAGTACGTAAATGTGTGTGTGTGTGGTGATTGTCCTAAAACACACAATATGTTATCTCTTATATTGTTATATATGGCATGCCAATTATACCGCCAGTATTTACTGTTTATGACTAACTTTACACTTAAGGACATTTGATTTATATAGTCGCTGACTCATACATGTTATTGTACATTTAGGAGAAGAACTCACATGAACTTAACCTCACTGTTATTTTCACGTACGTAGACAAGACAACAACAGTTTTAACACCGTCATACATTAATAGAAGCCGCTTCCATTTAAACAAACTCGTGTATCTAACTGTTGGTAAATCAAAAAGAATCATTTATATAAGATATTCATGAATTTCTCATCCTCTTTTTGCCTTCTTACTCGGTTCGTATTTCATTTCTTCTCCTTCTTGACCAGGGTGTTTCCTCCCTTAAATGCTAGCGTGAAGAAGAGTGAAATATGTGTACCATTTAGTAACAGTAAATGTAGATATGCTAGCATTCGATGAAGTTTGTTTGATGAATTAAGAAAGCCGCCGAAAAAAGGATAGTCTAACTTGTATATTGAGCATTATTTTTCAATTAGTATTATTGACACTGCCGTAGAAAATCAACAGGAATTGTAATTCAAATAGGAGATAAAACTTACATAAATCCAAAAATCCATACATTTAAATCAATTGAAGGGCATTATAGAATTTAGTTTTTCACTTAATTTTTAGTTATATTGTGTGTTTAATTTCAGCTGTAAGATAAAATTTATAAAAATATTACGATTATAAATATCTAGTGAGATAATCGCGTCGTCTTTTATCTCAATTTAATTCAATTTAATTTCAGGACTTAAGAGCTTTATTTACAATATAAGACATAACCATGTATTCACGTCTTCATTCAAAACACCATACTAATTACATAAGTCAAAATTGGTCATGGTTCCGTCTTTAAACCATGGACGCAGATAAAATCAAGATGTCCTCGCTGTAATTACGGGCAAGCTCTACGAGGTGTATCAAATAACCCGAAGGTGGCACAACAGTCGAGGCAACAGTGTCTGACTCCTGATCCGAAAGTCGTGAATTCGAATCCCGCCCTTGGGTGAGGCTGAACCCCGACTTTCACAACCACTGATTGCGCGACTACTGGTTAGTGATCTAGGAAGCGGCCATCTATCGATGTAAGATAAATAAGTGATTAAATAAATATTACTCAGCTCTTTCAAGCATTTTAGGTTCAGATTGACCAGAAACATTTTTAAGTCATGTGAAACAAACGTTGTGGTACTAAAATAAATTTACAAAATCTTGGCATAAAAACTTTCTAATAATAAAACACGATCCGAATTATCCAGTTTTGCGTCCGTAAAATCCTTAAATGAAATCAGTAATACAGCTTTGAATTCTACAAATCATTGCCTGTCTAACTATATGTATGTTTATATCGAGGTCAGTTTCCGAATGTATCCAAATCTTGTTATTCTTACGCAGAGATCTAAATTAAATACAATGTACATACCTATATTGTACATGTAAGAGAACAAACGAAGTTGAAAACATGCTGTTTTCTCTTTAAATGCGACTTCTTTAAATAAATAAGAACAATGACATATCTAAAAAAGTGATAGGTCTATTATTAGCTGCCATACGTATAATCTTCAAAATATGTTCAAGAAATCCATGAAAACAGAGACTGATTTTTTTTGTTTTGACATATACATGTATGTGTCTATTTAAGGGGAATCCGTATGTTTAAAGTGGTGTTTTATCGTTTCATGCCTCTGGCAAATTCACATGAACGAGAAGTGGACAAACAACTTCATGGATATATATGAAATGTTATTGTTGTTTGATAAGCTGTTTAGCTTAGAATAACCTCCGGAAACCGACCTTTAAAAGTATTTAAAACATGCTACCATATATATACCGAACCTTTCATAGTTTGACAATTGAAGATAAGTCAATCATACCAAGTATTGGCATAAATGTACTTAGGCTGACTCTTATGGATCTAATTCATAGCCTTAGTTCGTTGAACATATCTTTATTGAATACACGTTGAGAATATACTATAATGACCGGTTGTAAACACACCAGTGGTTATACAAATGTCATTATTTACTTTTCAAAGACCATTTAAACGCCTTACACTGTTCAACAATTTATATATAAGAATAACAATAATGACGAAAATGATAAAGGTGATCATGAGGACTTTGCTGAATATAATAATATTCATGAAGATGGTGGCGACAGTTGTGAAGGTGACACAAGTATAATTTTGATGGTTACGGTGACAATTACATCAACAACCGATGATGATGATAACAAGGATGATGATGAAGACGCCTTTGTTGTGTATACTGTTCTTTTATTTTGAAACAGATGCGTAATATCTTAATAAATATGTATTGAAAGGTATACTGGCCATATTCATGCTAACGCAATTAGGTATCTGATTACCTTTCCTTCAGATTATGTGTTCATGCATGCAATAATATGAAGTAATCGGAGTATTTTATTTAGAATAGATTTTGGGCATGGCAGTGAATTGGTCCGCTTTTTATGAATTATTTACCTCATAAACGTCATTGGCACTCGATATCATTTGGACAATCAGTAAAACCAACATTGGTTTTGATATATTTTGAAACGAACTTAAGACAATCAATTTCTTAACAAAATTGTACTGCTTAATCAAGCATGCTAAATCAACTGCAAAATCTTAACACATACACGGTGCACCTGACATGCTACTTGCTGAAAACAACGCCATCATACAATCTATATGAAGTGCATTGTACTTAACAGAGGTCCTCAAGCTTTTGTTGAGGTTATTTTATGAATATATTACTTAAACTCTTTACAATAATAACCCTAAACATTCTATACCTTAACCATGTCACAACCGATGATTATACTGAAGTACGGGTAGATCGTTATGCATACAAAGCGGGATCGAATTTCACGCTAGAGTTATGAGCTAGATATTGGTACAAAACGAACGCAATGGTGCGTGAAACCTAATTCAAATCTTTCAGGTAAACACATTAGATATTTTACAATGTGTAGAACTTGAACTAATAACAGAAGCCACTACAACATATATAACCAATATAAGGGTTGGTTGTTCATATTTTTAGATCGATGGATAGAAAAATAGACATTGTCGAAGATAGACGCGAAACTAGTCGATCCTCGCAAGAATAATGAAGCAGATAGGATTGTTTTACTCTCACCCCCGTTCTGATCTCCATGCATGGAGGAAATAAACGTATCTTTCTATATATCGTCACCGAAATATTGTACCAACCTGACTGTGGTACCTATTATATTGTAAAGTGTTTTATGACATACTTGTGTGTATGTAGATATGTGTTTTGTAATCTTAAATAGACAATCATCATGTCTGTCTGGGGTTGTATTTCTTCATTGTAGCTATATATGCTTGCTCTAAGATCATCGATAACTACTACAAGTTTCGCTCAAACCTTACACGTAATTAAGTCAATTTGTCTTCAATTGTATATAAAGTCGTTGAAGTGTAACATATTTGTATTTTCTCTATCAATATAATGAGTTTGTCATGCTTCTTAAAATCAAGTCATTTATGTTATACGACGTTGCTGAGTTGTAAGAGGATATGCTGTTTAAGTGTTATGTCCTGTCCTGGCTTATTTTCAGATCAATCATACACTCTTCTCTTCTGTTCAGTTCCATGTTGTTCTATGATAAATTATGTTCTGTTGTATATCTACAAAATATGGGGCGGTTCTGTAGTGTTTGTTTTCCATGTCACACTGTATGAGTCTCTGTGTTTGTTTTCCATGTCACACAGTATGAGTCTCTGTGTTTGTTTTCCATGTCACACAGTATGAGTCTCTGTGTTTGTTTTCCATGTCACACAGTATGAGTCTCTGTGTTTGTTTTCCATGTAGCACAGTATGAGTCTCTGTGTTTGTTTTCCATGTAGCACAGTATGAGTCTCTGTGTTTGTTTTCCATGTCACACAGTATGAGTCTCTGTGTTTGTTTTCCATGTCACACAGTATGAGTCTCTGTCAGTCTGTGTTTGTTTTCCATGTCACACAGTATGAGTCTCTGTGTTTGTTTTCCATGTCACACAGTATGAGTCTCTGTGTTTGTTTTCCATGTAGCACAGTATGAGTCTCTGTGTTTGTTTTCCATGTAGCACAGTATGAGTCTCTGTGTTTGTTTTCCATGTCACACAGTATGAGTCTCTGTGTTTGTTTTCCATGTCACACAGTATGGGTCTCTGTGTTTGTTTTCCATGTCACACAGTATGAGTCTCTGTGTTTGTTTTCCATGTCACACAGTATGAGTCTCTGTGTTTGTTTTCCATGTCACACAGTATGAGTCTCTGTGTTTGTTTTCCATGTAGCACAGTATGAGTCTCTGTGTTTGTTTTCCATGTAGCACAGTATGAGTCTCTGTGTTTGTTTTCCATGTAGCACAGTATGAGTCTCTGTGTTTGTTTTCCATGTCACACAGTATGAGTCTCTGTGTTTGTTTTCCATGTAGCACAGTATGAGTCTCTGTGTTTGTTTTCCATGTAGCACAGTATGAGTCTCTGTGTTTGTTTTCCATGTAGCTCAGTATGAGTCTCTGTGTTTGTTTTCCATGTAGCACAGTATGAGTCTCTGTGTTTGTTTTCCATGTAGCACAGTATGAGTCTCTGTGTTTGTTCAATGTTATCGCTTTTCTTTATTTATGGGTAATAAAATATTCATTTGTGTGAGTCAGCACTATCGCAATGTTCTCTGACCTGGTTGATTCGTGTTTGTACCCAATAACAGCTATCATCATGATGCATGCACTGTTAACCTTATTGGGTTGAAAGTTTGAAAGGTCGGCCTCACACGCAAAAACAAAACTAATTGTGTTATACAATGTGCATATGCAGTGCAAACTCTCCATTGCAAAGATTTGGTGATGAGAAGTTTGACTGTTGTTTAGAGGTTGCTATAGATGGGCGAAATTGGTAATTATGTTTTTATGCCCCCACTCTGAAAGGGGGGGGGGGCATATATATTTGCCCTTGTCCGTCTGTCCGTCCGTCCTTCCGTCCGTCACAAAATATTGTGTCACTCATATCTCCAAAAGTATTTGAGCCAGAGTCATAAAACTTTACATGAATGTTCACCAGCATGTGAAGTTGTGCACCTGGGGTTTCATATTTGACTGTACACAGTAAGTGCATATTTATGGCCCTTAACTTAGTTAAAATATAGCCTACAGAGTATGCAATCTTGTGTTGCGCATATCTCCAAAAGTATATGAGCCAGAGTCATAAGACTTTACTGGAATGTTCACTAACCTGTATAGTTGTGCACCTGGGGTTTCATGAATGGTTACGCCAAGTAAGTGCAATGTTTTGGCCCTTGACTTATCATCACAATCAGTACAGTTAACTTGGTAAGTTTGATACCCATTCACAAACTATGAGCAAAATAATAGGATTTGCTTTTGTGACAAAGGCTGCAATGGGGGCATCTGTGTCCTATAGACACGTTTCTAGTTTCTACTGGAACATTAATAGTGTTGTTGAAGTGAGGACCGCTTTAGAAATGTTGCTCTGTTTATACATAATACATAATAATTGTACACTAAACCAAGCAGTGTGTGTTAAATGTTCAAGTGATTATCGAGTTTTTAAGTTTCTGTACCTTTTAATATACATGTACATTCATTTGCATATATAGTCTTTAAAAGTTGAGGAATACTTATCCAGGATTATAACCATTATGACTAAGTCATTAGTAAAGAAACAGTTACCATATTTTGCACCAAACACCCAATATGACAGTTAATGAACACAGACACAACCATATCGATCAAGGGAGTGATAGTGAAAAGGACTTCAGTGATACCAATCAGTGTATATATGGTGTAACAGTGATACCAATCAGTGTATATATGGTGTAACAGTGATACCAATCAGTGTATATATGGTGTAACAGTGATACCAATCAGTGTATATATGGTGTAACAGTGATACCAATCAGTGTATATATGGTGTAACAGTGATACCAATCAGTGTATATATGGTGTAACAGTGATACCAATCAGTGTATATATGGTGTAAATACACCAGTACAAAAACTCTGTTTGTTTTGTGAGAATAACAAAATAATATACAATGTATGATCGCATAATATACCATAACAGGGGAAGCATTAGAGTAGATCCGTCTTACGTACGAAGCAGTAGATCCGTTTAACGTACAGTATTCCTACGCTAAAACCTCTACCATACAGTTTGACCCATACTTTAGGTACAGGAATCTAACGCTTCCAGCGTCACGTGACAACAAAGATGGAGACATTTCACACGTATGATGAGGCTGACGCCTTTATTAAAGATATAGAAACTTCAACTACAAACAGGTTGATCGTATACAAGAAAACCAGTGGCGTTAAAGACAAAAGTGAGATATTTCTTAACGTTCATGTATCTTTTTTTACATCATGTTCAATGAATTTGTCGGCTTGCGTGTTTTCCGGCTTAATTGGGGCGGGGGGGGGGGATTCTGTATATTTTATTATTACCTGTAAACAAAGTATATCGGATCTTATCATGAATAAATCACTTTGTCTTATATTTTATACTCGATTTATTTTTAGAGCACGTTTGCAAGATATAATCATGTATATACATGTACCTAACATTGTATGAAATGTTTCGGCTAACATGAGTCGGTTGTACGTAAGACGGATCTACTCTAGTACGGGTGTACGTAAGCCGGATCTACTCTTACATTTTATGTATTTTGATACAATATGCACCCCTCTAACCAGTAAACAACGTAAGCCTGATCAAATCTTGTATATAACAACCTTTCCAGCTATTTATACTCTGTTTAAGTGGGTTGTACGTAAGACGGATCTACTCTAGTACGGGTGTACGTAAGCCGGATCTACTCTTACATTTTGTGTTTTTGATACAATATGCACCCCTCTAACCAGTAAACAACGTTAGCCGGATCTACTCTTGTATATAACAACCTTTCCAGCTATTTATACTCTGTTTAAGTGGGTTGTACGTAAGACGGATCTACTCTAGTACAGGTGTACGTAAGCCGGATCTACTCTTACATTTTATGTTTTTTTATACAATATGCACCCCTCTAACCAGTAAACAACGTAAGCCTGATCAAATCTTGTATATAACAACCTTTCCAGCTATTTATACTCTGTTAAAGTGGGTTGTACGTAAGACGGATCTACTCTAGTACGGATGTACGTAAGCCGGATCTACTCTTACATTTTATGTTTTTTTATACAATATGCACCCCTCTAACCAGTAAACAACGTAAGCCTGATCAAATCTTGTATATAACAACTTTTCCAGCTATTTTTACTCTGTTTAAGTGGGTTGTACGTAAGACGGATCTACTCTAGTACGGTTGTACGTAAGCCGGATCTACTCTTACATTTTATGTTTTTGTATACAATATGCATCCCTCTAACCAGTAAACAACGTTAGCCGGATCTACTCTTGTATATAACAACCTTTCCAGCTATTTATACTCTGTTTAAGTGGGTTGTACGTAAGACGGATCTACTCTAGTACAGGTGTACGTAAGCCGGATCTACTCTTACATTTTATGTTTTTTTATACAATATGCACCCCTCTAACCAGTAAACAACGTAAGCCTGATCAAATCTTGTATATAACAACCTTTCCAGCTATTTATACTCTGTTAAAGTGGGTTGTACGTAAGACGGATCTACTCTAGTACGGATGTACGTAAGCCGGATCTACTCTTACATTTTATGTTTTTTTATACAATATGCACCCCTCTAACCAGTAAACAACGTAAGCCTGATCAAATCTTGTATATAACAACTTTTCCAGCTATTTTTTCTCTGTTTAAGTGGGTTGTACGTAAGACGGATCTACTCTAGTACGGTTGTACGTAAGCCGGATCTACTCTTACATTTTATGTTTTTGTATACAATATGCATCCCTCTAACCAGTAAACAACGTTAGCCGGAACTACTCTTGTATATAACAACCTTTCCAGCTATTTATACTCTGTTTAAGTGGGTTGTACGTAAGACGGATCTACTCTAGTACGGGTGTACATAAGCCGGATCTACTCTTACATTTTGTGTTTTTGATACAATATGCACCCCTCTTACCTGTAAACAACGTTAGCCTGATCTACTCTTGTATATTACAACCTTTCCAGCTATTTATACTCTGTTTAAGTGGGTTGTACGTAAGACGGATCTACTCTAGTACGGGTGTACGTAAGGCGGATCTACTCTTACATTTTATGTTTTTTAATACAATATGCACCCCTCTAACCAGTAAACAACGTAAGACTGATCTAATTTTGTGTATTACAACCTTTCCAGCTATTTATACTCTGTTTAAGTGGGTTGTACGTTAGACGGATCTACTCTAGTACGGATGTACGTAAGCCGGATCTACTCTTACATTTTATGTTTTTTGATACAATATGCACCCCTCTAACCAGTAAACAACGTAAGCCTGATCAAATCTTGTATATAACAACCTTTCCAGCTATTTATACTCTGTTTAAGTGGGTTGTACGTAAGACGGATCTACTCTAGTACGGGTGTACGTAAGCCGGATCTACTCTTACATTTTATGTTTTATGATACAATATGCCCCCCCCCCTCTAACCAGTAAACAATGTTAGCCGGATCTACTCTTGTAAATAACAATGTATCCAGCTTTTTATACTCTGTTTAAGTGGGTTGTACGTAAGATGGATCTACTCTAGTACGGGTGTACGTAGGCCGGATCTACTCTTACATTTTGTGTTTTTGATACAATATGCACCCCTCTAACCAGTAAACAACGGATTTATTCGTGTACGTTTGTCTTACTCTTTGGTCTCGTTTTACATAGAAGACACATATGGTGGGTCTACTTTTTTATTTAAACTATGTACATGTATGCCAGATAAACTTTTTTATGTTCTCTTTTTTCTGCCTATTTATACTTGTTTACCCGTTTTTCAGAGATTACATCAACGGACATTAATCGCATTCTGTGGGAGGAGAAGTATGGTGAGCTTCCCATCATTTATAATGGTGTTCCATTTGTAAATGTTGGGAAGGAGGAAAGAGAGTGTCACCATGGTCCGAGAAGAAAAGTAAGCAAGCGAAAGGTAAATTACCGTTTGATTTGTATGTCTTCATTATAAAAGTTTATACGTCAGCTGTATCAGGAACTTCTGTATTAGGAAACTGATTTATATATAATTAGGTAAATCACATTACAAATAACTGCTATTTAAACGTAACAACGTACACAATGCAATTTAAAGCATTTGTCTTATATTGGTGTATTGATGCATTATGGTGATGAACGATACATTTGCAATTTCAACTTCAAATTGTGTTTCTGTAAGACATTTTGTAAACCAAATGTCTACGATGTTCAATATTTATTGGAAAAAAAGTATACTTCAAGATGCTAGCTTTTTGAACTACCGTTCACCTTAAAGTCCGTTGATATGTGCCAATTCAATAAACACAAGCCTCGATTGTAAAGCTTAAAGTGTTTGAATTAACTATAATGGATAACAGCAATGCAAAGTACCTTAGTGTTGAAATCAAAGAATGATAAGCAGTAATACAGTATTGTTGTATGAATATTTGAAACCTGGGGGATACTTAGCTGCGACAATAAATTTGTCTAAATATTTACGCTGTATTCGTGATAATTCCGTCTTGTTGTTTTTAAACTACCCTCCGTACTTGCAATCAATGTATGAATAACTTTGTTTAGTTTTTAATATTATGACTGGTCTTTACTTGTGTCTTACTATTTGTCGTTTTCATACTTTCCCATAAACTGTCTAATAAAAATGTTTCGTAAATAACTTTGAACATGTTTTTTCTTACTTTTGATTGTAATGTGTAATCTTGTACAATGCTGATTTATTGCATAAATAATTGTTTTCTGACTACAAAACAGACTGGCACTAGATCACCGGCACAAGACACAAAGAAAATGGATTGCAAGTACAAAATTAAACTGAGAATGGTTGTGTACTTTCCTCAGTACAAAGTAAGTTTAGAATGATAAGTACAGCTTTGAAACACTCTATGATTGAATCTATGCATACATTATCAGGATTATTTCCCTAACCACAAAGTGATCTGATCAGAGAAAGTGGGTAACTGGATAACTGGCTGCGCCATGTGTAAAGTCGCAGATATTGGAAAGACTTAATTTAATTGACTATCCCTTTATATTGCAAACAATTCGTGTACATCATTACATTTTAAATAAAGGTCACGTTTATATCATGTAAGCGCTTCGTCCAGCCCTACATACGGAGGGTACAAACTATAGACGATTATATAAATACATACAGTTGTGTCGTATGAGCATTTAATAATTGATAAAAGAGCAGTTTTATCACTCAAAGTACAGACATAAATGGAAAAAAAACTTATTTTTGTTAATGTTGAATATGATGTACTAGTCATTTTCCTTTACAGTTTTAGGATTTACCTGTACTCCAACGCCTCATGCAGAAACGAACTTGGAATATTTAAAAATAAATCTGGTTATGCAGGGTTAGAATGGTGGTTGTATCAGTGAATAAGCAAATTAAACTAATAAGGTCCAAAACAACAAATCAGTCCCATAATATCATTATCTACATACAGCATATATACAAGGTACAAATGTCTTTATAGTAACAAAGTGGAATTTTTTTTTGTGTTTGTGACTGTTAAGATACATTTGTAATTAAAAAGGCAAGATTTACTTGCATTTACTTGTTATTCTCGCCGATGACGACAACTGACATATTGTTGAAATATTTTGTTTAACATTGAACTGTGACAGTATTTTCTTATGCTCCAGATTAGTGGTACAGATACCGCCCGTAAGAGAAGGGCAATGGCTAATGAACTGAAAGCAAATTTCAACGAAAGTTCCAAACAAGTCTTCACCATATATGTCAAAGTGTGTGGAGAACATGAAGGCCATGTTACAGGAGAGGTATTGCTATCTGTTCAAATACTGTAGATACTCATTGTTAAGGATGTTCTAAGTAGTACTCCTTAGCATCCAAATATATTGTATGTACTGCCTTATTTAATATATGTTATATACTGCATGATAAATATAACGTTCTATTCCAGCAGCAAACATGTAATAATTACTCCCTGATAGCTGTCATAATTCTAAGATCTTTATTTATATTGTTTATTTTAACAAAAATGAAAAATATAGAATGTATACGTAGCATTAAGAAATATGCATAATTGAAGAATAAAGGAGTAAGTATAACGTTTTATATGTGGAAACAGGATACTGGTATTTTCAACACTATTGTACTAGTTTCGTTACGCAATAATTCAACACAGAGAGATGGGTTAAATTTGTTTACAATTACATAAGTTCTTAGTACAGACGTGATTTCTAAGTGAACTTTATATACATTGTTTATCTTTATAAAAACGCCTTTTACATACCATAGCATTATGTGATATTAAGTTGAACAAGTGATTCAATAGAATACATCGTTTAAGCTCACCTGATCATTATTTTCTAACGTGTGATCCAGTTATGGTTCCAGACAATTTATTGTGTAAATATAAAACTTGCTTTTCCGTTCATTCTCTCGGAAGAGAGGCCAGATCGCGAAAGTTGTGTCGGAACAGGGTTTTTGCAATGAAACGTAACACAATGAAAAGATTTAGTATTATGTTCGCCATAAATGCTTGAAGAAGTCTGATTATTTGTTCTGGCATGCAAAAGTCGGGCTAACGTGCTCCCGTACATGTAGTATGCTAAAGGAGAGTACACATCAGTTTAAAGGATTACTTAAATTTCCGTCATTTCTTTTAGTTAGCTGGATATGGACAGCCGGTAGACGGCAAGGTGAAAGAAAAAATTAGCAGTCTTGTGCTGGATGACGGCCTCCGAGACGTATCGACTATACATTCTCACCTGAAACTATTTGCCAAATCACAATTTCCGGTAGCTATTCCTTCAAATAGAAGGTTTTATCCATCTGCACAAGATGTTAGAAATCATGTGTTTTTAACACTTAACAAAACCAGGTAAATGAATACTACACTTGTTTTTGTCTTCTGTAGCTCGCTGTAAAACATGGTTTTTGGAAAACTCTGTAACTGAACTTTCCATATCATAGAACAAGTATGAGTTTTCTGTAAAACTGATGGCAATGGGCACACACGTACCTTTGAAACATTTGCATGTAAATCAACGGAGTGTGCATGCTCTTTATCTAAAATAGTTAATATCATAGTAATACGATAGATATTTGTTAAAATTTCAAAAACATATTTAAGAAATGAAATATGAGTTAGCGTTGTATACGAGATCTTATACAACTGTTTGGAGTTCGGACGCGTAGGAATTAACCTCATAGGCCCTATGCCTGAGTGGTTAATATCAGCGCGTCAGAATGACAAAACGTTGTATAAGAGCTCGTATACAACGCTGCATCATATTCCATTTCGATTCTAACTTGATTCAGTATGCAGTTACATTTTAAGAGCCCTATATTGTGAGAGTATGTAGTTCACTTTACTTGGTTACGTCTATGACGTCATAAATAGAATACATGCACTGGTATATTGGCTCGTATACAACGCTTGCTTTGTTCTTTGTCTATATGGAAAAATTCGTTGGTCATGTTAAAATTTACAATATATAGCTTTATAGTGAATATGAAAGGTGAATCAAGGCCATAAAGTGAATATAAAAAACCATTGCTCGGTTTGATTTTATTTGAATTGGATTTAAGTGATTTCGTTAAGATACTTTGTGTTTTATAACTTAGCAGTGTTGAAACATACCTCAATGCAATCTTAAAATATCTGATGGATTTTGTGTAAGAGTCACCTTGGATTAATACGAGTGCTAGAAGTCATGAACGTACTTATGATAAAAGACAAATAATAATTCCCAAAATAGTGTTATATTTATTGGGAATTCTATAATTGTCGTCTAAATATGATATGATTCGATCTATTCCTATAAGGAATTTATAACACTGAGTCACCTGTGCTTGGATCGAGATTTGTCTTAAAATCGAAGGTACAAACTTAACATGTTCAGTTGATCATTGAGTTACAAAGTTAACATGTTTTGTAAGCTTTAGATACATAATATTTGCCAAAAATGTCTATTTTCAGATATAGTAAAAATGATCAGTTAAATGTGTTGGGGCTTATTCAGAAGTGGAGGGAACAAGAACCCCATGACTTCTTTTTCTTTCGCCCAGTGTGAGTTCTATACTTTATTTTAGGAAATACTGTAGTTCGAGAAAGTATTGAGTAAAACAAAATATAACACTTTTTCACTATTAACATTTACGGTAAAAATGGTAGGAATCAAGTCATTATATTACCAAAATAGTCTAACAGCTCTTATTGTCTGTAATCATTTATTAAAACATTGTTCCATTCGCCCATGTGTCCGGTATTTATGTGTATACTGTATATGGACAAACCAAATGAAATCAGTTATTAGACATTTGTAATTGGATTATCGTTATGTGCATCTGGCTTATAATAAGACACATCGTCATCTGCATTGTGATTGGTAGCGTCGTATGTTTTGATATAGCCATTGATTTAAATTTTCAGTTCAACAGATGAAGACATGGTACAATCTTTCCTGTTTTTGCACCAGACAGATTTCCAGAAACGCCTACTTGTGAAATATGGGTCGGATTGTGTGTTGATGGACACAACCTACAAAACGTGTAAATTTGACCTGCCGTTATTGTTTTTGTGTGTTCTCACCAATGTCGGCTACCAAGTCGTGGCAACTGCTATTCTTGGCCACGAAACACGCGCCAATATAAGGGAAGCGATCAAATTGATTGGAGATCAAAATAAATGTTGGAAGCCCAAAAGTTTCATGTGTGACATGGACCTACGGGAGATTGGTGCTGTGGAGGATGTTTTTGATGGTAAGTGTATGATTTTAACAAACCCAGAGCAAATTTATTCTCCTTTCATATTTTGGGTAATGCATGCGATCCATTACCGTGTTGTTTATAATAAATTCATGTTTTGTCCCATATTTGTCAAGATCTTCAAATGATATCATTTCTTTTAGGCTTTTTTCACTGCCTGAACAATTACGATGCAATTTTAAACAAGAGTTGTGTTCACAGAATATGTTCAATTCGTCTGCTTTATCAATGTAAGCGCGTGTTGACTTTTTTGAGTTTATGACAAAACTTTATTATTGCACATCTTTCGAACCGGTCTGGTGACGTCATTTTAACGTTTGAAAACAGATGAAGCCGCATTACAAATGTTGTGTATTTGCAAACCACATCGTCAAAATGACGTAAAATAATTTTGACGTAACATCATCTGCACACCCCATCGTTAGGTTGTTAAGTAAAGCACGTTTCCTACTTTCATTTTATACTTTATTTTGTTATATGTAACTTAAAACACGTCACAAACAGTTCAGATAAGAAACCATACGCATGTTTTGAAAATATAACGATGCAATTGAAAGAAATCACAAAAGTCCACGTTATTTTGGACCCTCACTCGTATACTGTATTTTGAATTCGTTCATGCTGTTCAGCGTACTGATTATTCGTTGATATTCTCTAAATATTTCAGGCATACAAGTTTACATTTGTGATTTCCACAGAGAGCAAGCATGGGATCGTTGGTTCAGCAAGCGAGACAATGGTGCCCACGCTTTCAAAAAAGAAGCTGTAGGAATGTAAATTACAATTTTATATTATTATACTCAATGATCCTTTAAGCATAATAAGAAGTTAACCATAGTAAAGACAGGTCGTAGTTGACTGTAGTTAAGCGTACTAGTCGTAGAACGACATAGTTACCCGTAGTTCACCGTAGTTATAAACGTAGTTCGAACTCATGCTTTGTCCGTGGCTAGCCTTAATATTGTCGACGTGTTCAAGATTTCTGTACGGACAAGTTTGATATCAAGACCGTAGTTTGAACGTAGTTAATCCTAGCGGACCCTACTTGACGCTTCTTGACCCAAGTTATCCATAGTTAATCATAACGTATAACTATGGTAGTCCAATTTTATGTCATGTCCTATATTTGATAGTTTCTTAATTAAACGTCTGTTATGTTCTCATGCAGTTTCCAACCAACTTGGTGTTTTGCTATTTGTTTGACATGTCATAAATAAAACTTCAGAGGTCAGGAGACGCTAATACAAAGTACTTTACAATATATAGGTACGAAATCGGATATTAAACTGTGATTGATAAAGAAAATGAAGTGACAACAAACATAAACGAACAATTGGGGTTGATGTTAAAAGAAGGTATACGGCATTATATTCAAAAACAAATTATTTGTGGTACCTTCTATATCGATACATGCCCATGTAAATCGCCTGGTAACCTTTTTGTATTTCTTTTTGAAAGTTTTGTCTTCAATCACGAATTACGGTTTTATTGCAGTTTAAGGAGAATAGCACGATCAAAGACTGAAGTGGATTTCATAGCGAGCCTGTTAGTCCTTCAGCAGCATGCATTATACAAGAACAATATCAGATTTAAAGCATGGATTGATCGCTATTGGATAGCCAATAAGACGGCAAGTATTCTGGTTGTGCAATAGACATTGTATCATGTATTTTTCATTGAAAAATGTGTGAAGCATTGTATTTAAAACATATTTATGGATAATGTTTGACCCACTGATACTATGCATATAACATAAACTAGAAGACTATAATTAAAAATAACCAACAGTAATATAAATCATATCAGATACATTCTAATGAACCTATTCAGTTTTGTGAGTGTTAGGGTATGAATACTTATTTCAAAGGCACAAAGATTAGGTGTGCAGGATATAAATAATACCCTCAAGCTTATAAAACGGTTTTCAGTTGCATGTGTTTTTTCTTAGCAGATAGCTAATGAAAACATGTTTTTGTGACACTCTGGCCACTTTTTTTCTTATTACTGTTGAATAATTGCAATGTTTGGCACTCACTTTTAGACGATTATAATGCCTTACAAATTCACATATCGAGTTTCTTCTTGCCCTTGTCGATAGTGGCTTGCTCATGTTGGCTATATTTGGAAGGTATGATGTTTCGCAAAGCATAAACAACTTGGCTTTATTTAAACGGTTATTAAGTATGCTAGGCTTTAGTTAAAACCACATAGATAAGGCAATCGGGATTTGTGTTGTCGGAAGTCGTTTATTATTATCGTTTTAATTGCCAGGATGTTTGAAATGCAAGCAGTTCACCATGTAAGATTTGTAGCGCGTTTCCTACAAATTGTGGTCATCCGTAGTCGTAAGCAATCTCTACATTCACAAGACACAATATTAGCATGCATGTGTAAATGTTGTCAGATAATTTAAAACAAACTTTCAATTAATTTTGTTTGCCAATTTGAAAGTTCTTAGTCCACACATTCATTCCTATCTCCTTCAAGGTTCAAACAATTAAAACGAACCGTTTTAAATGAGTTAAATACATATAGAATTGGCAACCATGCGTAACTTGTTGGAAAAAGCTTTGTTATATTAGTTATTATTGATAATCATTGAAGAAATTCTTGACATTTCACAGGCAAGACTACGTAGCGTAATGTTCGTATGTTTGGTGTTATTGTTACTTTATACCTGCTTTGAATACGTGTAAGAATTTATATGACTTTCTAATTGTATATTTAGAGGTGGGTTCAATGCTTCCGGTCCAGTCTGATGAATTTTCGGGTGAACACCACAAATGGCGTTGAGAGCCAAAATAAGGTGCTGAAACACAAGTATTTAAAACGCCGTGGTGCTTCGAAAACACTATCAGACCTCGTCACTGTCTTAATTCAGCAGTTCATTCCAGATAGCCGAGAGAGGTATGTGTTAGTATGGACAGGTTTCTTGTTCCACTTTGGTTTATAATATTGTACAACTTAACACTAGCTGAAAATCAGATTTAAAAAATGACGTTTATTCTTGTTCGGCGTAATCTTCACCTGTATCGTAGCTGATTCATAGCCAAATTCGTTCAGGATAAGTATTTGAAAACAAGTTTCCTAGACACTATTGATGCTATGCAGAGGTGAATGTTCTTTTTAATCAGCTTTTTACTTTTTTGATGTTATGGCCAAGGATCAGGTGTCAGACGAAGATCAAATAATCACTTTTACTTACACTAGAAAAAGCATGTTTGCACACGATGGAATGAGGAGATAATATTAAACCTATGTTGTATTGTTAGGTTATTGGAAGATCAAATTCAGGATGACGTTTTATCCCCTAACTTTTACAACTATTATGATAATTTGATGTTTATGGTACATCTAATTTGCTGACTAGCCCAAGCAAGAGCATATCTTGAGTTCTACTCTACGTAACCAATTGTACATGCCTAACCGCTTGATGGAAATTAAAAAGTATACTAAGTGTTATATTTTTCAGATACATCAGAGAAAATGTTGTCTGCATGGACGAGTTTAGAAAATACAGTAGAAGCATTCCAACATTTCTAAGGAATAGACCCAAATGGTTTGTTGCCCATTGCAAGACAAGACTGGATGTAGAATTCAATTGTACCCAGACAGCACAGGGATTTCTTATAACTGGCAAAAGTGGAAAGGAATACCTTGTGTTAACAGAAGTGCCATCCTGTGGTTGCCCTGATTTCGAAATGTATAATCTACCGTGCAAACACATGCTATATGTTATAACTCACTATCCTGGTGAGGGATGGGATTTCTTGCCAGCATATTACACCAGCTTACCCATCTTTCATTTAGACTTTGAATGTAATCACTCTCACGAAGACATCGCAGTTGACACGAACAGTCAAAATTGTGCTGAAACTTCTGAGATAACCATTAGTGATTCTCCAAGCAACGTGCCAGAGGCATCAGTAAGACCTCATATGTGCGAACTTTTGAAAGAGTTACAAAGCAACGCCTACGTGCTAGAAGAAAAGGCACTTGTTAAGGTATATCCACATGTCAAAACTGCAAACGATATCGCAAGTTCTTTACTTCCGAAAGGTTTGACGCCTAGACAACCGAAAACTAAGAAAGGTGCAGCATCCTTGAAGAAAAGGAAATCAACTAAGTATCAGTGTGAGTTCCCTTTTAGTGCTCTTCAATGCATTATGATTATTTTAAAGATATGAATGAATGTAATGCTTACTGCATTGATTGATCCTATTTGTCCTACGTCAACAGTTAAATAGTTTATATAACTATAATTGGCCATAGTTACGTCGGTTAACTCAGATAATATCAGAGGTGTTTCATATGTGATAAAATTGTCATTACTGGCATCTAATACGTTCGCAGTATCCGTAGTTAAACATACCCAGTTTCATTCGTTCAGATCTAACTGCTTGGTGTATACCAAATCTTCTACAAGGCATATACACGTTTAGCCTGGTGAACAGATATCACGATATGGAACTTGACATAGATTTGTTATATATGACCTTTGTGACCAAGTTTCAAAATAATTATTCTGTAATTGTGAAATTGAGTGTATTGACAAAGTTTTTCTTTGATTCGACCTAGTGACCTAGTTTTTAAACCGGCTGACCCATTATCAAACTAAACCTAGATTTGTTAGAGGTGATCATTGTGACCAAGTGTCGTAAAGATTATACCAATATTGTGACGGATGATGAGTGATCACAAATGCTTTGTGACCTATGAGCTAATAAGGTGAAACAAAATATTTAAAAATAATATGCCTTTCTATTTATGTTTGATATCATGAACATAAATTATACAAAGCACGTTCATATCACAATCATTCAAGACATTACCAAATGCTCAAAAGAATGCCATTTTCAGATACAGAGAAAACCAGTGACAGAATGTGTAATAAGCCAGGAGGAGTCAAATTTGGCGACAGAGCTAATATCGAAAAAGGTATATACATTTGGATATTGTTTTAGTTAGTTATCAATCAATCCAACCATAGTGACATGTTTTGCTAAATTTAGGTCCCACACACTATAACATTTTGTATTTGTAACCCCACATATCGAAGTTGGGTGTATATTGTCTGTGAGGCTGTCGTGCGGTTTTTGTTTCCGATCGATAACTTTATCTGGAAGTGAGATATTGTGAAATTTTTGAATAGATTTTGTATTATTTTTTGTTTGTCGTTGCATGGCCATAAGCATTTGGTCATACGTATGTTCACGTAACTGCTGGTTAGTCCGGAGATGGTGTGTAGAATGTCAGCTGATTTAGTTATCAGTCATAGTACCTAGTACCTAGCTTTACAGTCCGTCGGTTTGTCTAGTCGTGTCAAAAACAACTCATGATACAAACATATGAAACTGATATCTGTGTTAATAGTATATACCAAATGTTTATTGTTCTGTTATAAACATACATGTTGAACAGTTTATTTTACTTTTCATAGTAAAGACGTCGAGCACAGGAGGCACCATAGTTTTGTGGAGAACAGTTTAAGTTACAATAGAGAAGAAAAGAGGAAGTTTTGTTTCGGCGCAGCTTACCTCACTTTAGAGGCAAGTATAGTAACCGTATATCAGAAAGTCTATCAAAATTAATTCATAACGCATACCAAATCAGAGCATTATACCAGGTACCAATATTTGTTGTTAAAGATATATTTATACAATGTTCTGTTCAATTTCTGTAAATTTCCTAAATATCTAGTTATATACAATTAAAAATCGTTCACCACATTATAATAATATGAACAGTAAATACTGACACGATTATTTGTACAATCCCCAGACAATCAGTACACTGACGAAGAAGACAACAAATGATTTGTTGTACAGCGTGCGGAATAAAGAGTAAGTAAATTATCAATAACTCCAAGTACAACAATATCGTACTTGTTACGCGCACTAACAAGAATGATAGACAACATGCGATAAATAAGATACGAGCTACTATATTGTGTTTGGTTCTTAACTATGTCTTCCACTTTTAGCAAATACATGTCTATGTAGTGAAATTTCTTATTTTATTTGCAATATTTTGTTAATCTCTTCAAACTGCTCAAAGATATAATATTTGTTAATTAGACATTTCTTGGCATTATAACATGTCAAATCCAATGTAATTTTAATAACTGTTACTAACAAGGTTTTAAACGTTGATCTGCTCATAATATCAAGTTGTTTGGTTACTTTTGATGGCACATTGAAGACATTATAACAATGACCTTAATGGGAATATAAATTATAGTGATTTTATTGTTTAATTTTTCTCATTGGTGTGTGTTTCATGTAAATCATTAAGTTACTGACAATAGAGAAATACACTACAGACACAAACTATTGGTTTTACAAGACTATTTTTTTTTTTTTTTTATTCATTTTAACCATACATTTGTACAAAGCAATAACATACGTACATGTTTATAAAAGGCAATATAGAATATAAATAAGTATTCGTTCTCAACAATGTACATATATAATTTCCTTATACCAGTTACCCCCCTTTGTAAAATTTTGATTATTTATCAATATATATATGTATATTTATTATGAGCTTCTTTTCTTTAACCAATAATTAAACCAACAAAATAAAGACAAAAATACAAACAATAATCAACTATGACCTCAGGTACTAATTGTGTAAGACTCTAAATTTATTTTCAAAAATTTCCATTTTGTCATTTTTTAAGGCTATTTCCTTTTCGATTATTATTCTCGATGAAAGATAGTTTAAAAACTGTTCAAAGCGCAATATCCCTAGTTTCTGTTTCATGTAGAAGATAAAATTCTTCATTAATATAATACTGTCATTAATCAAGTTGCTATGTTCACCCTTGCTTGTAATGCCAAAGCTTATAATTGAATAGTTAAAACTAACACCAATACCTTTTTCTCCTAAATATCTAGTTAAACTGTTCCACATAATCTGTGAATGATAACATGACCAAAATAAGTGTTCGATATTTTCCTCAAAACTATTACAAAAACAACACAAACTTGATTCCACAATGCGACATTTAAATAACAGTTTGTTTGTAGCAACTATTCGTTTAAGGTATTTGTACTGGAAATTCCGCAATTTAGTATCTATAGGTTTTACAAGACTATGGGCTCATGACAGTTTGGCTTCATAAAATTGTTAAAATATTCATGCAATGGTTTTTTATTTATTTCTGATGCCCTTTTGATAGCTTTTCATTCATTTCTGTTTTGATAAAGTTATAAAATGAAAAATAATTTACCACGAGAGTTAACATATGATATTTTTATTAAAAGGAGACCTGTGACTTCCTTACCTGCTATATTAGTCCACCACGTACCAGAAGGTAGTGCTTTATGGAAGACACTATACAGCGCCAAAATGTAAGAAAATTATTAAAACATTTATTCAGTATGTGAGATTGATGCATTAAAGGCATTTAACTTGAACAATAAGAAAAAAGAAGTCAGTGCTGTTGTCCATATTACCACATTGATGGTTTAATTTGAAGTAAGTCTAATTGATATCAGTTATTTGCGCAACTTTGTTTTGGATTTGTTCCGATGGCCAATTGGTATAATGCGGCCGTAATTTACATCGATAGGCGAGGGCGCCGTACAGTACGGGGTCGAATACTTATATAGATGCAAATTATAAGAAAACAGTAACATAATACACGAAACAACCTACAAATTCAAACAATTATAAACACATGTAAAACATTCTCATGTTTATCTTTTTCAGATTAGCTCCGAAATATATACTCTTCGTTGTAATGAAGGAGCTGTTTATAATCATAGCTATGCTATTTAGTCGTTCGTCGTACGAGGAGTGCCAGGCCGTGTGCCAAAAAACAGAAAAAGACAAGAGTATTTTCGGCATTTAAATACTGTAATAATGTTGATTTAGATGATTTTGATAAGGATGATGGATGGATCGATCAAAGTCAACATTATCATGATCATCAAGTGTAATTATATTCAGCAAATATATCAAACATTTAAGCAACATTGATTTTTACAATGGTTTTTTTTTGTATTTAATCATTTCACAATGTTGAAAGTTAATCTAAAATGTCTTAATTTTCAAATGCAGTAACTAAAAATTGCAATGTAAATGAGCTTAAAATAGTTAGTATCTTTTTTCACAAATAAGAAAAGGAAATATTCTTTCTAGCTTACTTACAGATAATGAAGTATGTATTACCATGTTTCAAGTTTACTGGTTATTTTTTATATACCATTTATGTAGATTTTTACAAACTTGGTTTAAATATAGTCTAAAACACTGACACAGCAGAAATGAGACAAGATTTTTAACAACATAAGTAAAAAAAATAATATTTTAAATATACCAGTCAGGAAAAAATATCAATATAATATATATATGTACACAGAATACATGGCAGACTATTGACCTGATTTGAATATCCTCAAGAAGATTTTTTTTTTAAACTTGTAAAATTTAAGACATTTTATTTATCCGTTTACCAGTCTATTATTACATAGGATCTATGATCCTTAGACTCTCACCTGATTGATTTGGCCCTACATGTATGTAGTCCGTTTGAGGCTACTGTAATAACCTATATGTGTTGTAGCTAACACGTTTTGAGTAGACTAGATAAAAGGACTGACCTGTAGACTGTCGGACATTGAGTAATCACAATAGCTCATACTGTATTTTGAGACAGATGAGCTAGGGCAAATTATAACAAAAAAGGTTTTTGGTGTAAACTACTCAGGTTAAACATCTTTTTAAAGAGTTTCAATTTAGAAGGAAAAAAATTAAGGAGGTGGTGGACGTCCCCTTTTTAGGTGTCAATAAATTAGAATCTAACACGTTTAAATGTTTGGTTCTCATTATTTCTTTTTATTTAAACCGTAGTATAATTAAAGCTCAGATGCCTATTAATCTGGTGTGCATATGCTTTCAGACATATATGGGTATCCTGTAAACACAAATACATAAGTTTTATATAATAATCAAATTAGAGACTTAAAAATTGGGAATTAAGTTTCTAAACTTTTCCCAAGACTTTACAAATTCTTTATATTTATCTGTCTGCCTGGCACTGTATTTTTCAATGTTATGTAAGTCTATTATTTGAGACTTAAAGTTTTCAAGAGTTGGCCTTAACCTTTTTATACTATTGTAATATATATAGTGCTTTGCATATAATATGAGTTTATTTAATATACATTCTTTTTTTGTGTTACCAAACAGTATGTCAGACAATGTCCAGTTATTAAAGATCAGATTGCATTTATTTTTTATGTAAGATTGGAGTTGGAGCCAAAATTGTTTTGTAACAGCACAATCATGAAACAAATGTGTTAATGTCTCTAGTTCATTTTGGCAAAACGTGCATGTATCATCATTAACAATTTTAATTTTTTTCAATAAATAGTTTGTTGCTAAAATCCTGTGTTTATTCCTAAATTGTAGCCATATCAATTTTGGATCTTTTGTAGTTTTATGCACTCTCTCATATATTGAATTTGTTTCAAAGAAGGTTCTTTCTATAACATTACCCAGCTCATTTTTCCATTTTTGCAAGGAGTTTGGGTAGTGTCCTACCTGTTGCATTTTTGTTATAAATTGATCTACATCCTTTCTTATCCTTAATTATTTCAGCCAGACTTTGGGGGATGTGCACATAATAGTTGATTCTTTTCAATAAATGCTTAATATTATTTTCATCAAGGAATTTATTTACTGCAGTCAACATACCCCTATACTCCAAGAAGTAACTATTGATATTAAAGTTTTCTAAAAAATCATTATAAGAGTAAAATTCCCCATCCTGATTTATGAGATCGCCCAAAAAGAGAATACCACCTGAGGTCCATCTATTTATACAAACACTTGAATTTCCAACTCTGATACCAGGGTTATGCCATAAATGAATAGAGTAACACTGATGGCTACTAACTGGTGTTACATTTAAAGAGAGGACGTAGTAACTGTAGAGAACATCTTTCCAAAAAGGGTTCATATCTAAATGTAGTTTTGTTTTAATAAAGTCTGTACCATATTTGAAACTATGCATTATGGTGGACAAGAGATTTGTACAAGCTGACTAAATTTATTTTCCTGTTTAAGAAGCCTTCTTATCCAAGTCACTTTTAAACTATTCATAAAATATTTTAGGTCAACCATCTTTAGTCCCCCAAATTTGTAATCCTGGGTGATAATATTTCGTTTCACCTTATCTCTTGAATTGTTCCACAGAAATTTAAAGAACATATTTTGAATGATATTTTGATATTGATTTTGGCTAAAGGTAGATTTGGTAGACTCAAAATTAAATGATTAAATGAAGAGCAAGGGATTTTATAACTACTTACCTACCAATAGGGCTTAAAATTCTCTTAGACCAACTGGCAAATAATTTTTTTACTTCTTCAATTTTTGAGTCATAGTTCAAATCTATGATTTCAGAAAGGTTGGTTTTAAACTTAACCCCTAGTCCAGTAAAAATGTCATCATTCCATGCCAGGTTATATTCTGGACAGAGAATTATATTACTATCTTTTCGGGATCCGAACCAAATTACTTTTGTTTTTTCTGTGTTAATATATAGGCCTGAGATACTAGCATAAAATTTTAATGTTAACATTGTGTTCTTTAAAGAATTGGCTGTGCCATCTAAAAATAAACTTGTGTCGTCCGCATATTGAGAAATTAAGTATTCATGTTCATGGATTTTTATACCTTTGATATCTTTGTTGTTTCTTTGAATGAACAGGTAGGGTGATAGAGCATCTCCTTGGCGACAGCCTCTCTGTAGAGGGAACCATTCTGACATATGACCATTTACAATGACGCAAGACTCGGTAATAAGTTTAATCCAAGATTTTATTGAATCCCCAAAATTTAAAAAGTCTAAAACTTGATGCATAAAATTCCATGCTACGGTATGGAATGCTGCTGCAAAATCGATCAGTAATAAAAGTCCAGGCATATTATTTTGTTCTGTATAATGGAATAGGTCATATAGCATTCGTATGTTCGAAGCCATTAGTCTACCTGGTAAAAAGCCACTTTGATCTTCATTTATGATATTTCCTAAGATACTTTTAATGCGAAAGGCAATTGAAGATGAGGCAATTTTGTAGGCAACATTTAATAAAGATATTGGTCTCCAATTTTTCAAATAGAGTTTGTCTTTATTTCCTTTGGGTATACAAGTTATGACTCCCTGTTTTTGAGTAACTGACAGTTCTCCTATTGATTGGGCATAATTTATTGAACGTACTAATAATATACCTATATCTTTCCAATTTTTTAAAGAATTCAACTATAAAGCCATCATTTCCTGGACTTGTAAGAGTAGATCCGGCTTACGTACACCCGTACTAGAGTAGATCCGTCTTACGTACAACCCACTTAAACAGAGTATAAATAGCTGGAAAGGTTGTTATATACAAGAGTAGATCCGGCTAACGTTGTTTACTGGTTAGAGGGGTGCATATTGTATCAAAAACACAAAATGTAAGAGTAGATCCGGCTTACGTACACCCGTACTAGAGTAGATCCGTCTTACGTACAACCCACTTAAACAGAGTATAAATAGCTGGAAAGGTTGTTAAATACAAGATTTGATCAGACTTACGTTGTTTATTGGTTAGAGGGGGGCATATTGTATAAAAAACATAACATGTAAGAGTAGATCCGGCTAACGTACACCCGTACTAGAGTAGATCCGTCTTACGTACAACCCACTTAAACAGAGTATTAATAGCTGGAAAGGTTGTAATATACAAGATTTGATCAGGCTTACGTTGTTTACTGGTTAAAGGGGGGCATATTGTATCAATAAACATAAAATGTAAGAGTAGATCCGGCTAACGTACACCCGTACTAGAGTAGATCCGTCTTACGTACAACCCACTTAAACAGAGTATTAATAGCTGGAAAGGTTGTAATATACAAGAGTAGATCTGGCTAACGTTGTTTACTGGTTAGAGGGGGGCATATTGTATCAAAAAACATAAAATGTAAGAGTAGATCCGGCTAACGTACACCCGTACTAGAGTAGATCCGTCTTACGTACAACCCACTTAAACAGAGTATTAATAGCTGGAAAGGTTGTTATATACAAGAGTAGATCCGGCTGACGTTGTTTACTTGTTAGAAGGGTGCATATTGTATCAAAAACACAAAATGTAAGAATAGATCCGGCTTACGTACACCCGTACTAGAGTAGATCCGTCTTACGTACAACCCACTTAAACAGAGTATAAATAGCTGGAAAGGTTGTAATATACAAGATTTGATCAGGCTTACGTTGTTTACTGGTTAAAGGGGGGCATATTGTATCATACAACATAAAATGTAAGAGTAGATCCGGCATACGTACACCCGTACTAGAGTAGATCCGTCTTACGTACAACCCACTTAAACAGAGTATAAATAGCTGGAAAGGTTGTAATATACAAGATTTAATCAGGCTTACGTTGTTTACTGGTTAGAGGGGGGCAAATTGTATAAAAAAAACATAAAATGTAAGAGTAGATCCGGCTTACGTACACACGTACTAGAGTAGATCCGTCTTACGTACAACCCACTTAAACAGAGTATAAATAGCTGGAAATATTGTAATATACAAGAGTAGATCCGGCTTACGTTGTTTACTGGTTAGAGGGGTGCATATTGTATCAAAAACATAAAATGTAAGAGTAGATCCGGCTAACGTACACCCGTACTAGAGTAGATCCGTCTTACGTACAACCCACTTAAACAGAGTATTAATAGCTGGAAAGGTTGTAATATACAATAGTTGATCTGGCTAACGTTGTTTACTGGTTAGAGGGGTGCATATTGTATCAAAAACACAAAATGTAAGAGTAGATCCGGCTTACGTACATCCGTACTAGAGTAGATCCGTCTTACGTACAACCCACTTAAAAAGAGTATTAATAGCTGGAAAGGCTGTTATATACAAGAGTAGATCCGGCTAACGTTGTTTACTGGTAAGAGGGGTGCAAATTGTATAAAAAACATAAAATGTAAGAGTAGATCCGGCTTACGTACACCCGTACTATAGAAGATCCGTCTTACGTACAACCCACTTAAACAGAGTATAACTAGCTGGAAAGGTTGTAATACACATGAGTTTATCAGGCTAACGTTGTTTAGTGGTTAGAGGGGTGCATATTGTATCAAAAAACATAAAATGTAAGAGTAGATCCGGCTTACGTACACCCGTTCTAGAGTAGATCCGTCTTACGTACAGCCCTACTAGAGTAGATCCGTCTTACGTGTTTTAGAGGTAAAGCGAGCACTTACAGTTAGAAAGATTGTTTATGACAAGAGTGGATCCGGCTTACGTTATGTCCAACATCCTTGTTACGTTTTGTAATTATTGATACAGCCTCTCTTGAAATTCCGAATGCGAGAGGTCTAGTGTTCGATTCCTGGCAGCGTCATATCAAAGTCGTTAATACGGTACTGGTAAGGAGTCCGTCTTTGGTGCTCAGCATAGTAAGTTCCAGATAACACTTACTTAGTTCGGAGTTAGGATATTGTGAATGAGTAATTTCTTTGACTGAAATATTGCTCACCAGTTGGACAATAAAATCAAACACATCAAACAGTTATAGAATATGTGATGGGAGACCTGTTTGTAGTTAAAGGTCACGGTGACCTTGACCTTTGAAATAGTGACATTAAAAAAATAACGTACACACATCCAAGTACAGTTTGAGGATCTTACGTCCAATCGTTCTCGACTTATTGAAAAAGTTTCACAGAGAAGATCGTTACTGTTCAACAGTATGGTGTAGGGTTTTTGCTGCTTGTTTTCAGAGAAAACGAAAGTAGACTGAATTACCAACAAACAATCAAATTGATAGTAAACAATATTTATTTATGTTTGTTTAACTCATCTGTACAGAACACAAATCATATAAAATTGTATCGTATCATGGATAACCAAAAACGAAGTACTACTTTTGACCAAATAACGATGTACGTTAAACGGATCTACTCCTGCGTACGTTAAACGGATCTACTATAATGCTTCCCCCATAACAGTCGATTTCATTGAACAAGTGTAAATATTCTATGTTGTCAAACGTGGAGTGAGAACAGCAGTTAAAATATACATAAGAAAAGTAAACGTCGATGAATCTAGTTTTTAACCAATGGCTAAATTGTGTACCATAAAATGAATGTTTTTGTTTTCGCCAACTTACCACGAATAACAGCCATGTTGACAGCCGGGTCGCACGTTCAGGCTAAACAATCACAATCTCTGATGTTATGTCCACCTATTCCATCATTATTGTAATATAAATCAAAGTAGTATGTAGTTATGTATATAAATCACAAATGAACACACATATACACACTTAGGATCACGCCATGTTATCCAACTTTAATCCTTTATTTCTCAAAAAGATGTTTGTCCTATTTGAAACAAACTATATTGAATATACCCGGCCGATATTCGATACGTATTGCTAAACAAACTCGTGAATACCCGCAATTATTCAAGTTCTATTAATAGTTACTTACAGTCACGATTTTAAGTATAAAATATTCGAACACAAATCTTTTATAAAGTAATAGGGCCTACTTAACGGTGCATGCATAGTCAAATGCAACCGTCTATTATCTCCCGAGACAGGTAAAACATACCTGTGCGATATTTATGACATTAATTAAACTGTCAAGCGTGTACTATTATAGACGAGGAAAAAACTGGACTATGAGAATGTAAATAAATTCTACGGTCCAGTGGCTTCGTATCATTCCTTTCATAATTTAAACTAAGTTAAGATAAGTCGATAGTAAACACGACCATACCTACTTTCCAATACATGTAAAGCAGCTTACGGTCATTATCATGCCTATTATATTCAGGATTAGTATTAAATTTTGATGAGATATAAAAAAATAGTCTGTAGCGATAGCTCAATTGGTAGGCGCTTCTGACTAGTAACTTCGACCAATAGATAGGGTGTGAGTTCGAGACACATTCCTGACTACCATTTTTTATGGACACTATGATTTTTTTATCCCTTACTCAGTGCTTGTCAATTAATTGTTATTTGTCGTTTCTGTCTGTTTTTGTTTTTTTTGTTATCGTCTTATTTCTTTTGTCGTTAAATCAAGCTTGTTTAATGATGGCTATATGCGTCGATAAAAGGTTCATTTTAACCCCTTACGTTTTTCGAAGTAGCCATATCAACTTTGTTCTGTATATTGAGAGTGTGTAGTGATAAAAGTACATGTAAATATACTGCCCGATGATATCGTGCACTTTAAAAAGTCATGAAACCATATCGTTATTAGTGAATAGCTAATAAATACACTTGTTACACAAAGTTTTTAATTAACGATATTCGAGCGAACATTATTTGGTATAAGTCGTGTAAGTACAACTGTAGATGACCAACGAAATATATTATATTGTAATGTAAAAAACAACTACCTCCCGATTGTCTCGAACTCGGACTCAAAGTTAAAAAGCTTAATTAGAATTGTAAGGCGCGGAATCGCTACCATCTGAGCTATCACGGCTGTTAGTTTAATGAAATCAATATCACAATAAATGGGTTTGCTTGTTTTTTGATTTACCTATTTTGATTAATAAAAGTGGTCAAACCATGTAAACATTGCATGACGTCACTCTCAACTTATCGTGGTATACTTATTTCCAGTGGTGTAGCCGGTAAACATCCGTGGATTTCTTCAGGATAAACGTTTTATTTACGTAATAGAACGTTGTATATATACAAATCGACAAAATGTATTTGCTTTACAACTTGCACTGAACTTTGAGACTTTTATACGTCGTTTTCAACACTTGCATAGGGCCTATCAGGCGCGTAGCGTCCTGTACGCAGAGTACGCAGCTGCGTACACATTTCTCGAAAAATCGAAAAAATAAAAAGTTCAAATCTGCATTAAAAAAACTTCGTTCAATTCAGGGATAAGAATGCGCCCAGAAGTCACTACAGACAATATAGAAACATTTTTTTTCGGGGGGGGGGGCTACCCCCGGACCCCCCGCAAAAAGGATCTTGCGTACACATCACAAACCTCCTAGCTACGCCCCTGCCTATAGTGTTCGTGCTTATCAATTTTGCTCTGTACGATTCACCCGACCTATCCAAGTTTTGCTCCCACAGGGAAATTGTATTTGGGTGAGGAGGGGATGTTACGGATTAGACTGTACATCAGTAATAAACTTGGTGGGTATTGTCGTCTCAATGCTTCTCCGATGTCTAGACCACCGAGTTTTAATCTAAACCCTCGGGTATGCCCGCTGCTCTTGGTGGGGTAGTTGAAATATTGGTTGTTACATGAGTGATACAGTCAATAACCATATACCCATATGAATAATTTGTATTGCATCGACTCGTATATACAACAACAACAACCTTTATTACTCTCAGTTCATGTATAACATGCAAATACGAGGGTGGTTCAATATTATTAATTAAGAACCAGGATATATAAAATAGTTTCACACGATAAAAAGTGTGTTGATATCAATTTGTAATAGAGATAAGATTGTGATATGATGGGGAGTCACGATAAACATAAGTGAGAGCTAGTATAATGTCACAACCACTTTGACAACAATTTGAAAAATGAATAGAGTACCAAATATTGAAACCAACAAGAAATACAAAATGCATGTACATCCAAATGGCTCTTGTCACTTTTCGTTGATATTGCCGTATAAAGTAAGGAATCACAAATAAAAAAACAAAATACAGTGATAAATGTTCAGCTAAGGACTTCCGCAGTACAGCCTCTCTATGCCGGCCTTTATACAACATCGACCTCTCTTCAACAACAATATCATTTGTTCATGTGGATACATATTGCTACAAATTCAAATTTCTTCAGAGCAACAATCTCTCAACAACAATCAAAGGACGTCTCCTAGAGGGTATTGCTTAGGAAAGATTACACTGCGCTTCATCAATTCTCTCAATTTGTATTGGTACAGTTTTGAGATATGATACTTGCATTCAGATCAACAGCAAAACAAATATTGTAAAATAAGATCACTTTCTCACAATCAATAAAATCGATGGAGTTCGGAATCTCTATCAGACCCGGCTACCTCACAATGTATGCAAAGAACAAAATGTATAATTGTAGAAAAATCAATACTTACCAATTAGGCTTATATTGTTTGCCTCACAAAGCAGCCACTGTTATGTTAAATTAATAATTTAATGCTAAAGTGAATGATATCTACACGTGTATCCATGATCTCAACAATCCGTCATATTGTTCGATTATTATGGAACATTGTAATACATGTAGACCTACATGGTATGAGAAGCCAATGATTTGCGATCGGGCAGTCTGATGTCGTTAATTAAATGCTATTTTGTTCACATGCTTCTCTCATACTAGTAGGACAGAATAGAATAAGTTGTCGGCATTCAAGTTTGCTCTGATAAGACGTATCAATCAATTTGTTAAAACCATAATTTTATGAAAGATCTCAAATGAGATGAACCTTTTTTTTGTAACTTTTTATTTTCATACAGCATAGCAAAAAGATAACATTTTTTTCCAAAGTAACATCACATATTGAATAACCAAAAAAGAAAGAAACAAAATAATAATAGGAAAATTTAAATGTTTGGCTAAAGTACAGAGTTCGGCAACAGATATTGAAAATGTGTTGGCTTCTATTGACTACTTTTTAAGAGAATTGTTTAATATAAATTAAATGGTTATTAGGTTAACATGAAAGATACAGTAATGTTGTAAAATATTACAATATATTATTAATGTATATTGAGCGCTTTGGTATTGCTAAATATTTATATAAATGAGATGAATCTTAACTCTAAAACTTATTATTATTTAATGCATAACCAAAACTATATCTGCTTGTTCAAAAACTAGTATATATATATACTGGAAATAATTTATGTAAATCACTCCCGATGAATGCTTCATGGGTACTATCATATATTCGTGCCTGTTTCGGGGATTCTGCGGGTCTCCGCGTTCAACCTTGGGGAAGGCGGTATTCGAACCGACCACCTTCGGATCTGGAGTCAGGCGAGCTAAATTTCTACCACTATTATTATTAGCTTCCTAAATGATATACATGTCCAACTTTCTGGCTCATCGCAAGATTCCCTGTACGCTGGACAATAACTATAACACTTAAGTCTGTAGTTTGAATAAATAATTATTTTCTATGTAGTTATTCATTGTTTATTTTCGGGTATTTCATTTTGTTTAATATATTTGCAAACACACATTCAATATTAAAAAGCAAGTTTGGTCACTATAACCGGATCCTGCTTATTCTATGATTTAGGAATACAATCTGGATTCATTAATTTTCAAATCATCAGTCATACATGATAAGTTTTGTCATTTTTGCAAAATCAAGCTACGCTGTCTTTCTTTGAAGATACAATATTAAAGTGAATTTATGCATACTTAAAGTATTTCATGTAAATATGATTTCTCTTTTGCAGAAAAACGATATAAAACTTTAAAAAAGAATATCAAGCCTAATGCTTTTAAAATTAGTTTATGTAAGTTATGCATGTTATTTGTCTAAATAGTTGTAACATCTCTGTATATATTGGTCCTAGCAAGGACCTTAATTTAGGTCCCAGGTATTTCAATATTAATAGCGTTAATATAATACTTTTCACTTTCAAAATATAAATGATGTAGAAATCACAGAAACATAATATTTACACCATCATAAAGTAGAAGGTTTGATCTCTAACAATTGTTTGCACACGAAAGATACCTTGAACAGATTTGGATTTATCGCGGTTTTAAGATATTTTCCTTCTATAATTCAATTGATCAGACTGCAGTAACACGAAATCTGGGTATGTTCGACATAGGAAATATTTGATTTTTAACATTTAAGTGGTGTTAACAACCGTACATGGTTGTACATAAATCGAACCACTATCGATTGCAAAAAACTTCTAATGCGAATCAAGAGTCGTTGTAATATTATATAGTGTTAACATGCGTGATTCTTTACGACTGTTTTGTAAAATACAACCTATTGAATGTGTAATGATACACATGCAGTGATATTCACAATAAACTTGCAATCCCACATAACCGAATCCATTCAGTGTAAAGAAAATCTTTTCAGGTTTCGTGATTTAACATCCTATTTTAAAAAGGGGAAATTATAACAATGTGAAGACAAGAAATCGTGACATGAAATGTAATAGAGCACACCTATACTTAGTTATTAGCTCACAAGAATTTATATCAAGTCGCGTGTTTTGCTTGTTAAAATTCCTCCAAAATGCAAACAATCGAGGGAATTAACTAGAACTGAATATAGTAAAACCTCAATAATAAGACCTACCTTGAGACCCTTGAAAACTGGTCTTAATATTGAGATGGTCTTAATATCGAGGTTGAATAAAAAGCGGAACAGTCGAAAGGGACATGAACAGTGTGGTCTTATTATTGAGGTGGTCTTTCAGTGAGGTTTTACGGTATTTTCATAAGGAAACATGAGTGATTGCGTTTTACAGCAGCACTTCGAAACAGTTTTGGCCAGAACACAGAAGATACCTCGAACAGGTTCATAAGTCCCGGCGAAATTTCTTCTTATTTCAAATTATCTACCGCCGTATATAACTGAAATATCGTTAAACGGCGTTAAACCCGATGAAACAAACAAACACATTATCTAACAGAAGAACACTTGAATGCAGATAGGTCGAATACTTGAACATCATTTGCGGTCCATAGCAACCATTTCATTCATATGTCACCACAGATAGGTCGAGCAAAACAGTACCTAACACCTTTGATTGGTCAGTTGATATCCTCTTTTTGTTGACGAGTGAGATTAGCAAAACATTTTACTCGCACGTCGTGTTACTTGACTAAAGTACTTGACTGTTGTACTATATACAAACAAATCACATAGTGGATCCATTAAATATTTAATGAATACCAAAAAAACCCGGGACATTTAAATTATTAATTATCTAATAATGTCATACTTTTTTCCAGAGATGTCCCGGTACCGGGATTGGTATGGCCCAAGACTGGACTTTACACCCGACCCAAATTTGAACTTTGATCTCGACATGGGTTGAGTATAAAGTCCGATCCGGTCTGTTTTTCCGGACTTGTCCCGGTACCGGCCCAAGTTTGTTAGGTAACAATGTGTTGGGTAATCCATTACAATGTTCCCAAACTGAACAAATCATAAAATCTAATCATTTACTTGCTATTTTGTGTTGTTTTTCTTAACGTGTGAGGCTTTTATGTCTAGATTCACAATGTATTTGCTCGTGAGAAGTGAGATTTGCTATTGATCGACACCTTGATTTTTCTGACTGGTAGGTAGGCTTTGGAAAAATTGAACCGAACGCTAACATAGATATAATTCGGTATGGCCAAAATACTTACCACCTGCGCATTCCAGGAATTTCCGTAGACAAAAAATGAACAAACAGCATTTCCTTGTAAAATATAAGTATGTTTTCATGTTACAATTCCCCACTATCAGCCTTGCTATCAGTTTCCCTGATTTAAACAGGTTTTTAAAATGTGTTTATATGAAAGGGAGGTAATTCAACTGGTGCAGTCCGGGTGTTTAATAAATTGGAATATTTCCGTTCAGACTGTTGGAAAATAACTTTTTGATGTATGATGATAAATGGAACACAAATCATGATACGCTCCCTGGTTTCTTCTTGTTGTACGTAATTGAAAACATTTAAATCAAAATGTAATAGAATTATTTAGTCTTATAAAGTAAAGTCATGTTTTGAGGAACACGTAAAATCGGTCAATGGCGCTACCGGGATTCGAACCCGGGTCTACGGATTGTCGGTCCGTTATGCTTATAACTACACCACAGCGACTTAACGTCATTTCCGTGTAAATTTAACTTATAAAGTTGATTAAGGTTAACTAGATAGATAGATAGATTCTTTATTTACCTCCACTTGGGAGAGCTATCATACAAAATGAACAAATATGCATATATATATACAATATCAAAAGAAGATGATAATACAAATAAATGAATGAATGAAAGAATGCATGCACAAACATTAATCAATGGATATTGTAATGATTAATTGAACATACATTGTATATACAAAACAGTGTAAAATAAAAGAATAAACACATATTAACACGAGGGTACATTACAGTTAATACATAAACACAAACTTATACATGTACTCAAACATATATATACAATCATACACACAAACGAGCTTACGCATAAACACACACACACACACACACACGCACACACACATACTCACACATATACCTTTGACAACATGCATATAAGTTAACACAAATACAGAAATAGTTAAACATTCACATTCGCGTTTGCAAAAATATACACTCATGGATTTATGCAGAGATGCACGAACTTACACAAACGCCATTGTACACATACATTGACTTACGCGTGCAAACATGTAAGTTCATCAATACGATCATACAATTTACCACCACCAGAAGATGACCTAGACCCGAAACGAAACGGTTAGATAAAATAGGATGGAATTGAGTCGCATTATAAAACGGCAACGCCAATATACATATAGCAGTCAGACATATACCTGAGTTAATATAGCATGACCTAAACTGACAGGTTCGTTCTGGAGACTAAGCAGAAACAACACTATTTTTTCAAACGCACTTGAAATTGTTGGCGTAACATCAGAAATAATGAATTAATACATAGTATCCTAATTTCATCCTGTGTGTTTAGTGATAGATTATCATATGATAACCCCATCAAGAGTTCAAATATTTGGGATTTACACTCCTTATGAATTAGAGAGAGATAAAATTCACTTCCGGCGAGGGTTAGAACGCTCGTCCACATAGATTGTCTTATCGATTCATTGTTTTTACAGAAATATACTGCATGCACTGTCATATTATCGGAAATGTTGCCACAGGTTACACACTTTTCTACCTTAGCGAAGGAAGAAATACGCGTTAAAGCGATAACAGCATAATAACATTTATGCTTTAGCTTAGGGAATCGCCTTAAAAACGTCCACAACGAGCACGGTCTGTTAAGCTGGAAAAAATCTCCCACAGATAAAAGAGAGTTACGTTCAGCTACCCTATCCATCCTTTCCTTGAATTCGCGAGTAAAGATGTTTTCATTAAGAATGCGACTCCATTGATTTTTCGAGGGGAAACTAGCAGTTTTTAAGAAATTTTCAATGTGGAGACTTAGTTCATATTTAATTAAGATTCTATGCATATCTGGTATAAGACCAAGAACCTGTCTTTCATTGTTATAGTAGTGAACCAGTCTTTTCACGAACAGGTGTTTGGATATGTATTTAGTCGGTAAACGACACAATTGGCCTAAAAATTGCATTTTTTTGTAGTCAATAAATGTTTCTATGGAAGATACTCCAAGACAACTTAGAGAGAAATCCACATTGGCATATGTTGGAAGGTTCTGTATTAGTTTCACACAGTAACGGTGTCCGCGTTCCAGCTGGAGTAGGTCAGATGAGGATACATTGTTCCATAATTCACATCCGTATAGACCTCTTGGTATTACTATAGATTTATAAATTGTAGACCAAGCAACCGGTGTAATGCCACTTTGATTAATATAAGAGCACATAATGCTTAATAACGCACCTCGCAATTTAGTCGAGGCATCGTGAATAATGCTAGAATGACACATATATTTATTACAGTTTATGCCTAGATGTAAATAGTTTTCCGCTTCCGGTATTGCATTAGCACCAAGTGTCCATTGTCTATCTTGCCTAAGAAATTCACTCATTTTCTCGTTGAAGACTATCACACAACATTTTCCAGGGTTATATAAAAACCGCCATTTTCTGCTGTATTTATCGCAGATATCGAGCATTTTGTCTAGTCCAAATTTTGTATATGAGATAAGCAGCATATCGTCTGCTACCGTAGGAGAGGTGACTTTCATATCATACACGCATATTCCATTGTTACAATTCTCTAACTCCTGTATCAGACCATTTATATAGAGAAGATATAATAGGGGTGAGGTTTTCCCACCCTGTCGGGTACCTTGTTTCACACTAAACCAGTCAGAGAGGAAGTACCGGTTACGAACACGGCTTTCCATTGAGCTGTACATGGCACGAAATGCCTGGTAAGAGTATTTGTCCACACCACTTTGGAATAATTTTAATAAGAGGCCATCGTGCCACACAATGTCAAACGCTTGTCGCGCGTCCAGAAAACATACAAACACCTTACTATTGTTCTCTTTTCCATATAGGATTGTTTCGCGGAGGAGAAACGCTGTCATTGTGCATCCCAACTGTTTTTGAAATCCACCTTGTTGAGGACTTATCACCGAGAGTATTTTAGTTTCACACCTTTCAAGTAGGATACACTCAAAAACTTTTAAAACGCACGACGACAACGAGATGGCCCTATAATTATTTGGTACATCTTTCTTCTTCCTGCCTCCCTTATGAATGGTCACTATAACGGCTCTGTTCATTTGGCGAGGTACATGACTAAAAAGCAGCATTGCGCTATACAATTTTGACAGTACATGCATTAGTACAGTTCCACCATGTAAGAGATGTTCATAATAGATATTGTCATGACCGCAACTTTTGCCGCGCTTACATGATTTCACCGCTTTATCCACCGAATCGAGTAAGACAACAGGAGCTGACATGCAGTCGCTGTGAATCGAGTCAATAATCTCTGGGTTAAGATTTCGTTCTACATCTAACTTCCAGTCAGAATCGAATTCAGGGTCGTTCATCGGGGTATAGAGTTTTGTAAAATACTTCTGCCATTGATCGGTTATGGATTTCGCATCGCGATAGGTTACACCGTCAAACTTGATTTCCGAGCCAGCTGACGAGCTGGATACCTTTCTGCGAGCATTTACCAGTTTCCAGAACAAATTGTTGTTAAGTTCAGCAGTTTTATCTATTTCTTCATCTTGCTGATTCATATAATTAATCACATAATGCCTATGCCAATTTCGGAACTCACGCTTAGATTGTTTGTATGCTGAGTAAGAATCACAGTTATAAGAATGTGGTCTGCCATCTAAAACCCAGCTTCGGCGAAGTCTTTTAGATTGACGATTAAGTTCTTTCAGGTGATCGTTCCAATACGGCTTCAAATGACGTTTGAATTTTTTCTTTGTATTAAGGCATTCCCGGGATATATTTGTCACAGATTCGACCAGATTGTTATATACATAGTCTATATCAGATGCACTATCTATGTTTCGAGTTATGAGCGAATTTAAGACTCGTGAGGATTCTATACTTTCTTTGTATACTCGGGTATTTACTTCGGTAAGTTTTTTCCAGTTAATATATCCACAGTTAAGTAAAGTGTCGGATATACATGTATTATCTTCAGCTAGTATATTACCTGAGTGATAGGAGCACAGTACCGGCCTATGTCTGGATACATTCAAGCAATTATCATCAATTATCTCTGTATGCTTTATACAATACACTTTCTCACTGGGGATTAAAATATAGTCAATAAGGGAAGAATGTTGGTCATCATAACTGACGTACGAAGCACTTGCCCCAACACATGACTCAAGTGTATTAACAGCAACTAGATTAGTGTCAGTCATAAATTGTAACAAGTACAACTCTCTATTATCTAACGAAGACTTCACAAAAGAAGCATTGAAATCGCCTATAAAACAAACACAACCACTTTGTGAGTAATAACTCCATAAATTATACAGCTTATCAATATAGTCTTTATAGTGCTGTAGTTGATAATTACGACAAGGCAAATATATTTGAATTATGAAGATAAATTCATTGGGAGCAATTTGGAATTGAACACCAACAATTCTATCATCATCAATGGAGAGAGGTGTCACGTATCTGTCGTGTTTAATGTGCCACATAATAGCAACCCCGCCCTTACCAACTTTCCTGTTACTGGGAAGACATAAAGCCTTGTCCGATACACCAACACATTTGTAGTTAGTATCTATAGAGTTTAACATATACATATTGTGACTATACAACCAGTGTTCTGAAATTCCACAAAAATCTATGCACTTATCATTTAAGACATCACATAAATAACTACAGCTTGACAATAAACCGGAAACATTCCATGTTAAAATATTTAAGTTATTATACATGCAAATACAATGTGAAATACAACACGGATAATACTATCATAAAGTTCATTGTTAACTGTATATCTAATCTTATTTAGTCCTTGCCATCCAGGCAGTCATACATATTATCGTCACTGAAAGCAGAAGGGTCTCTGCGATTGTTCTGCTGAAATCGAGGTGCTGTGTACGAATGTTCACGTCTTCCTTGTGAAGATTTACCCACCTGTGCGGGCTGATGGTCATACTGATTACGTAATTGACCACGTGACATCCACGGTTTGCACAATACAGTGTGTGGCCAGAAATACTTCTGCTCAACGAGAGGACAGATTTCATTTGCTTCCACATTAAGCCTTATAACCACGTATTCCGGATTGCGTTTGCAAGGAAAGATTCGCACCATTGTTACTTTCGGACCACGCTGCGTAACATATGCTTGTATTTTGGTTTGAGTCATGTTACGTTTAAATCCAGTTACACAAAATCGTTTGGATCTCTTCCTTACATAGTCGCTAAAATCCTCGGAATCAGGTTCAAATAATGTCGACTGCGCGGTCTGGTTGCGGTTGGAAATGTGTACGGGAATATCATTGAGTCTAGTAATAATGTTACATTGTACACCTACATCTATCATTTTCCGTTCGACAAATGAGCTCGACACATGGACCCGGTCATTTGTTGTTGAAATATACAATGGGGACGACATGGGCGTTTGCACCGGGCTAAGGCTGCTCAAAAGTTCATCAATACAATTGTTGCCAGCAGAGTGTGACGTTTCTTGAATGACCGATACATTTACACGCTCTTGGGCACACGGAATTTCACTACAGTCCGTAGTTGGTTCTGTATCTGAGGACGGTTCATCCTGATTATGCGCATATAAATGGTCACTGCTCGGAACGTAAGTATTGGACGTCACGGGTGGTAACTGCACTTGGTTGGCAGTTAGAAGGCTGTTGTGATTGATATACGCTTCTAGTTTCTCAATTCTGTCTATTATTGAAGATAGCTGGCTGTCTACAGGGCTGTTGTGAGCAACTGAGATTGGCTGCAGCACTTGCGACATGTCATTTTTCATAGTTTCTTTACAGATAATGATTTCCTGCTTCACATATGTTAGAGAATCATTAATAGCGGTTATCTGTTCTGAGCGTGCTTTATCCACAGCAATATTCGACTGTTTTAATAGCAGCATATCTGCTTGTAGGCTGCTCAATGAGTCTTTCATGATATTGATATCATGACTGCATACACATGGTGTAGTAGATTTCTGTTGTGAAGGCGGTGTAGGGGTCATATCAATAGCGGAACTTACTGAAGGACGGGGACGTCCGGTACTTAGTAGGTCTTTCATGACAGAGAATTCCTCACCTTCAATTATGGAAAATAATACACAAATGTCATTTGCCAGTTTAAAGCTGAAAACCATTACATCTAGTATAATTTACTTGGTACTTTATATTGTTGTTTTTGTAAACTAGCAGTTTGTATATAATGTCTTGATGTATGATATTGTTGTGGGAAGAAAATAAAAAAGACAAATTTTGTTTTTATATCGATACTTTGTTTGGTTTTTGCTTCTTGGTAGGCAGGTTTCGAACAATGAAGCTGACGCTTAACATAGATAGAATTTTGTTTTGCCTTAGCATATTTTGATATCTACTTGTAACATCATAGTGACACGTTCAATTCAGAAATGCGTAGAGCTAATTAACACATCTTGTTAATTACATAAAAATGTCAACGTATTGATAGGCAATACGGACACTCTGTAGCGGAAAAAAGACATAAAGGAAAAAAATTTGTTTACATATTTATTGATCACATTCAGTATTACAAAATAACATTTAAAAACTTAGATTTTTATGTTTGTTACTTTACCAAGAAACATGGAATTGAGAATAGTTCATCTGAAATTAATAAAACTGTACGAACAACGAGCGTTATTCGGAATACTTAAGTACTTATATATCCTTTTCAAATGTTTTTTTTAAATAGACTGATGTCAAATTACAAAATAAGAATCTTCTGACATCTTTGTTTTCGACTCTTTTCAAAAATTCACATGACAGAGATTTGACAGACAACAAAAATATATGATGGAACAATGTTCTTTCTCACTCCTTCGATGTTTTATTGTCTTTATCTATCTTAAGATCATAGTATAATAATTTTATTTTTGTATAATACATAAAGACACGAACTAATTTTTCAGAGTTTCAAACAACAGCGTGTTTTGTTTTTTACACTGCCATGGTTCGAAGTCGGTCAGGTTTGAGATGGCAGTTGGGGTCTGTATCCACTGTAAGGCTTTTTGGATTGGCACTATCCAAACTTCATCCTAAAATATTAAAAATCTTACAATATTCCAGTCCAAATACGACACTGTATGAATATAAATAACAATTGTGGGCCACTCGATACGAAAACCTACAGAGTGTAATGATGTTCGTTCTGTCATATTACTCTTTTATTAGAAGATCGTGATGGTTTTGTTTATTTGTTGTTATTTCGTTTCCGGTTATGACTTTGATTGCACGAGCATAACTGCCTGCCATCTGTGTGCAATCGTGATCTTAACATTGAAATCAAAGGGGGTTCAAATGAAACCTAGCAATATGACAAGGAATTAGTAAGAAGCCACACTTAATCTCAGTCGTGTTTAAAGGACGATATATTGCTGTAAATTACTAAAATGTTGTAAATATGTACATGTATTTACTTCAATATTATATTGTAGTAGAATTTTATTGTAGTAGATATTTTGCTTATATGAACACGTTATTCAACCACAAACTCTTCAAGTGTGTTGCAAAAAATGAACATGTTTAGCTGGAACTAAACAGTTACCGTTCTCATTTCAGTATATGTACTAGCGTCTTATAAGAGAATTTCATGATGGGATACCATGGTATAGAAAACGGTATATCGTGACACACATTGTCATGTAGATTGTTTAAATGTTTTTTTCACACACTAAATGTGTACACGATAACTCCGTTCCAATGGCGTATAATTTAGTTGCGTGGCTTCATCTATGTATTCCAGGATATATGAGCTTAATGGTTTGTTAACTCTTTGAAGTGAAGTTATTGTATATTAGCGAATTCCATGTGTGTGTGTATAAGTACGAGCATGTAATAAGTAGGAGTACAATATCAAACGATGTTAAAAGGATCAAACTTACCCCATATGAAGCTCTGACATACTGAAGGAATTCTAATGTCCCAGCACTAAGATCTGGGTTGGCAGCCCAGGCAGGATCTATGACCATGTTAAATGGTGTTCTCTTTCCAGAGTAATGCTCATCAAAACTGTAAAATATCAAACATGTATGCATACCTGTGAGGAGAATTAATCATATCAAATACTTTCTGTGATAATGCTTTCCGTAAATTGTGAAAATAGGATTCTTCTCGTGAGGGAACACTCAAGTGTGTTTGCAAGAGGTTGTGATGTTTCGCTGGGCTCGGCCGAGACTTAAATAATGCGCGGGACATTCTAGGTCTTTACCTTTATATGAAGACCGACTTAATGTTGTTTTATTTGAAATGAATCTCAATAATATACATACGAAACGGATAGCTTTAGTTTGTTATTATTGCTTTACTTATTATCAATCATTCGTTGCGATGAAGATATTTTTGTGTCAACTTACGCATTAAAGAAGAGTTCAAAAGCATCTCTTTTATTCACAATTTCTCTGCAACCTGAAGGAACAACGCAAGGGTTACCGTTCTTGTCGTGTAGATCTGCAACCATCACTTCCCATTTCCCTAAAAGAAATAAATCAGGGATTAATGTAGGCGGCACAACATAGAATGGTGCATCACAGTCATCTGATATCAGTAATAGGATACAATAGAAGTAAACTATTTATTCGTCATTTGTCAATGTACCTCTCAATATTCCCATCGGATTCTGATTTCTGATTCTTCATGGTAAAGGCTGATCATGGTCAGTTGTGACATATTATCAAGGTTTCATCGATATAAATAAGGCTTCATTAATGAACAAACAACAAACAATACCACATTCCATTATAGTGCTTAGGTGAACTTACTCGTTTTCGGTTGTTGGAAAAGTTGTTAAAAACTACCTTAATTTAGCAGCCTTATCGGACGTTTTAGCCTGACTTAATTGCACCGACAGTATTTCGAGCTGGTACCGACGGTAGTGCTTCATTTACCCAATCAGGAAAATTGATGAAACTAATTATATATTCATAATCGCTCATACCCAGTGCCAAGAATTACAACCATTACCCAGCACTCGGACTTCCAAGTTTACTCTTTCAAGTCTGGGTATAGATATTTTAATGTGCGAGTATTCTTTGTGATGTTCTGCTTTGAAACTTAGGTGTAAGTCTGAGATTTGAGTAATGAGTAATGAGAATCGGTTCTAGTCCCAGACCCAGATTTAATAAAACCCACAATGGAAGTCAATGAAGACATCGAGGCAACTTTCAGTACACATTCTGACATTACCTGGGAATGGATCGACTGGCGCATCACCATTGGTACAAGGTACAGTGGGCATGCTGTCAAATGTGAATGGCCAAAGATATGTGCCAGATTCAGAATAGGCAACATTGGAACATGAAGAATCGTACAACATGTTGTTGGTTCCAATTCCTGAAAATATGCAAATTTGTAATTCAGACAGTTAGAGAAAAATGTATTGAAACACACTTTCAACTGAATGCATTTTGGTTGTTCTAATTTCTGAATTTGAAATGTCCTGGGGTATTTATCAAGATAATAGTGAGACTTCTAGAAGGAAAGAAAAAGGTAAGGAACAATATAAACTTGGACACGTTGGACCTTATGTCAGTATGGATATCGACACTTCTGGCTCGCGGTCTCTAGTTGACACTGCCTGATACAGATACCAAATAAACTAGATCAAACATTGTTATACACATTAACACCAGATGCATGATACGTACCTATAAGTTCATTACTGCCACCCATGGCAATACTTGGTGCACGAACTCCAAGGACAGTCTTTATATCAACTAAATCATCCAATTCTGATTGAACTTCTGCAATAGAAGACGTTTGAAGTTTAGTAAGCTAAAACATGCTAACATTATTTTAAGGAAGTTGGTGCCATATGTACGAAATCATGAGTGAACAACACCCGTGTTTACCAAAGACAAGGCTACATATTTACCTGTTTATTGAAACGTTCATGTTATTACTGTTATTTAACACGTTTTAACGTACTTTTGTGATATCTTTTCACTATTATCATGTTAACAAATGATCAGGGAAGTGTGTTTTGAGATTGGAGATTTGCATACATAACAAACTCATCAATTTGTAAAAATAAGTCATTTTATCTTAAGATAAATCCTAGCAAAAACAATTTACTGATAAGGCAAGTAATCTAGACTTATGTCTAAATTCACTTCTCTTGTATTTGCATCAAGAACAGTCCCTTGTAGCACGGACACAATAAAGCGTGTTTTATTCAAACATTCAGTTCTCACTTGACTTACTAACATAACTGTACGAAGTCACGATGTCAAGATATAATATGCCGATTGAACTCGTAAAAGTACTAATGAAGGAATGTTTTTTTATAAATGAATATTTGACTGGACCATTCAGTGCTCCACCCAAGTAAGTCTTATTTCTTAAAATGTCGTAATGAACTATAGCATTGAATACTCGTACATCGAAAACTTGATATGCAATTTAACAATGACATAATCGTATGTATACTATGAATAAAGTCATTTGACATTCACCAACTATACATACCATTTAGACAAACTAAAACGCATTGAAGGTACCGATATGCTAGAGACATCGTCGACATCAAAATAGCAATTACGTGACAGATTCCTCTGACATTCATTATCCAAATTCGACAGGAATTTCCAAGACTGCCATTCTTGTGTGATTTGAGATGTTTGGATTTATTGTAATTTTTAAAGTTTTGAAGCTATATACGACAGTAGACTCTACATTGATTTGACTGTAAATGATAATGACTCCAATGAGTGGTGACTTACTTTTAATAGCTTCGATCCATCCTGTAGAATCGTTCGGAGCATTACCATTCACTGACTGAATACCTATCTCGTGTCCTTCATTTGCCAGATTCCTCACCAAGACATAGCTGGTACCTTCATCTTCGATAAAGAACGTACCACGACCGGGACAGTCATTAGGATTGATGACATCATTAAACATTTCTCGATATAAATCAATGTTTGCGCTACTAATTGTTCCCTCAAATGAAATCATTATTATTTGTGGAATTTCTGATGTCTGCAATGAAGTGTATGTATATACGCATTACTTGTTAGCATGTGACAATATTCATTTAGCAGAAATTAGAGGAAATCTTTGTTATATTTTCAAAGTGGCTAACGCAATACAGTAAACAAGCAATATTTTTATTACATCAAATTTCAATAGAAGTAACACGTGGTGTAAAGATCCCTACCACCATCTAAAGCCTTCGTGAAGCTTCTATCAAATTCAGTAGTAAATATCAACAAAACGTATGCATTAAGCTACTTACCTCCAGTCCACCTGGTTGATTAGGGTCGTCATAGCATCGGCAGTTCGGGAGAACACACTTCGAGGGGTCGCATGCCTGCATGCTCAGTCCTACCAAAGCCAACATTAGCAATACTATACGCATCATGATTGAGAACTGTAAAACGAATAATTAAAGAACTAATCAGGCAAACAATGGTTAACTTCATGACATGATTGAACTGAAATGTGTCTCTTTATTACATCACTCCCACTATTAAATAATAAATGTTCATTTAGACACATGTCTTGAATTTATATACATGTTCACCGAATTGAGTTATTTCTAGGGTAATCCGAGCCTTCTCTGTCCTAAACCAGCCCCTTTTACGATTTTTGATATTTCATGTTGCTGGTTAGGGTCAGAGGAACTCCTATAGTAAAAACCCGGGGATTTCATCTCCCGCGCGAGAGAGGAACTTTAAATCAATATATCTATGTAAACATTCATTGGATTAACATTTCAAGCATATACATCTATTATCAATATAATAATTAACCTACCTGAACCGTAACATTTGTTTTTGAAAACCTTTAATACGTTGTAACGGTCAATCCTTTTCAGAGTAAGCTAAACAAATAATTTTCTTCATGTAAATATGTATTTGGGTCAAAGCACCTGGCTGTCACGTGATCGATGCAGATTGGTAAATTAAATATCAATTTACCGATTTGTTCGGCTAACTTTCCGTTAAAATGAGACCAAACGCCACATACACCGTTGAAAGTACACGACTGCACACGACTGTGGGGTTTCAGTAATCCCCGGTTTTTTACTATAGGAGTTCCTCTGACCCTAAGCCGCAAAAAAAAGGCTATAGGGTCAGAGAAGTCTCGGATTATTTCTAGGGATGTCAACGAATAGCAAATCAGGTATTCGAATATTCGTTTTTCATTTCGAACGACTATTCGAATATTCGTTCGACACAAGTTAGACAAAATTATTAAAAAAATAATATTTAATATACGGAAGTTCCTTACGTGCTGTGTGTATTCTACTTTCGTTTTCACCGGAAGTTAAGACTCTGACGAATGATGTTATTGCAGTTAACAGATCATCTTCTGAATGCCAATATTCGTGTTTATGAATATCTTTGTGAAGTGTTTAATATGTTTTGTTTTTGTTTTTTAATACAAGTATTCAACGTTTTAATCATTTATGCATTCATAAATATACGAAATCAAGAACATGACAACTTGGCAACATACATAAGATAGAAGATCTACATTCATTCAGTCTCAATGTCAAATTCACAACGAGGTTTCACTCGGTTTGGTAATCGTTCTTATGCAGAAAGCTTATGTTATCAAAATATATGAAATAAACATGAACACTTGGTAAAACACACTTAGTCACACAGACTTCTTATCCAACGATCGGGTGAAATAGTTCCAGGTGGCAGACGGCATTTTGACAATAGAAACGTGTAATGTAGCATTAACTTTGAGATTTTTATTATATCAGTCTAAATATCTTGTTTTGGTACGCTATTTTTGAATATTGAGTACTTAATTAATAATCGAACCATACAAAATACATTTACTCGTTGTATGTTGAGTAAAATGTTTTAAACAGTCATTTGGTTGGATGATATGACCTACGTGAAAAATTAGTGTGCAATTTATGTTGTTTCCCGTCACCCTATTTTTCGGCATGTTTCTTTTCTAAATTCCATATTTGATCTTCCTTAATTAAAAAGCGAGTCATTAACTGTCCCTGTCGGTGGTTTTAACAGCCTACTTTTTACACCTTTCGTGAATAACAAAATTACCAACAATTAGACACATATTTTCTTCTATTTGAGACTATGGACTATCAAACTGTTACAAACGGTCAGTAATTAACGAATTATCGAAAGAGACAAAATGTCATCAACCGACGATATACACAATGACACTTTTACAAGCGCGTATATTTCAACAACAACAACATCAACATCCTTTATTACTCTCATACTAACTTACACAAATCGGGGTCGGCAAATAAATAAACAAACAACAATTTTTATTTTTCATAATTTTTTTATTAAGTATATTTTTTCGAATATTGAAACAGGATTCGAATATTCGAAGATAAAACGAATATTCGTTGACATCCCTAGTTATTTCAGTGAAGTTAGCAAAATGCAACTCTCAACCATTATACAGATAGGTATGTGATATTCAGCCTATACTAGCAATAGTTTCGAATTCTGTTAAACTGGGTATTTGTTTATGTTGAAAGGTCTGAAAATGCTAATTTTCTAATGACGAACGTTTTCGTTGAATAATAACTGACGCGAGCACTTAACAAAGACGTCCAGCAAGATAGGTCTCAAAGAAAGGACCGAGTCGCTCATTCAACTCTGTTAACAGTTCTGTCAAATCATGGCCATATTTCATGTGTAACAATAATTATACTCGTTTCAATGCATTACTTGGACTGCTTGTCGAATTCCTGAATTTGAACCAGTGAAATTTATAGTTAACCTGAGGTTGCAAAGTGCTTGCATTGTGTGACACATGACAAAATGTACTGTATGTAGTCAAGCCTATACATTTATCATGTGTTCACGATAACATTGCATGATCTATATACCTTAAGATAAAGTTTGCACTCTTTCAGATGACAATATACCACTATAAATTCAGATAAAAGCGTTTACAACACTATCTTTATTTAAAAGGAACACACGCATACATATATAGATTACATATATTTGAGATGAAACATCAACTTTTATGAAAAAATATTAAAAAGGAAGAATACTTCACATTATGACATACGAAAACTCATTGAATTTTATAATATTCATTTGCTGGAATTTCATTTTTTTTCAATGTTCTCTTAATTCTGTGTCGGATAGTTGCCATGCACGCATGTATTATATTCGCACCTTTTAGTGGAATTGCAATTGGCTATGACCGCTGTTATATTACCACGGGCCAAACTTGTAATTCACTATATATATATCGAATAGTACATTCGTGTTCATCTATTCTTGACCTAATTAAACACGATAAACTGTGACCAAATGATCATTTTGATTGTATTCAGAAAGAAACAGAGCAATAAAATCAGTACTTATGATCAATGATGCAATTTCCTCAAGAAAATGCAGAGAAGCAAATACCGTGATATCCATGGAAACTATTAAACATGTAATTAGACGTATGTACTGTCAATTATGCTATACTTACAATCTTTAAGGCGTTGCATTATTTCAAGAGCCCCGTAACTTGTTTTTCGTCCTTTTGAGAAAAACAACTTTAAAGTTTTACCCTCTTGGGATAATTGTTACATACAGGGTTATGGAGTTGCATTTTTTTAAGTTATGTGCATTACAGAACAATATAGGTAGTACAGATAGAAAAAGCTTGGAAATATGGTTTTAAACGATACCAAATACTCAAAACCAGCACACATTGAGTTACGGGGTTCTAGATATTAGGCGACGAAAGAGATGAATGAGTATACTCTAATTAAAAATGTATTTCATGAAGTGTTTGTTTTAAAAAAAGTTTTTATTAAGGTTAAGCTGAAAAGAAGCCTATAATAAATAAAAAATATTAACAAACTTAGTACACGCATAGCCTTAAGGTACGAGGTATAAATAATGGCGTGAAAGATGCGACGAAATGTGCTGTGGTTAAATAAAACTGCCTACCGTTTCGTTTATATCCCAAGCCGGTAAAAATAATCGAATGTGAAGCAGCAGTTGACCAAAGATGAAACACCGTTAATGGACGGGTCGTTCTGATATAGTCAGAACTGAATATTGTAGATAAACTTGATAAAGTAATGATATCTGGATTTGAGTCCCCCTTTTATAGATAGACAATGCGATGATAACAGTATATATCTTCACTTATGTCATTGTATTGTATAATTATGATTAGTAAGATATTTTCACATGACCATTGTTTTAAATAGGATGTTAATATGATATCATGGTTGAACTGAAGAACTTAACCAATTATTTGCAGTGCATATTCATCGTCATAAGAAAAACACCTCCGTGAGTGTTCATGGTGATGCATGTATAATGGTGTAATCGTCGTTTCCGTATTTTTTTGTCATAACTATTACAAGTTGATTTTATACAATAAACATTGATATTTCAAAGATTGCGATTCTGGTATATGCGCATTGCAACACATTTTGACAAATGTGTCTATATTACAGTGACCAGTTAAAAAGCGTTTGAGTGTACACTCCAATTAAGAAACGCAAAGCAGGTTTTCTGTAATGTCTTGGACACTCGTGGGAATACCAAGAAAAACTTTCTCACCATATATATATATAGAGAATAATAGGTTAGTGACGTGGAATGAAAAAGTTTATCAGGCAAGGCGGAGGAATTTATCGGGTGAGCCGCAGGCGAACCCGATAACTACCGGAGCCGAGCCTGATAAACTTTTTCATTCCACGTCACTAACCTATTATTCTATTTATCCTGTCACTTATTGTGTTAAGTGAGGGGGAAATACCTTTAATTCTAAATAATACCGAGTTACATCCCCTAAATGATGACGTAATTAATTTTGTGACGTATTGAATTACTTGTGACGTATTGATTATAAGTGTGGTTTGCACCTTACGCCGAGAGAAATAGTTCCCATGAGTCTGACACATTTTCAGTGGCAATATGAATTTATCTGCGTTTGCGAACATCTGATGAGCATTAACAAATAATCAATAACAAATCAAAGAATTTGCAACAATTTAGTAAGAGTAAAACATTATAATTAGTTCATACGCAATTTCCCACGGTTGTTTACAAATGATGAGAAATGTCAAGGGCCACAGAATACGAGAAAAAATGTGATATTTACATCTATTTCATTAAAAACTGATCTAACAAACAAGAAATTAATCTGTGGATTCAGTCTATCAGTGTCATTTACGATTGCAAAGGAATTTTCGGCACAAATCGATGAAACCGGACTGGGATTCTAATATTCAGAAGATGGGTGGGGTACGTACTGCTATTGCTACTGATCAATATGTTATTTTCATGAGAAACTCGACCGCACGGTCAGCCCTGATAAGTTCAAACGCAGATGGACCCAAATTTCCGAAAGGATGTTGTTCCAATGGTGTAAACAGCTGACAATTTGTTTGACTACGTTGTTTACTACGTGTTCCAGTAAGCACTTGCATTCGGGTCAAAATGCAGACTGGGTTTGTCTAATAAACGGATAAGATTAAGCACCGCTTGAATGAAATAGAACAACTTTGAGGAAATTAACATTTTATTGTATGGATTATACAAAAAATGTTAAAAGTGTTATAGTATTCAGTTGAAAAATCCATTGTTTTAGTAAGTCCGTAAAAATGATAACATCGCGATACTTAACAAAAAATAGTCCGGCTGATCACGTGGTCATGTGACGTGAGATAAAAGTCATGTGACCAAGTGACCAGATAAAGCAAAAAATATCAGGCACCCTGTTATCGGGTCGAAATTACAGCAAGTGACAGGATACAATGTCAACGCAATCTGTAGAACAATTACGTTATAATGAATTGTAATTATCATATGGAAAGAGAGAATAAGTTGCTACAGGGAACGTCACATACACAAGACAATGTCTCACCACACAGACCACCAGGAAAACAACAGTCCATAAAACATCAGGCATATGAGGAGGTACAAGGGTAAGTACGCAAGGGATAAACGAGTTCCAAAGAGCTATAATAAAATCGAATGTCAAAAACTGTGTTCTTAAAGAGTCACTGAGCCTACATGATTTTCATTTGTCTTAATTACTAACGTGCACAATTTGTTCCAGACTGGTTGCTTATACAAACATAACAATAGTGTTTTCAACTGGTTTTGTATTCATTAAAAATATGATGTATCAGAACAGCGAAAATATACTAAATGGATCGCCAATGCATGTAAAGGCCATGTTAAATAAGTTGTATAAAACTCAAACAACACGGTTATGTATTACTGTTAACTGTATGACTGTTGTATTCTGTCATTAACATTTTGTAAAGTAAGGTTACTGCTACATTGATAATGATTCATGTAATGATGCTAGTGGATAACGTTAAATTACAGGAACGATCTCCGTTTTCCATTTATGGCGAATGTTTATGTTTGCGTGTGTTAAGGGAATCGACCGAATGGCACAAAGTAAGATTTCAACCTAGAGCGCTGAATGTTGCAGGTTCGATCCCATTCCATCCGGCTAAGTTGTACTTTTAAACGACAACATTGTTCTTCCAATACACATCTATTAAGTTACTTAATACAGACAACTCGATAACACAAGTGCAATACTAAAACCTCGATCTGGCAGCAGTTACCTCCCCGTTAAGCAACTAAAAGGGGACGTCACTGACGATGCTGTCGTTGTGGACTGCGTGGTGTATTTCCCCTTACTCTCCAAAGCGTAATCCCACTATTGTCCACTTAGCTCGTTTTGACGTTTGAACTTAGCAAGAAGAGGGCCACCGAGGACAAATTGTGATGGAATGTTATAGTGTGAAGACATTCCATAATGTGATGGACCATTCGTTGGCGATCAGTATTTAGATTCACTTTACATGTGTTCATTTATTTCCTTAAGTGTCCATTTGAAAATTTATATTCCAATAATTTGAGATTACTTAGCACAGAATACATGTAAATACATGTGCACCCTTAGTAATTATTTTATGTTTTCATTTAAAGGCGTGTCCTACAATAAGGCCGTCTTTTTCTAACGCAGATATTTCCTTTAAACTTTTTATATCTGATCAGTATAATGTATCTAACCAAAATATGAAATAAAAATCATAGTTCACCTTGCTCGATTTTATGATAATGAAGTTAAACTATATTTTTTCTAACGCAGACATTTTCTTACAACTTGGTATACTATATGAGAGTCACTGTCGGAATGAAAATATGAAATAAAAATAATAGGTCACCTTGCTTGATTTTAAGATAAAGATTGTGTTATTGTGTTTCAAATGTAATATATACGGAAAGTGAAAGTTGAAAAAAATTCATAAAATGTGTTAGTTTTAAATATTTATTGAAGATCATTTTATAATTTCAAATGTAGAATTTTAACTATCAATGCATTTTCTGTTTTTAATAATAAAGTATATAGAAAAAAAAGTAGAAGGAAAACTGCACAACTATCATTATTCGTATTGTGCTTGGTGACTATAAAGTTCAAAATATTTGCATCGTAAAAGAAAATAGGAAACTACTCCCTTATACGTATTTAACCCAATGCAAACACTACAATAATCGAAAAGAACATGCGCATTAAAGTTGCGCAATGGCAACTCCCGAATACGTCTTTAACCACCAACATTGACCTTATTTGTGTGAAAGATAACCGGACAAATGCCAATAGCTGTAATATCAACCACGATTAATATAACATTTGTGAATAACATGATTGGTGTAATGATTCGGAAGAACGAAATTGGGAACATCTTTGACTTCAAAGTGGGGTTTAGTTATAACAAAGCCGTTGTTGTAGCCTTTTCCGACGATTACTGTTTCCATAAAAAGCATCATTTAATCAAGCTTTAATACATTAATATAAGTCATTGGTCAACCAAACAGAGCTCATATGTAACAACTATAATTAGTTCACCATTTATTTGAGTGTATAAACAATCAAATGAAACCGAGTGCATACTTCATTCAAAACATATGAAAACATTTTGAAAGCATTCATATAATCCCGGCGACAGAAAGCGAATCTCACGTGGAATGCCTGCCGAAAAGAAAATAAGTGATATATAACTGAATCACAAAAAGGTATTTTAATGACTTTATTATCCGAATTCTATGTTTATCCGGAATTCTGGTCGTATTAACATATTAGTACACGTCTTCCACCTCCTCTTCAAACGTAACAGGCAGTTGGACTGCTGGAGCGGTATTACATTGCCATGGTGAGAAGTCTGTGAGATTATCTATCGCTGTAGGATTTTGCACCCATTCTAATGACTGAATTATGGGGACAATCCACACGTCATTCTGAAATGTGACAAAACATCGAGTTATTTAAAGGGATTTACAAAATGTGTGTCCCCATATTCGACACTTCTCAGTCATTGTTTTTTTTTAAATATTTTTTCAGGTTTGTTTTAAGTTCAGACTGCACCGACTAGTGCCAATTTAACCTTTATAATAATGTGTAAGGTATACAACTGTCGAAACAAAATGTGATGCAATAATTTGCAAAACAAATTGGCGTTTCCAATTAACTTTAGGTCATGTTTATATCCGCAACGTTTTTTTTATCAAAACATCAGTTAATCAATCGATAAACGTTGCAGTCTCATTGCGGATGCCTAACGTTGGATGTTGCTCCTCATTGGCGATAATTCAACTACGACTTACTCGATGTAACTGCATCAACTACAAGAACCGTATGCATATACCAAATCAACAGTTTCCTAGCATAGTCATTGTCAAATATCTTACCCCAAATGCTGCTCTGACATACTGAAGGAATTCCACAGTTCCGTCTCTCATATCCTGATTGGCTGCCCAAGCTGGATCAATGATCATATTGAATGGAGCTCGATTGCCTGTGTAATGTTCTTCGAAACTATGGAATAGAAATGATACACTTTCTTAATGTGAAACAAATATACATTGCAATTACAATTCTACGAGGATTAGGTTTCTGTTAAAAACGAATACCATTCAGCTACCTTGTGAAAGTTCGATGTTTTTTCCGTAAGTGCCATCCCGTGACTGAACATGTCCAGTTGTCTCCATTAGGTCAGATCTTGTCTAAATTTACTGTAGGTGTTGTAAAATTAAAATTACCTTAACTGTGTCGCTGTTACTCTAACATGTTCCTATAAGAACAACAAACTATACGGAGTATATATATTTACTGCTTCCGTACATTTAACATACTAGATATTAACTCACTGAGTTTTACAAGCAAACTTCATGCTACAAATTCCAACATCCAATAAACCTATGTTAGTAAAGAGCTTCTAACGGAGACGATAGCAACATTAATGTAAAGCATTCGCGAATATCAAATGTTTATAATAAAATGTGTACATTATTTAAGTAACGAAACACTGCTTAGTATGTTTTATTTACATGCCAGGGTTATTATGTGTTTTGACCATTATATGAACTAAATGTTTCCCCTACTTGTGCATTTACTTGTACAAAACATGTTCTGTAATATAGTAAGGGCACTGCAACGGACCCAAACACACCTTTATACAATCCGAATGTGTATCTATATTAATTTTAAGCCTCCTATACATCAAATGGGTTGAAAATATGTCAATCCTTACTCATGTTATTGACCAAAAACTGTTTACAGTTACTAGAAACGGTTATCGTGACATTCGCCCCATTGGTCCATGGCCCAATGCTGGTCTTGATATAAACTAGCTGTACACCAAGTCTGGTAACAATTTGTCCACGGGAATTTCAGTTAATGAATCGGAACTGTTTTGCTGTTAGTAACAACGATATCGACTCTAATCACAGCCGTTTCAAACCAATTTTTCAAACTGAGGTATTTATATGAGCTACTTCTTGCATCCATGTTCCTTTATATTTGTACCCTTGACCCTCCTCAAATGCCTTATGTTTTATGGCTTGTTGTTTTCCCGGAGGTCTGTGTGGTGAGGCACTGTCTTGTATATGGCGTTCCCTTTAGCAACTTATTCTCTCTCTTTTGCTATACAACAAGTTTTGGCGACTCGATGTAAATCACTACATAAGAAGTCACAAATAAATCGGTAGAGCAAACGACTGCCAATTAGTAACTCTGGTTTATTGTATAGTCTCTGGTAATAATCGCCACTTACTATACTTAAGTTCTTACGCATACACTTTATGTGGGTTACTTGATGGATTAAAGGTTTACACTGGACATCTGAGGTCAAAGACAAATTATTAATGATGTAACAAAAGGGCTATAAAATTAACAGGAAAGGACAACATATAAAATGGTTGAAATTGCTGTTTTGTGAGGATTGACTTACGCTGTGAAGAAAAGGTCAAACGCGTTTCTTTTTGTTTTGACATTTCGGCAAGACGAAGGTACTGCACATGGAAGTTTATCATCGCCAAGGTCATGGAGGTCAGCTAACATCACTTCCCATTTCCCTGTCAAATTAAATAGAAATACAACAGAAAGTTGATGCAAGGCATAGGTCGTCGGAAAAGTGTAGCAAAACATTACTAAGAAATATTGAAAGTGGTTCTGACGAGGAGGGAAACAATTCATTTTGATGTATTTATCAATTATACAAACGTAATTTGTAAAACATTCTTGTTTGGTAATGATGCGTCAAATATTGTGTAAGACTTGCACATAAACAAATGATAAATTGAAGCAAAATCATTGTTTCTTTGAAACAATGCTATAAACAGCTTTTATGTATACATATATATTTATAAAAATCGATACATGGAAAACATTTTGCTTATGAATAACGCCGTATGCTATACGGACTTATGTTTGGATCCGTACTTACCTGAAAATTTTATATCGGGCGCCTTGCCGTTGTCACAGGTTGCCGATGGAACACTATCGAACGTGTATGGCCACAAAAATGTGCCTGGCTCTGAGAAACCCACATTGGTGCAAGAAGAATCATATAACATTTTGTTACTTCCGATACCTTAAATGAAAACGAACCATGGCTAATACTCGAACCGATAACCGACTTACGTAAGGTATTACGATGAGTTTGAGCAGTGGTTTAAACACTAGTTTACTTATCTTTCCAAATATCACCTTACAACATATTGAGTATTCAAATGTTATAATGTAATTGACTGGAAGTATTTTGTTATATGTTGTTCACATTTCATTTTGAGTTTTGACATTGAAATAAACTGGTACTATTATTGTGTTTCCCTTATAACATTTTACGTGAGCTCATGTGTAACTACATCATGAGGCCCACTCACTTGTTATATCATTACCTATGTCAGTGTAGCCCCCTGGTTGGTGCGACACCTTTGTGCATTTTGATCGAGCGGTATTCCACAATCAATAGCAAGACTGAATACGTTGTTAGTCGTCAGAATAATCTAACTGGAGATTTACCATTACTACGGTTGGATATAAAAATACCTACCAATAAATTCATCGTTTCCACCAATAGCTAACTGCGGAGCCCGAACACCAAGCACATTCTCTACATTAATCAAATCGTCTAACTCACTGCGAACCTCTGAAGATACAAAATACAAGGACAAATTCAAACAAAGTATCACTTTCATATGACTGGCTCATTCCCGAAACCTTTGTTCAAATGGAATTATATTGTTGAAATAGCACATGTATATGCCTTTGCAAGAGCCAAACAGACAAATGTGACAGGAACGTGACTGAATTACTAAACACTTTAGCTTAAGATAATGCATTTATAGACATAGTCTGGGGTTCGTATCAAATGCTAGCGGAATTGAAGTTATTACAAATAAAATGTACCACCGAATATTTCGACTAACCACCTAAATGACGAAATCTATTAAAAACGTGTTAATAAAGTACATTTGTACCAATGCCGACATGATTTATAAAACAAACACCCGGGAATCGTACGTTTCAAAGCGTCAATCCATCCTGTTGAAGAATTTGGTCTAGTTCCGTCCACGGAGTGAATGCCGATTTCATGTCCTTCCTGTGATAGATTTTTCACCTGTACATAATCTGTTCCCTCATCTTGTATAAAGAATGTTCCTCTACTGGGGCATCCATTCGGGTTCCTCACGTCAGCGAATAGTGGCCGATAGTAATTAATATTTTCCCTATTAATTGTGCCTTCAAATGATACAGTGATAATCTGAGGAATTTCTGTTACCTGTTTTAACAGAATATTACAACAATATAGTATTTAATTGTCATTACTTTTTGACAAGGCGGAAACTATTTTCAATCATAACAAACTTTCTTTCTGGTTTCCAATATATGTATTAAAATTAATTAATTAATGTTTTATGTATTCGCTCGCTAATACCTTTGAATAAATCAGAATTCGACCAAATTTCTCTTTGTACAGATCGACGTGTGGATATTACATACTGATTTATTGTAAACAGCAATGATAATGATGATGATAGCGTTAATGATCAAGATTAAGATGATGATAATGTTGATGATATTGATACTATAGATAATGAGTATTATAATCATGATACTTTACTTGAAGGTTTTAATTAAGATGGGCGATGTAAATAAGTACATTGACAACCATTCGGTGAAACACAGACAACAAGTGTATATTATAAATAAATAGTTCTGCTCTTCAACTTACCGGAATGTCACCTGGCGGTTTAGGGTCATTGTAACATCTGCACTTTGGTAAGACACAGGTGGCCGGGTCACATGACTGAACACTGAGACCAATTAATGTTGATAGCAACAGCAGAATTCGCATCATATTTCAAAAATGACAAGGCTCCCTGAAACGGATGCAACAAAATCGCTAAATTTCTGAGTACATACTGATTGGCTAGCGTAACTGAAGATACATTTAAGGTTCGGTAAGAACTAATATAGACAATCCACTTTTTTCTGATTGACAATCTCATGCAGCATTTTAACCGTCGGCGGTATTTTCTGTATTTCTTCCTTTTTTATTTTGATAAGTCTTACCACTTCGGAGATACAGCTGATTGCCTTAATGTGGGGTAGCATAGTGATCAATGCTTGATCGTACATGCGTTTCCTATAGCAATTATTGTCTCTCTTTGATGACAAATATGTTACATTCTAATGGTCACAGCGCTTAACTGGTTCATTGACATCTTCGTCACAAACTTAAACTCACCATTTCTAAAATTTCAAATGTGGTGTTGATGCTATCTGGTTTAGAATCGTTTACTTTGCTATACGTGTTGTTGTTTTAATCATGGCATTACAGTAAATCATGCTGCTATATTGACGTAATACGAGTTATAGCTGCTCTTTTATTTGAATGACATTTCAAAAGCGTAATTTACCACCGCCAAGCGTTCCATTGCCTTATTTAATCTCCGATTTACATTATTTCGAAAGCACAAAATCTATATCAATGGTAGCCGATAAAAAACTTAGCTGACCGTTTCGCATATTTCAAAACAGTGTACAAGAAGTACATCTTACTCTTGACAAACCCGTACTGCCATACTTTCTTAGTGTACATATCATTTTAGGGAAAAGTGTCAAAAACGAATATCCAACATTGAATGACAGAAAACGTTTAACTAAATTCATGTTAATAAAAATTAGTATTGCATTGTAAAAGGAATACTACAGATTTTAAAATCTTACCTAATCCAAAAACTATATATATATAACCACTCGGTGATGTCCAAAATTATTTCGGTTAATTACATTGACAACTATAACTAAAGTTACATTTAAGAACAGCGATATGATACGAAAGGTCGAAATTGTGTGATGAATGAAACGAATTATCTTTAAATTTATCTATAAAATTATCTTTGTCGACACAGATGATGAGAATATACTCCAAGTTTGCTCTTAATCTACTTTAACAGAGACATTAGACGAGAGCGTACAAATTGTCACATGAGTTGAGATCCGTTTTGCTAACGAGCTGGTACAAGTCTCCCAACCATGTGAGTCTTAGGGTTAACATCTAGGACAAGCATGGACAGATTAATTTTTAGTCATACAGAGATCTCTTTTGCACATGGAAATGATACCGATCGGGTGCTTTGAAAGTTGTGAGTAAAATCGTTAATACAAAAAGAACCTGGATTACAAAATGAATATAAAAAATGCTAATGTTTGTTAGTAAGTGTGCTGTACATAAATTTTGTGAATAAATGACAACGAAACCATAGCTACCATAAAAAAACATTAAAAACAACAACATGACATAATTTTATGGTAATAGTACAAACTGAATCAATAGGTTTGACACTTTTCTAAAAGAAATTGTTAATATATTAGAAACTACATTAAGAGCAAACTTTTATAACAGATAACATGACTGGTTAATGAAGCCAGACGCTGATAAAGTTGATTACAATGCACCTAGTTACTCTAACTTTATATCACACAATAGGTCACATCCTATATCACGGTGAAGTAGTATGAGCGTGGATTTTTATTATTTGATAGTCAGTCTATCTACAGGACTATTTCATGAGTGGCAGCTTATTCAGGTGATGTCAGTAATCAGGTTTGAAGACTCGGAACGTTTCGGTCGATAGATGTATCTTTTGTCCGTATAGAAATACTAATTATACTTCAAATAACGATCTACGAGCTGGCTCGTTTTTGCATTCCAGATATATATTCGCCACGAATGTTGAGACCGTACCAAACTGAATATATATTTAAACGTCAGGTTCATTTTCCAAAACCTAGCTACCAGACTGGAAGCAACATGTGGAGTGTTGATAAAGAAACACAATGTATCTTTGTCATCTTTAACACTTTTCGTGACCAAAAACAAACAAAATTGAACAGCAATATATAAAATACGATATACTATTACATTACGTGAAAAGTACAAACTTATGTATTGATTTCATAGAAAGAATATCAATGTAATTTAAGTACGCAAGGGTCACTGCAAGCACAGAGACGCCTGCCAATATATATACAATTTGTATTTCAGAAGGACACACTTGCATTAGCTGTATAATGGAATTTACAGAGAACAGTGTTACTTATCATTAAAATAAGTAACACTGTTTACAATGTCAATTTTAACTGAGATCGTATGTAATAGTTACAATGAAAGAGATCACAAAATCAGTTCAATTCAAGAACATAGAAACTGAACTAAAAAACTACGATGTTTTATAACTAGAAGTTCTACACAGGCCAGTCACATAATTATTAGGATCACTTCATAACACGTGACGCTTACAAACGGTGAGACTGTCTTCCTTTTTGAAAGTTTGCGTTTTATTATTTTCAGGTTTGTTGATTTTTTCGACAAAACAGTCGAAAACCTACCCACCCAAGGACGCAAAACATACATTCAATTTGGTAAGTCTTGATAGAAGTATTAATAATTAACGAGCTGGCTCGTTATTTGATTTAAGATATGTATTTTGCGCCGACCCGTGCGGATGTGGGTGCCAATGCTTCCTCCTGGTTCGTCGGTATTCAAATATTAAGTCAATCGGGTCTAGGATTAACTTGAATTCGGGAACGAACATCTGAACTAACAACTAACAGTTGTGCATTCGCTACGTCATATTCGACCTCACGTCTATTTCTGGCAGTGCATTCTCGAATAAACTTCTGAACTAACAGCCAACAGCTGTGAGAACGAACATCTGAACTAAAAACTAACAGTTGTGCATTCGCTACGTCATATTCGTCCTCACGTCTATCTTCTGGCAGTGCATTCTCGAATAAACTTCTGAACTAACAGCCAACGGCTGTGAGAACGAACATCTGAACTAAAAACAAACAGCCAACTTCACAGACCTAAGAACAGATAAATAAGGATGTACGAGCCGATTCCAGGTATTTTCGGCGCGGACCCGTACAAATGTCAGCGCAATCCCTTGGTTCGCTACTAGGTATGTATTACAATATTAGCAAACTGTGAATAAAAATGTACGAGCTAGCTCATTATTCACATCCATAGTATGTATTCGCCGCGAACTCTTGGGTCGATAGTGGGTATGTATTGAAAAATAATCGAATAACGTTGTCAGTACTGACTGGCTCTGTATTTAGTTTAGATTGTTATTCAATGTTGATGTACGATTGCTGAGACTGTTCATTAATTGTAAAGCGTTCCACTCTAGTCATTTGATTTTGGGGGTAACACTCCAGCTTGTTTTAAATGTTATAAAAGAGAGCATAAGTTGCTACGAGGAACGCCACATACAAAAGACGATGCCTCCCCACACAGTTCTCTTGGAAAACAACAGTCCAAAAACATCAGGCATTGAGAGTTGCAAGGGTGAATACGTAAGGAAACAGGGGCGCCAGAAATGGTCCCGACCATAACTGACAACTAAGGAGAATAAAGGAGGACGAACAGGGGGGTGTAATTGATAGATTTTCAATTCAAGAAAGCTAGCAATAATAGACCGAAAGGGGAAGACAGTAACATGAACACCATATCAATCGGAAGAAGTGCACATGGGGAAGGGTAATTTAACATAATTCTAAAGCGAAAATATAAATAATAATCATACAGCGATTTACTGTCTGTATGTATCAAGAAAAAATACTGGGGGTTTACATCTATTTATCAGCTAGCTAACCTCTAACATAATCACTATAAAGCATTATTTCAGAAATGTTTACATGAAGAAGCCCTTAATTGTCATATTGCTCAACCTCTCTAATGCTTTGTCGTTAGTTTCAGCCTTTCCCGAGTTTGATGTATTGGTTGAGTTGCGACTGCAATAATAATTATTTAAAAGTCCTGTATCAACAAAAGAACGATTCGTATAATATTAACCGATGTTTTGTATTGATGAGAGCTTAGTGGGTTCGGTAATGGTTTCAATAGCAATAAACATCAACCAGGCATATTTGTTCATGTAATGGGTCCCATAGTATCATCGCGCCACCTGTCTTATCTAAATAACATACTATTGTTCTTGACTTAAACTTTTTCAATAGCTTTGTTATAACAAAAGTGAAGTTAAATAAAAAGCGAATAATCAGGAATTGCGTTACGTGCTATATTGATTTCAACAATGGATTGACAATTCCATTAGTTGTCGTAAATGGCAATGTACTTTGAGGACCAAGTTTTGTATGGGCATACTTTCTAAACCATTAATAGGATGACATAGTTGTATTGCTTTAATAGACCCATTTCTCAATGTTAAGAACCCATTATGATATGATGGATAATGGATTCCATTTGACTGATTCGTGTATGTCTCTATTCTATCTGGTCAATATGCAGTAACTATCCGTAACGGACTAAAATTGTAGGGGACACAAACTGCTGAATACCCACTTTGTGCCTAGCTGAATTTGTTCTCATCACCTTGTAACACGCAACACATTACATACTACAGTAGTGTCGACTGTTTAAGCCGTGCAGGTGCTCTGGAACAAAAACGCTACGGCTGCATCTTTCATCACGGGTGATGGTGTAATGTGAACGAAACAAAGACAAGAAGTGAGTTGACACCAACATACATCAGACCACGTTGCAGTCGTTTCTTTGTCTGAAATAAGAAAAACAAATCAGTTTATAGCCAGTAACAATAATGCATTCATATTTCATCATTATGTGTATATTAGTATACAATTTCCTGAAATAGTCTATAGTCAACAGTAGCTATCAACGTAGGTGAAAAATCAACGTGTAAATAAAAATATAATGTGTATGTTATACATAATTTGTACATGGTATATGGTATAGTGACTCGCCACCGATCAACAATTTTCCAACAACAGCAATATACGAACCCATGAATTCAAGCATGAAAGCTACGATTGAACCATGTTTGGTATGGTTACAAACTGCTGTGTGACATTATAAACAAACATTGCCATTTCTTTCGTGTACGTGGAAGTCTTCCATACGTAGTGCGTGTACAGGTATATAATTATATAGTTGTATACTTGATAATCACACTTTAATTTTTCTTTGCATTTTTCGCTTCATGCTCTCCCTTTCTTTCCCTGAGTTAAAACGTCCGTCCTTGTAATTCAAAATGATATTGCGTCATTAGATACAGAATTGTTCGGCACGTTGCATCGCATTTCATAGATTGAGCGTCTGTCCAAGTAGACTGACGTTGTTTGGACGCTCTTATTTGCATGATCTAATTACTTTCATTTAGAGTCTTCATTGGCCTGACCAAATTAAGTTAGTTTACTTTCACATATTCATAGATTAAGGTACTTACCATTTTGTAATGTTCAACATTTGCATGCTGTAGTTCCGACTGATAAACACGTGATCATTCACAGTGTAACGGGTGTTCTTGCCCGACAGACATCTATACCAGACTTTAGCGTCACAATTGAGAGCTGTCTCAAACCAAAACAAATGCGCTAGATATAAATCGTTATAAACTTAACTAAACCCTTGAACTCCATGGCAGTTTATGCGCCCCTTAATGATCAAAGCCCTGTGGGTAACAGCATGGCATACAGTCAAGGGCCCGCAAGAATTTTGGACCCGTAGGGGCGCTGAAAGATGAGACCTGCGGTTGGTCACGGGCCCGTAACACTCAAGGAACCGCACGGAACTTTAGTCCGGGAGAAGTCCGTACGCCGGGAGCTTTATGGGACCGAGGCATGATGTGGTATTTCAATTTAATTAACCCCATGAGAGCGATGTTGTGGTTCATCGGGAATTTTGAATAAACTGACAATAATCGATCGTATTTAAATGGCTTCATTTTCAAATGGTAAGCTTTGTATTCGGAATCTATGTTTTATGCTTGGTCGGGTTTGTTATGTATTGGACATAAAGCCACTCGGTATACAATTGCAGTCTGAGAGTAAGTGTTTTATAGCTTCATTCAATATCGTTTATTTTTTCAATACTCTGCAAATGAAAAGGTGCATGTTTATTTAAAAAGTATAATAATAAACTGTAAGTGAAATGCTTTTAAGTTTTTTGTGCAATTTTATTGTTCATTTTTGTGAATGTAAGACTTTTCCATCCAGATATAGCTAAAGAGTTAGTTTAGGGAAGAAACCTCAATTGACAGTAACGAGCAATGATTTGATAGAAATAAACGAAACATTGACTATTTTCGTCAATCGTTGTGTACAACTAAATTGGATTGTAGCAAATTAATTGACTTGTATGTGCTCACGCCATTGATTTTTATGGCAAAGATCACCACGCGCGTGAAAGCCGATGACTGACGGTTGAATCTATTACTAACGTCGCATTCTATACTAATAAACGGGTGTTTGTCTAGCTTAAGTAATACACATTGCTCTTTATTTAAATTTTATTTAAGTATAAGTTGATAAAAAATATTTGAATGGATATTTCGCGTTTATTTGTTCAATTGAAAAGTGTTCGTCCGGAGAGATGTCCATGACTTCCATGTTACGCACTTTAGATCCATATTTATGTAACAATCGTGCAAAACGACATTTGAAGAATTTTGGAGGAATCATTTGTGAGTAACAACGGTTGATATCAATTTGTTAATTAAATACAGGTCAGTTCGTACTTTAATATAATATATGTTTTGGACATATAAAGTAATATATTCAGTTTTTAAACATTTAATTTATGATTTATTGGTTTACGTATATACATTACTCAATAGTTAAATGTGTATGCAATATGATAGTTATGGTTACATAAAATGTTTGTATTTTAACTTACAGTATTTCTTAATAATACTAATACCTCTTACTTGATAGAGATATAAATGTCGACACATGGTTTAAACATGAACGAATGTGTTATTGTCTATGAAAGCGCACTCATGTTTGTGTATGAACACAGTAAAACGATTGTTTGATCATGTATTGACTATTATAACTGATTTCTGCTTAACAGGGCTTACTATGCCCAGTTATGTCGTAAAAGCTTATGCTAGACTCACCCTCAATCATCCGCTGATTTGTTATTTTTTTCTGGAGAATGCAACAGTTCTTACTACTTAGGTGATAATGTTTTGTGTCTATGTTGGCAACTGGTCCCCTAAGTGACATACATGAGTTTTGTTCTGCACTTGTGGCATTAAACGATCAATTACATCAATAACGTTGAATGCTATTCAGTGCTTTTCGTGCAATTCTGTCCCTATCTCTTTTGCAAACATGAGTTACATAATATTCCGTTTTTTATGATGTATAGTTGTAATCCATATAGGAATATTGGACCCGAAGTTTGTAATTCGACAGTTTATTTTTAATCGTATTGTAAAGTATTATAAAGGCCTTATTATAGGTAGACAATACAATTAAATCATGAATTCAAACAGTACAGTTTATCAATACATAGTCATTTAACTTGGTATGCAAAGCGTATTCGTCAAAAGGTCAAATTGAACAAACTGCTTTTAGTCACTTTGAATAACAGTAGGAAATTACAGATCTTATGACAATTTATATTTGGAAATAAATCTAGGGTAAAAAATTCACAAATGACGGTCATACATATTTACGTGCATATTTTGGTGCACTTATAGAGTAAATACACTGTGATTTAGACAATATTTTACCATTTATAACATAAGACATTTACAAAGCAAAACAAAATGTAAATATCAACTTATTTTATTCTTTCTAGGTCTTAAACAAAAGGAAATTACATCTGGTCGTTACCATGTCGGGAACAGCTCAATTTCTTTGCTTATTGATAGTAATATTTTTCGGCGCAAATCCGACTTCCTGCCAGAACATATCAGACGTTAAAAGATTGATAAAAGACAAGGAGTTAAATTATGATACAGATTTACGCCCAGTAATAGATCAATCGATGCCAGTTCCGGTATATTTATCGTTTCACCTGTTATCAATAAAGAACGTGAATGAGATTGAGCAAACGATCACGTTGAATGTGTATTGGCAAATATATTGGGTTGACGAACAAATGAGATGGGAACCAAAAGATTACGGTTTGGTGAATACTTTTACACTTGCTAGTTACCGTGTTTGGACTCCCTCGCTTGTTGTCTCAAATAGTTATGAAGAATTTAGAACGATTGGTGAACCCTGGCTACCAGTGCGGTATTTTTCGAACGGCCAGGCAATCTACTCCCCAGGAAACGTTTTGAAAGTGTCGTGTCAGTTAGACATCAGGTTTTTTCCCTGGGACCGACATGCTTGCGGCATCATTATTCAGCCTTGGGCCTATACAATTCATGAATACGATTTAAAAAACGCATCAAGCGAAGTTGATACAGCATCGTATAACCCTAACCAAGCCTGGAATTTGTTGGGGTCTTCGATACACGTTCTGTCTATAGCTGACATCACAGCTTATTATAATGTTGTACTTTATATTCAAAGACTGCCTGCATATGTTCTTGTAAATGTAATTCTACCAGTTATCATTTTGTCTCTGTTAAACATCTTGATATATTTCATCCCGACAGACAGCGGAGAGCGAATGTCCTTCAGCATTACCTTATTGCTAGCTATTACTGTTTTCTTAACAATAGTAGGTGACAATTTACCGAAGACTTCGACACGAATGCCAGTTGTTAGCTTTTACTTATTGGCAGTTCTTGTAATTAGCAATTGTATCACATTGTCTGTCATTTATAGTCTTTGTTTGTACCATCGTGACGAGTGTGAACCAGTTGGCGGTTGTTGGAAGCGAATTGTTAGGGTCATGAAATGCCAATGTACATCCAGAGAACGCAACAGCAAATACATACACGATAAACGTGTTGAAAGCGCTAACTGCGTGCAGCATTCCTGTAACAATAGAAGTGATCCGAGTGGTTTTGCCAATCGTGATGTTTCGACTCACAATGACATTGCCGACCCAAATGAAAATCCGGGTGTAGGAGAGAGCGATTATGGAAAGTTTGAATACGATAAAGACATAGACATCACTTGGAAAGATGTTAGTGTTGCATTCGATAGAATTTGTTTCGTCTTTTTTCTGTTAGTTCTAATCGTGGTCATGACCGTCACATTTTGTACGATATATAATGGACTTAAAGAATAGAACACGTCTTTTTACTAACCTGTACAATATGTAAATCGTTGAATATCATAGTTATACAAACAAATTTGCTCAAGATGTTACAAATGTAATTCAACACTCATATTACTATCTAGAGTTTGATCTACAACAGTGATGCCACGTATGAAGTAACATCTTATTCTATTTTACGAGTAGATCTATATATCATGCAATTAGTTGGCCGTTAGTTGGTAGTTCGTTTCCGAATTCACAGCTGTTAGTTGTTTGTTCAGAAGTTAATTCCAGAATACACTACCAGAAGTTAGATGTGAGTTCGGATATGAAGTAGTGAATGCACAATCGTTAGTTGGCAGTTCAATAGAGCGTGTCTGAATTCACAGCCGTTAGTTGTTAGTTCAGAAGTTAATTCGAGAATGCACTGGTATTTATTTTAGTCAAACATTGTCCATGTTTAAAATGGTTGAACAGAATGCTTTAAAGGCTAAAAAGGTTGTAAACATGTTACTTAAAGATATATTAAGATTACCTAATCTAAGTTCTAAGACATTTGTATGTGAATTATGGGGTATTGAAAATGTCCACATATACGCTTGTAAAATGTTTTTAAATGCATCCTTAACAGCCATTTAATGCTGCCATAATGGGTGATTTAGGTCGCTATCCTTTACATATCTCTGCTTCTAAGCGCTGCATCAAGTACTGGTTAAGAATTATTGAATGTAAGCAAATTTACCACGTAATCAACGCTTTTGCAAGTACTGCAGTGACATGATAGAAGATGAATTCCCCTTTTTAATGTTCTGTACATTATATGCTGACATCAGAAAACAATATATTCCAGAAAAATATACCAAACATCCTTTCTCAATCTAAGTATAATATTTTTTTAGCTAGTAATAATGCTATTTTAATTAGGAATGTCTCATTGTTTGTATATAAAGCTTTTAAATATAGAAGTAGCGTCATCTCTGTTTTGAACTAGACTTTTGTACATTGTATTTGATGTTTGAATTTTTCAATGATTAAATGTTGTTAACTGTATACTAATCCTATCGAAGTCCGTTTATAACTATACATTGTATATAGGTGGGTAAATGATCATGAATTGATTGTTTTGTGTATTGTAATATTTTAATGTATGGGCCGGAGACCATTTATACAATAAGTATATTTGAATTTGATGTGAGTTCGGATGTAAAATAGCGAATGCAGAGCTATTAGTTAGTATTTCGGAAGTGCATCTTAAGATATATTAATTAATCGTCATAGGGTTCGTTTTAATCATTGTAACAATAATATAGCTAAATAAATGTGAGGTTGAGCGATTGCAAATCTACGTTTGATGTTTCACGGAAATTACTGACTTCACAAGCAAAGCGACACCTGACATCATAATATGAAATATACAATACTGTGTTATCGCCATGTTTCTGGTCATTTAAAAAGATATCTTGAAGAACACTATTGATAACATATGTTCATGGCGTCAAAACAATTTAATGGTAATAAATGTCAAAAATCAAAAGCGGTGACTATGCTAGTAAAAATAAAACTGGTTCCAATCAATGCATTTCGTTACATATTGGACAAGAAAAATTACTTCAGAACGCCTTCTAAGACTTACAGTTGATCGAAATTTCAAACGAGTAACAATTAAAATTTACAAATCATTTAACGATATATGCCCCTATTACTTTAATGACAAATTGCAGAAAAATTATGAGGTGCGAACTCGCCATCTTAGATTGTACAAAAAATGTACAAAAACCCAGGCTAGAGTTGGCTCGAAAATCCCTTGACTACTCTGGGCCTATGATTTGGAATTCCTTGCCTGAAGATATTCGCTATGCTGACATTGTAAATGTCTTCAAACTTAAATATATTTCTTGCTGGAACAATCTCACGTGTAAATTCAGCCGAGTTGTATATTTGTTTTGTAAAGAACAAACTTATGTTTTTATGTTGACACCTTCATTCTACAGTTAAGTGTATTCGTTCTATATAATTATAGTTGTTTCATGTTGATATCTTAATGTAATTTGTTGTTATGTCAATGCTCTTTTTAAGAGGGTCGCATGGAAGATTGGGTAATGGCCTAACTGTGTTGTCTCTATGAATAAAAAAATTATCATTATTAATATCTACTGAGCTTGCTGATATCCTGTACAAAGCTGAAATGTCGCTGAAGATTGGCGTAAAACCCACCAAAAGATACGTTAGTAGTATTTGTCATACGTTTGAAATAGCTACGTGATTGGTTTTGTAAAACCCAAATAATTTCATGAACAGGGGTAACGAATGAAAACGTGGTTGAGAGCAAAATGTCACGAAATTAGTAACTTTCAGACAATGTATTTGCTTTTATGCAACACCTTTATAAACATAAATGAAGTCAAGCAGAAAATGCCACATACATAGATCACAACCATCCTAAAATCACATGGAGACAAACACATATACATAAAAGTATAAAACCAAAAGGGACTTAGGGTTATAGACTTATCAATAATTAGTTAAATTTATAAAACGTCTCAGTCAATATTTCAAAGTTAAACTTATGACGGCAAGTCTAAAATCCTTAAATCCATAAGGCTGCCGTCATACAGTACTGACGACAATATATAATATTTCATAGCAAGCAAGACGAACTGAAAGGTTGATGAAGATAGATGTACCGCCTTGGAACGGACAGTAGCAAAAACGCGACACTGGGGTTTCAGGTTTAAGGGTGTAAGCAACAACACAACCCTACCATTGCCCAAACAAATAAAACAGTGAAAATAACTCTGGATAACCGCTGGATGACTCTCAAACATATGATACCACAAAGACAGTGTAATAGATATAGAACATAGATAAAACAATAGGCCCGACGAAATATTCAAATATACATTCAATACCTAAACAGTAGCAATAACAAGAGAAGGTATGCCACTAAGGGCAAGGCAAGATGGGCATAATACAAACATCCGATGGGAGGAATCGCCACCATACTGTATGAAACCCATCATGTCGTCGTACAAGCAAAGATGGAAGCGTGATGACTATCTTGTAAGGGATATTACGAAGACTGTAAATCACATGATCAAAATATTCTAGAAGTGAAACACCGTGCCGCACATATGTCCTTATATTACAATTATGACTACTGATGAGAGGCTGATCTCGATTACTGAATTTCGAATATGTTTTAAGAAGTTTGTCATATCCGTAACCCAGTTGCAGAAGTTTCTTAGTTGCACAAAACTTGTGAATGTCATCCACAAGTGTACAATCTCTTGCACAACGTTCAAGTGGTGAAACGTAAACCTCGTGTATGTGGCATGGGTACATCTGCAAGTAATTGAGGATACAATAAATGCATAAAGTCGAAGTCATCGCTTTTATCATAGTTTTTGGAAGTTACTCTATCATTGGTAGTGGACAGTTATAGAATAGGAAACATCGGGGAACTGGTCTTGTTTAATTGACATTCTCTTGGGTAGATAGTTGTTTCTATAGACGCAAAGAAATGCTTGTCTAAATTACCATAAGCTTCATCTCAAACCATTTTACATGGAGTTTGCAAGTGGGACTTGAACTAGAATGTGCAATATAACATACCTTGTATGGTTGTTTCATCAACATTTAATTCAGTTGCTCCGAAGTGACGCGCATCTTATTTGTATACGGAAATGTATACTTTGACGAAACGAACTGTACTTATTTGAAGTGTTCCGGTAATACGAAGATTTAGGACAGCTTAGTGTTTTACGGGTGGAACGGCGGACTGCTGAATTAAGAGCGAAAGTGGTTAGAAAACCAGAAAGGCGACTTCATTGGTGGTCAATGTAAGTTGTAAACGTTTGTTTGTGTCATAGTATCTAACGTTTTCTTTAAAGTTTGATGTGCTGCATCTTGAGATGTGGAGCTAGATTCAAGGAGAGGGACTTAATTATCACAAGTCGAGTGTAGTAACTGACAGTGCGGATATTAGATACTCGCACTGTTAGTAACCGCACTGTTGACAAAAGGCGACATTTCATATCAGTTGAAGATTACAATATATCGTTTACATGCGGTATATACGCGTATAACTTCGCATTTACTTGTAATAAAATCGATGGCTCAAAACTAAATTGCATACAACATTTTGTTTATACAAATTTTAATGTGAAATGCGTAAAATGTTTTGCGTTTTCTATACAAATGGGATTGTCATAATATGTAAATGTATAACTAACTTACAGCTGATTTGCGACAATTATATAATTATAAACAATTACGTGAGCTATTGTGTATTATTTCTTCCATTCATTCTATTACAAAGAAACGGATTTAACTTCTGTACAAATAAAACCCCATATTTCATCTAAACATTCTTTTAACTATTTGAACAGGTATCTATATTTAGTTAATAATTGAATGGATAGGTAAAGTTTAAGATTGTATTTAAATATTTTTACCTATTACTGTTTAAATCCGTCAGAGGTTTACTGTTATACTTTACATAACGACAATCGTAAAGGTTCTGATTCGAGTATATATTGTAAAGGCAAGGCCCAACTGTTCATAAACTTCGGGTCGCTAGCTTTAATCCAGGTCAGTCAGGCGCGTGTTTTTGTATTATGTTAGTTTGAAACTAGTGATTTAAAGCTTACAGTTTGTAGCAAGGTCGGACCACTGGTATGCAACCATGTCAATGCGTGATGCAGTTCTAAACGACGACGCGTCATCGATTCGCAACGAAAAATGTCATCGTTTCTCTCCACTAACGAGGACGTGCAGACCATTTCGCTGTATGGAAGTCTAAAATAATTAAGTTCCAGAGACGATCGTGATTTTTTTTGAATGCGTAATTCAACTTTTGACAGTATGTAATCCCAGCTTATGTATTCAATGTTATGTTTTCGGAAATTATACGGATAAACACAATTTATGGCACAATTGTACAACTGAGGTTTAAAAAATATTATTAAATATCATTTATTTCAGTAAATATACTTTAAACGGCAATGGAATAATGCACAACAAGAGTTTTAATGAATTGTATACTCATGTTATATAAAATCATGTGCACTTGATCTATTTTCGATGTAAAATAAAGCTTTGTTTGGTGTTAAATGATGTTATCGATGCCTCAACAAATGTCACCATTACTAAACGAATTCAAATATTATGTCATCGTTTCTAAACAAAGGTGTTACAGATACTAAACGACGACCATGGGAGTTTCCTATGATGGAGAATCTGTTTTCGTTAATACGCTAGAACTAAGTAATATTGTGGTTGTGGAATCGACAGAGATGCAAGCCAGACCTGAGCAACACATCTTACCTATTGGAATAATTAGCTTACCAGTCTGTTTATTGAGAAACACATTGTTAGGATCACATTCTATATCCCTACCAAACACAGTAAAAGAACGTGATTTAAACTTCACTTTGCCATCACATATTAAAAACTGCAAAAATGAAATTTTTTCATGTTTATGATAACGTATACAATGCCTTACTGCCCTCTCTGCGCTGTCATTCCATATGTCGCAAAGCTGCATTTAAATCGGTGATCCTGAAACAGAAGTAAAAGAATAGCGAAACAGGTCGATGCAAGTGTATACAACAAAGTGGTCTTAAGATTGATAATATGATGCGCAACTCATTTAACTTAAATGATTTAAACAAAACAAAACGATTTGTTCAGTAAGGGTGCAAGCAAACGCTAGTAGTCCGCCGGTAAACAATTTCATGACGTTTGATGCCGAAATGATGCATGCAAGTGCAACGTATACAAATGCATCCATGGTGGTCATTGTGCACACTCGACTGGGCTGGAACAATTTGGATAACAGTGGTAAAAGGAGTATTCCTGTCAGCGTGAGATAACTCTTGACTTCTTACTCTAGTTTATGGAATGGTTTTCTGATCGTAGGTCGTAGACTGATAATTTGCAGCAAATATGATAAAATAAGCAATTCGTTCTTAAAATTTATATAAAAAGAAACACATTAAATCAAGAATAAGAGTACGCTCTTACCATTTTACTAACAGAGATTCGTAATTGATCGCTTTTTATCCTGAAACAAAATTAAAAACGCTTAGAAACTCTTCCATTTGCATTAATGCTTTCGTTTAGAGATCATTACACAAAATCCGATTTCGTTGAGACACCATGACACACTCTGCGAGAAACCATGACATGCGAAGAAAACTTAATCGTAAAACATACAGTTACCAGACGTTATTTGTGTGTGAAATTAGTTGTATTGGCATTATATGGACAATGTTATACTGAGAAAATCAAAGTTGTGATTAAAATGTATGTTTTTAAGCCATTGAACTGCAATGATAAAATACACTCCAAAGTAAACGATTCTAAACGATAATATGACAAAATACCAATTTCACTCGTACTAGTGTAGCCGAAATAAATACTGAAGGACATAGTCATGCACCGTGGTTCATACCCTGGCTGAAAAACGAAGAAGAAACATTTGCTCTGTTTTAAAAACAACATAAGATACATACTTACCGAAATGTGTCCTCATAACAGGAGAGAAACGATGACATTTTTCGTTGCGAATCGATGACGCGTCGTCGTTTATAGCCTCCTCACACATAGGCGAATCTATTGAACGCAGCCTGGCGAATTGGGTAAATTTGTCAATTCTGGCGAATTTTGACCGAAACTGTTTGAAAATTTGTTACATAATTTGAAATATAACGAAAGGTAAACGTAGGGGAACTATTAGTTGCGAATGATTTACGAAGTGTGACGAACGGTTACTGTTATTCGCTAAAATGCGTTGGGTTGCGCAAACTATCTTTGTTCTTTCCGTAAGCGATTAGGAACGCGAACATGCGAACCGAAGCGCAACTTTGCGCATGCTTCCGAAGCCGTCCGAAGCTTTCCGAACGGGTATTTCCGCATCCGGCCGTTCCCGGACGCTATACAAGACTGGCGAAAACCAGGTGGGGTCAATTTGCCTTCTAACTTTCTCCGACTCGACACCACGTCGTATTGCTGTTTGACTGCTGTTTGATTTTCAACTTTTTTGTAAGTGCAAAGGTATGCCAAGGGGAAGGGGTACCAGAGGTGTAGTCTGATGAGCAGCCTGGTCATCCTGAGGAGAAAATACCCAATAGTCCTTTTAAAACTATTTTCCAAATCTTGTATTGTATGTCAGGGTTATATGTTTTGAGGTGTAGGTTCTAGTCTTTTGTGGTCTTTATTTGTCATGGTTATATGTCAGAATTGAAGAATAGGTTCTAGTATTTTGTAGCCCAGTAATGGCACCTATTTTTGTCATGTTATAAAACTCCTGTTTTTCACAACCTACTAGGTCATGTTTAAGGACAAGGATTTACAGTAAATGTTTGTCACTGTCTTGGTGTATGCACAGTAAAATTGTTCCCAACTATTTGTTGACAGTTATTGACATTTGTTTTGTACATTGCTATGTTCAGTGCCGGTGATATACAGACGGAGGTCCCAATGTCCCCAGCCCAAGCTTCTGAGAAGTTTGAGGGCCTCGAACCTGACAGTGAACATGGGGAAAATGACTCTGACAGTGATGAAGACCCAGTACCTCCGTCCCAGGCCCATGCGATATCCTCCGATTCACAGTCTTATTATCCACTTCTTGAGGAAACCATCAGCCAGTTGTTTTTATTCTTCAGGTGTGGAGGGGGCTGTCATAACATCATCAACATATTCCTCACATATAGCATGACATACTTCTCTGACCACTACAGAGAGGGTATTCTCAGCGACCCGCAAGGAGTACTGCATGTCTGAGTACTTGGCACCAGAAACCAGGTGGCGTAGAGTGGCAGCTAACTTGAGGCCTGGATCCAAGGGCTCCCTGTACCAGGTGTGTTGTTTCCAGAGGCGATGACGGACCCTCTCGAATATTTCATCATACATTTCAGTTGGCATGCAGAGGAATTTCTTGAAGGTTCTAGGATCTTCTCTCCTGAGCTCAACCATGAGCTGATCATAGATGCCAAATTGGCGCCGTATCTCGGGATGCAGTCATGGTCTTCTCCAGATGCGACGTGCTCTGGCTTCTCTTCTCCACCTAAATCGTCCTCTGATGAACTGGTGGATGTTAAGTTGTTGCTGGAAGACTTCTTGGTGGGCCATAGCAGCCACATACTGCAGCCTCAGGCGTTGTATATCTTCCATTTTGACGAAGGAATAACTAATAATCTTGATATTTAGCCTCCTCCTTTTATATGAAATTCAAGTACTACTGAAAACTGTTGAGATGCTCAAAACTACTCAAGAAATTTAGATGATTCGCGTGGATTCGTATGTCGTAGTTACCCTTCGTAATGATTCGTATGCAAGCGTATGTCGTTCGTTTTCTGAACGTCAACCAATCGTTACAATTCGCTTTCATTCGTCATGCAATTTCGGATTCAATTAGCTACAATACGTAATTATTCGCTACATTTCGTACAAGTTCGCAAACTATCGCAAAGATTCGTCATGGGATCGTCCTCGTTCGCTTGATATGCAAATTAGCTGATCACGACCTGATAACTTGCGAACTCTAACGCCAGTTGACGAACGCTATGCGAAGACTTTCCGATTGGTTAACGTATTGAAACGAATTTTAACGAATGATAGACGAAACTTTTATTCGCCACAAATTTTTCAACATGCTCAAAATGTTCCGACGAACAAGACTAATCGCAACGGACGCAAAAGCTCACAAACGCATCCATACGAACACCACCAACGATGTACAACGCACATATACTAATGGGAACGAATTTTACTCAAGTCCTATTCGCCAGTACACGCAAGTTGACGTCGGGGGGTTTTCGCCTATGTGTGAGGAGGCCTTTAGAACTGCATCACGATTGACATGGTTGCATACCAGTGAACACGTTCTCACACGGATTCACCGGTAAAAGTGTCGAACGGTTTGATAACAAAGACAGACAATTAGCGAGGATTTTAAATCCTATGACGGCTTATGAAAAGACTTGTTAACAGTTTGGACGGTCAAACAATTACGTGGAAAACGTGATGGAATATTGTGACAAGTTTGTACTTATGCTTTGTGTACATAAATCTTGATGTGTTAGAAAATTGGGACAAATTGTGTCATATTTGGAATAGCTTGCATCGCATTAGGAGGTATGTGTAAACTTGGAATTATATTTTATTTATAATACTTCTTTGTACGTGTATGTATTTAATAGTTGCGGAATGGCATTTGAAGAGTTATATATAATAATCTTAGTTTTGTCAATAATGTGCGTCCAAATCAAAGGTGTTTATGATGTTTTATATGATATTAAGATTCGTGTATCTTTCTATGCACTTCTCCTGCGTGTATGTTGATGCCACAGTATTGTACCGTCCAAGCGAAGAATATATTGTATTCACATGCCAGTAAACAATTTTGAACTTTTTCTATCGCTATATGTTCATTTCTGTGCAATTTCATCAATTTTTACATTTGCATAATCAGAATTTCTTTAACTCTGGGTAAATTCAAGTTTATCTCATTTCTAAAAACTGGAACCTGACAATTATCTTACAAAAATGTATACAATATATGTGTGTATTGGTCCAAGCAATAATGTTGTTTATTTTACTACATACAATTACTAACAATATATAACCGTGTTGCGACCTATGCTGCGAAAATGTTACATGGACTTAAAGTATGCGAGAAACACTTTGCTGTTAGAAAAGAACATATCTTTATAACACAAGTATTAATACGCAATATGATTAGATATTGAATCCTGAAGGACCTCGCAGATTCTACACCCGGACGGAATTCGAACCTGCAGCGGCATTGGGCGAGTGATTTTGAATCAGCGACCTTTTTTTTCTTATTTGTCCAGCCGTTTTTTTCAGATTTTTTTTAAGCATTTTCCCCATTTTGAGATAACAGACTACGTTCGATGTCTACGAATGGAACAAAATACTTCCTTTCCCCGAAATAGTAAATTTTGCACGATACTATATCCGTTCACAGCTTAAAGGCTGATATAACATTCTCTGAATAATGTCTGAGTGATAAATATGAAGTCACATGGAATCTGAATTTTACAGTAAGTAAATGTATCACACTTTAGTTCAATACTGGTCTGTTTGACCGAGCATGAATTGATTGTTATAAAAGAGAAATTTAATTATTCCAGGTAACGCCACATGATCAAAACAATGCCTCCCAACACAGACCCCCCACGAAAACAACAGTCTACAAACATTAGAAACCGATGAGATGTAATGGCAAACATGTATGGGAATGTGGGTGTAATGAATGGTCTGGCAAACATGTATGGGAATAGGGGTGTAATTAATGGTCTGGCAAACATGTATGGGAATGTGGGTGTAATGAATGGTCTGGCAAACATGTATGGGAATAGGGGTGTAATTAATGGTCTGGCCGACCATAAAAGGTGTCTAAGAAAAACTTATTTTCATCGTCATCTTCATTGCTAGTAGCAGAAATAGATATATAATCAGAGAATATAAGATGTAGAGTAGTTACATGCATATAAGTGCGAGTAACGATATTGGTGTTGTTGGTTCCTGTGTCTCTGTTTCCCCCTTGTTATCTCCCTTAATTTTCCTTAGTCATATTTATTGTCGGCCAGACCATTCCTTGCACCTCACTTCCAATACCCGTTTACCGTTGTGCCTCCTCAGATGTTTTCCCACGGTTTCTAAGTGGTGAGGTAATGTCTTATGTACGTGATATTCCCTGTAACAACTTAATTTCTTTTCTATTTATTCGCCTTAGGGTGTTTAATACCTAGTCAAGCAATATTTTCTGGCACAATGTTTAAATATACGATAAGTTGTCTTCATACATGTTCCACTGTCACACATTACTGCGCTTTTGAATGGACGTGTGTATTGTATCGTATTCATATCATCATTAATGCAAGCATCAGTGACAAACCGAATAGAAATAATATAATGAAGTATTGATGTTTATAATTAATTTTAACTTTATTCGGCATTTATCGGCTTTTCACTGACCAACATCACCAAAGGTCACACATTAGAATTAAGGCTAAAACGCATATTATTATGGAATTATACATTAACCTGGTATGGTAACTAACGCGATGTTTACATTTTAATATTTCCAAGTGAATACAGTGGTTATGGTTGTTAATAATAGGGGATTTGACAATGATAATAAACAGTCGTATAACTATTGTGTACAGTCTGAAGATAATTTTTAGACAACCTGTATAGAATCTTAAACATATAGTTTATTGTTGATTTGTTTTCGTTATGCAAAGATTGGATATGCTCTATAAATTGACAAGTTCATAATAATTAACATATTATTTAGAACATGATTACTAGTGTAAGATTTTGTAAATATATCATTAATATTCATATCTAGTGTCTGTCTAAATAAACTAATATATGATATTTAAATTAGCTAAGTAATCTTGAATATATGAAGACTGAAAACGAAATGGTTGAAATACCTTGCCATAGGATATCTCATTACCACGAACTTCTAATCAATAACAGACTGATAGAACAATCACCGACCACGGATTTAATTAATAGTAGTGATATTTATTACTAGATAAACGCAATAATAATGTACTTAAATTAACTACATAAACACAAGGGCTTTCATTGAGTGTCCGTTTATAAACCGAGTTTAGAATATGGGTAAATGTATTTCCATTGAAAATCGTTGAAGCGAGGAGCTGGTTACTATGATTATCATTATAATTGATGTTACAGATTTCAAAATCATACCTCTGGAGTTCACCGCTGTTCATTACAATATTTGAAGGATTTAAAACTACGGAAACAAAGGTTAGTATGACTGTTATTGTTGTACAATGTACATGTAGTATATTAAAACGAAGTTAAGCGTCATGTTGAAATTTAAAATGAATATTAACTTGTAACTTGATATATCAGATAATAATGGAAATTCATTTCCAACACTTGCTGGTAATAATATCATTTATAGGGAACGTTTAAATGTATGAATTTGGGTGAGAGCTCGATATTTACCGTGTCTGTCGTAGTTGTTGAATGTCGTTTGGTCGAACAAATACTAGTGCGGTGTTTTAAAACTTCTCATTATTTAGTAAATTTTACTATATAGTACATCTACTATACCGTCTTGATTCTCAAAGCAGATGAGATGGGTATAATGATGTAAAGATGTGTATCTTTGTTAAGGATTAAAGAGAACGTACTGATATTTTCGTACAAAATGTCTACAAGTATATCTGAATTATTTATAAATGTGTTAATGAACGACTCTGCACTCATGCTTGAGATTGAACAATGTGAGTAATGATTATTTATAAGCAAGTACAATTGAATTCAGTTTGATATTGCGTATCAATATATGTTTACTCATATGGTAATCGCAACAGTATACTGGAACCTCACTCATTTATGTGTTGTTTTGTCAACAAAAGTTTCGATAAAGTCATGTTTTGAGGAATCGAACTCGGGTCTACGGATTGCCGGTCCGTTATGTGAACAACTACACCACACCGACCTAACGTCATTTTCGGGCTAATTTAACTTATATAAAGTTGATTAAGGTTAACTACACTTTGGACGAAGTACTGGGCGAATTTTTACATCCGCCAAACAGCACTTAACTCCAAGACTTCCGCATTATTATTCCCGTGTATAAATGTATCCTTAAACTTAGTTATTGACATAAACAAGTCGGACAACATTAGGCCATGCCAAATTGGAATTTTGTTAAGCGTCCGTGTGCGTCTATGTTTTGCGCTCTTCATGCCAAAAAACAACATTTTTTCTAAGCTAAAAATTCTAATATTTTCGATGCTCATGATTCGACAACGGCAATTTTAGTTGAGATCCGACAACGATGTGATTATTCTTTAACATTTTATCAATACCGCAATCAAACAGAATCATGTATAGATTTAGTTTTGAAACAAACCATTTTGTTTTGTTATTATGATGTTTCTTTCATTAAAATATCTAAAATTATGCATCGCTTAGTATCTGAGGATATTCGTTTTTTCGTTATGAGTTTGTGTTTTTTTTAATAGGCGTGACCTTAGTTTGCGAATATCCAGGTGTTATGTTATACTTTAATATAGTGAAGATATTCGGGGAAAATATGTTAACGACCCTTATGGGGATTTTGAAGGGCTCCGAAATATAGTAAAAATTCTTCTTTGGTTTTCATTTTTGTACGATTCTGCCATCAATCTGCGAAAGAAAATTTCAAAATATTATTTTTACATTTTATTATGGGGTACATGTCGTAACACCATAGGGGAATGTTTTAACATTTGGCCTGAAGTTATATTAGATAGTAATAGATAGCAACGATTATATCGACAAATGGTAAATATTATACAAAGTTATACGTTATATAAATCCGTTATATAAATCCGTACAGTCTTTGACACAGCAGTTATACTTAGCTGGGATTAACTTGCATTTTAAATGTCGCAGTTCTATTTAATCCCTCTACGCTTTCAAACGAAGAAAAGCAAATTTACCTGTATATTGACATTGTTTTCCCAAGTATTTTTACTGATGGAGAGGCATTGTCTTATGTATGTGGCGTTCCCTGTAACAACTTATTCTCTCTTTTACATACTATATGGTACCGAATATTGGATGTGCTGCATGTAGATTACATACTTATAATAATTGTTTATGAAAGTTTCTTTTCCTAATCGATCTTTCATCCGTATTATATTGGGTCCAAAGCAGACATAGAAAACCACTTACATGCATCATGCAAATAGTCCTTAAACAAGAAACGGGGACAGAAACAGGAACAAACAACTCAACAAATACTCAGAGAAATGATATGGCTAACTTGATGCAGCACTACTAGGTACTAGCACTACATGGTAATATATATACACATATTTAAGGGGGAAAAGGAAGATAACTCTAGATGGGAAATAAAGGGTAAGAACTCGTGACAATCTCCTGTGCTTCGAATATATTTCAGAGATTCGTAAGAATTCCCTGTAAAATGAAATAGAACAACTTAAACACAAGATTATCACTTCATATGTAGCCTCCCTTGATTAAATAGGCATGGTACACAAAACAAACTTAATCAAACAAACTAAACCTACATATTCGTTACATATAATCAATCTGAGATGCAATGTGATGACAGTTTATTTTGCATTGACATCATAAGTTACATAAAAAGCAAACTTATCATAAATGCATTTCTTTATTTCTTTATAGGCATTGAACAAGAGACAAGTTCATCTGGTCGTTAACATGCCGGGAACATTTCACTTTCTTGGCTTCTGGAGTGTAATATTTTTCTGCGCAAATCCGACTTTCTGTCAGCACGTATCAGACGTTAAAAGACTGATAAAAGACAAGGAGTTAAATTATGACAAAAGTGTTCGTCCAGTAACAAATCAATCGATGCCAATAACGGTGTATTTATCGTTTGATTTGTTATCCATACAGGAAGTGAATGAGGTCCAGCAGACGATCACACTGAATGTTTTTTTCGGAATGCAATGGACGGACGAACAAATGTTGTGGAACCCAAAAGAGTACGGCGCGATTGGTCAATTTACGGTCGAAAGTGGTCGTTTTTGGACTCCATCGCTTGTTCTCGTAAATAGTAATGAAAAATTTGAAAAGATTGGTGAGCCCTGGCTAAATGTGCGGTATGTAGCAAACGGTCAGGCCTTTTACTATCCAGGAACTATTTTGAAGGTGTCGTGTCAATTAGACATCAGGTTTTATCCCTGGGACCGGCATTTTTGCTTCGTGTCGATAAGTCCTTGGAGCTATAGTGGTGATGAATACGTATTAAGAAACGTTACGAGCGAAGCTGGTACATCGTCGTATTTCCCAAACGGTGCCTGGAATATCATTGGGTCTTCTGTACGCACTGAAAATAACGGCTACTTAACTAGTTATTCTGTATTTTTTGTCATTGAAAGACAGCCTACATATGTTCTTGTAAATGTAATTATACCAGTTATTATTTTGTCTCTGTTAAACTTGATGATATATTTCATCCCGACAGATAGCGGAGAGCGAATGTCCTTCAGCATTACCTTATTGCTAGCTATTGCTGTTTTCTTAACAATTGTTGGTGACAATTTACCGAAGACATCGACACCAATGGCAGTTTTTAGCTTTTACCTATTGGCAGTTCTTGTAATTAGCAATTGTATCACATTGTCTGTCATTTATAGTCTTTGTTTGTACCATCGTGACGAGTGCGAACCAGTTGGTGATTGTTGGAAGCGAATTGTTCGAGTCATGAAATGCCAATGTACATCTAGAAAACGCAGCAATAAATACCGACATGATAAACACGTGGAAAACTCCAACTTGCAGAAAGCCTTCGTCAACGAAAGTATGCCGAATTCTTATGTTAATCATATGAAGTCGGGTTCTGTGTATCACACAAGGCGATATCATTGGAAGACACATCCCAACCTTAGGAACACACCGGTATGGCCGCCACATAATGGTATTTCCGACACAAATGCTTCGTACCAATCAGATGCAGAAGAAACAAATAACGAAAAGCATAAAAACGATCAAAGCGCAGATATCACTTGGAAAGATGTTAGTGTTGCATTCGACAGAATGTGTTTTGTCTTTTTTCTGTTGGCTTTATTTGTAGCCATGGCCTTCACATTTGGTACGATATATACTGGTCTTAAGGATCAAATCAATATCGAACAGTCGTTTTAGTAACCTGTACAATATGTACATTGTTGAATATCATATTGATGTACACATTTAAATAAAATGATCAAAATGCATCAAAACATACTACACTCACTGATACCCTGGTCACATCCACGCTACGAGCTCCGTACGAGTAGGTTTTTAGTCGAAATTTTGCAAAATCGCACGAAGTCCGTACGGACATACATCGTTGACTCTTGCGAGCATCGTACGGATATTTTGAACTCGTAGAGTACTCGGGGACTCTCTGAAAATGTTAAATGCTCGTATACATTTTCGATGTCGGGAACAGCTCACAAGGCCTCGTACGGGCACCGCAAGGGCCCCGGTAGAGCTCGTACGGACATCGCACGATGTCCGTGCGGATTTGGAACACCAAGAGGCCCGTAAGAGCTTGCACCACTATCGCAGAGGAGTCTCACGGGAAACGTACGGACACCGTACGGGACCGTACGAGCGCCGTACGAACACACGTGCATCGTACGAGGTACGTCCGAGCTCCGCACGACTTGTCTGCGATGTCCGTACTGATATCCTACGATTGCATCCTTCGAAAGATCGTACGGGACCCGTAAGGCATGTGACCAGAAGCTACGATTGTACGGAGACCGTACGGATTTTAAAGTTGATGTAATCGTACGGACAGCGTACAGATATGTGACCAAGGCATGACGTATGAAGTAACATGTTTATTCGATTAAATGATTGAAAGAGCATAAATATACCTGAATTTCAATAAATTTATATGATCTTCTTCTATCATATAACTACATTGATAAACTGCGTCCGAGATTGTATAAACATCGAGATTTACGAAGAAAAGAAAGTTCATTTGCCGTACTATTTAGATTACTGTACACACCAAGACGTTCCTATTTAGGTATTCTTTGTTTCTGTATTTCGAACCATTAACTTGTTACATAACATTAACAAATATTGTTTATTGTATTTCGCAAAACATTGAGCATGAAGACGACTCTCGGTCAAAACAATGGAATGTTGTTCTATTAAATATGCTATCAGGTTAGTTTGTAACCTGTGAGTTCTTTATTGCAGCGTGATACATTTTGCCTTAAAAAGTGATGCTACTCGGTCCATTGGTTTATGTATTCATGTCGTTCGTTAAATTGTTTCTGCTAATATATATTCCGACAATGTCTTTATCCATTACCCTTTTCATTAATCACATTTGATTCTATTATTACAATACTTACACTATTCTGGTAAACATTGCCATCAACACTATAATGAATAAACACTTGAATCTGTTATGTGGTATGTCCTGTTCTCTACATCATTTCTTTGTTCTAATACATTCCCAAAGTGCGTTTCCATTGACATCGAAAATTGAAATTCTCTGAGCGTTTGAGGTGTTTCTAAACGTCTGCCTTATCTACATTGGATGTCTTCTTTGCTTCCAGAGTTTTCATCACTGAAATAAGTTTTAACTTATATAGTCGATTCGTTTTTTTTTCGTTAACAGACATACATCACGACAGAATTCTACAATGCGTAGTAAATTGTGTTTTGTTATGCTGTGAATTTGAATAAAGACAATAATATGTTAGTCAGAGAAATCATGTTATTTAGGGTATTCATATTTATTTTTCAGTTTGGTTAAGGAACAGAACATGTAGTCATGTATCTGGTGAAGTTACAATAGACACAAATATCGTTGTCTAAGAAAATTCCATTAAATGTATCATACAAGTTAATACTGCTATGAATATGATGAGCGGAAATTATTATGGTGAATACAGGACAAATTAATGGGTCCAATAAGTTGAATTACAGAAAATTATCGCGTAGATGAGGTTATATGTAACTCACAACACCAAAGGCAGACTATTTTAAAATATTATATGAATCAGTTAGAAAACAATTAAGAACTAGAGTTTGTGTTTGGATACAACGCCCCCAGCTAATGTGACATATATTATATTGTGACACAAACACATCAGTTTGTGTTTGGATACAACGCCCCCAGCTAATGTGACATATATTATATTGTGACACAAACACATCAGTTTGTGTTTGGATACAACGCCCCCAGCTAATGTGACATATATTATATTGTGACACAAACACATCAGTTTGTGTTTGGATACAACGCCCCCAGCTAATGTGACATATATTATATTGTGACACAAACACATCAGTTTGTGTTTGGATACAACGCCCCCAGCTAATGTGACATATATTATATTGTGACACAAACACATCAGTTTGTGTTTGGATACAACGCCCCCAGCTAATGTGACATATATTATAGAAGAAGAAGAAGAAGAAGAAGAACTTTTATTTGTACTTAAACCCATAAAAGGTTATTGACAAAACATCAATATAACATAGAAAATAATACATAGCAATACGTGACAAGAAAATACAATGAAATGGTAAATAAATTAGGTTCATCTCTGTTGGGGGAGGCAGAATAATTTAAATGATAAATACATGTTAAAAACAAAGCATCCAATTCATATACATAATTACATAATTATATAAAATAATTTAACGTCAATGGTAACTCCTAGATCATCTAAATAGATCATCAAGGAAATGGCCCTTACAAAGAGCGCATAACCTATAATGATCGAGCAATTTTAAAATGTACAGTCACCAATTGCATGTGTGCTCTACCGAAACGAAATTGTAAAGCATCGCACGGTGATCATGTACATGAAACAATCATTAAATATACATAAAATGTACATATTAGTAGTTTCCATCGACGTTATCACTTATATGAAACAAAGAATTATACATACACATTTACATACATTCACATATATAAATACATTTCTTATATTATAATAATTATACAATTTTAAATATAACAGACAGTAGTATATTCAATATCGGCAATTTTGGTGTAACCATTTAAACATTTTTAAAACAAATTACTAATACTATTACAATTATTATATTGTGACACAAACACATCAATAGTTTCTGTCTAATTTACTTTGTCAAACGGATATGTATTATAAATGAACAGCAAGAACATTGCCAAATGTGGTCATGTTCCCTTATTAAAGGGACACAAATCTGCCAGAAACAGTTTTTCACAATATGCACAAGCAGAATGATTTCATTGAAATCCAATAAGGAGTTATCGAGGGAAAGCAAGGATATCGCCAAAATTTCATCAAAGAGCCATAACACCGCCGAAATAATCTGACCAAAAATGCTGATAATATGTACAACTATGCCTGGTACCTGTAACTCATGTAGTTTCAGTGAAATTCAACCACTGGCTAAGGAAAATAAGCACAGACAAACTTTGTGACATCCAGACAAAATTCCAGACAGACATCTGGACAGAAAACGGCACAACCTCAATACGGCCATCCCACCCCACTGTATGGGGGAGACATAATTATAAATATCTTTATATATCAGTACAACTAAATTGACAAATTCCTCGTCATGAATTCCTCGATTGTTATATATTTGATTTATTATATATATATTTGAATACAGACCTAGTAACAGAACAGAACAGAACAGAACAGAACAGGACAGGACAGGACAGGACAGGACAGGACAGGACAGGACAGGACAGGACAGGACAGGACAGGACAGGACAGGACAGGACAGGACAGGACAGGACAGGACAGGACAGGACAGGACAGGACAGGACAGGACAGGACAGGACAGGACAGGACAGGACAGGACAGGACAGGACAGGACAGGACAGGACAGGACAGGACAGGACAGGACAGGACAGGACAGGACAGGACAGGACAGGACAGGACAGGACAGGACAGGACAGGACAGGACAGGACAGGACAGGACAGGACAGGACAGGACAGGACAGGACAGGACAGGACAGGACAGGACAGGACAGGACAGGACAGGACAGGACAGGACAGGACAGGACAGGACAGGACAGGACAGGACAGGACAGGACAGGACAGGACAGGACAGGACAGGACAGGACAGGACAGGACAGGACAGGACAGGACAGGACAGGACAGGACAGGACAGGACAGGACAGGACAGGACAGGACAGGACAGGACAGGACAGGACAGGACAGGACAGGACAGGACAGGACAGGACAGGACAGGACAGGACAGGACAGGACAGGACAGGACAGGACAGGACAGGACAGGACAGGACAGGACAGGACAACAACTAGATCTGTATAACAATATCAAGGATATTCGAATAACATGGAGCTGACTCGGTGTTTTCTTCCATGTATGTATTCGAATGATGATGCCAGTGTTAGATCAGGGTTCGATTTGATGTATGTTATCAGGAATATATGTCGAATAACGATGTCGGTGCTGGCGCTGTGTTCAACCTAGCTCGTTCAATGACTAACGATGTACGATTGCTGAACTCTTTGTTATTTTGTATGATTTCTTTCATTTGTGTCACAAAGAACGGATTGTACCCGCTGTGAAAATAAGCCTAGAGTTCATCTAACATATGTTAAATCGTTTCAAGTTTTGTCAACCATTGAATAGATAATCATCTAGGTAAAGTTTACAATTTTCTTCAAACATTACTTAACTAAGACTGCCTAATCCATCGTATGTTTACTTTTCTATTTTACTTAATGACAATCGTAACAATGTTTATTCGAATCGCTTTTGTTAGAGCCATGTCAAACAGTAAATATGCGTATATACTGTCTTTGTTATCCTTCGTGTTTTACCAAGATGATTAGGTACTATACACATGTATATTGGTGTAATATCTACTGTGGTAAAATAATGTAAACTTCACTCATAATTTACAATTAATGGAAATTTTACCAGAATTCATTTAACAATTTACGATCATACAGGAAAATTAATCGGCATAGTTTTAAATGTATAATTACCAATTTATTTCAAATGCCCATGTGCATGCATTGCGCCAATGTCTAAGAAGAGAAATACTTCAAAACATTTTGTGTAGGTTAAACTGATTGCTTGCCTAATATTTAATATCATTTTTACAAATTCCAGCAAAAGATGTATTTCCCATGCATTGGAAGTATTGTATTCACGGTATATATGTTAGCAATTACACAGGCGATTTTTTTATAATTATGATCAAGAAATGTTTTGTTGATATAAATAGTTCTTCACGCTAAGACACCCACTTACCATTCCCGATAAGGTTCTCTATTGTTTACGGAATTGAAAATTTGAAATCGCTAGAAATCAGAAATTATAATGTACATGCAGAAAAATAACCTGCGTGCAGAAATCAAACACATTACTTTGACTGAACATAATTGAGTCGACACATTAAATATTATGTTCTACTATGTACTCTTCAAACAATATGCACTTCATAAGCGTTCTCACCTTCTTAATCGGTAAAAGTATGAACCTCAGGATTGTCAGTATCAACATTATCATCATCATTATTATCATCAAAAATGGACGACGACAGTCGTGCAGGAAATACCAAATACAAGGAACACCACCACCCTAAAAACTGAAGGAGACATACACATATACATAGAAGTACACACATAAAATACAAAAGGGTCAAGATACGAAAAATTTACGATGCAATATACGAGTACCGCCTCAACACCATCATCGTCTTAATCAACAACAACAGAAGTAGCATATACTTTTTGATTACTCATTAAGTTTATAAATTAGTAATCATTATTTTGTAACTGAACCCCATGTGTGCTATGAAGAAACGGATCAATGTATATCCTGAAATATTAGTTAAACATTTCAAAATCACAATATGTAGATAAGCGATACTTACAACTGGTGTCATGAAGTCACTTTAACAGATAAAACATTCAATGAAAGCACTCCCCTGAGACTAGATAATGCGCTAATGGAAGTCTGTCTTTGCATATACATTAATAGTCGATGACAATAGCCTTTTTTATTTGTTTTGGAGTGTCAGGAATATGGACACTTTATTAACAATCGATTGTTATTTGAAGCTTGTACAAGCAGAGATAATAAGCACTTGATACAGATCAATACCTCAACTCAACTCAACTCAAGTTTATTGGCATATCGACAATAAGCATTGTTATTGGCCTAAACAATACAATATATACAACAGCACATGCAAACATGGCTACAATATTCTCAAAGAGAATACATACATATATACACAATTATAAGTGCAATTCAATAATATTACATTAACAATTTAACTACTTTCATCGTACATACATACATATACAATTTTAATTACATTAAAATATCATTGTGCAGACAGATAGAATAGGTAAAAATAATTCATACATACAGTACATCAAATTTCTCCGTTGTTTCTAATGTTAAATGCGTTTTTTACAAATTTTGCTAAAGTCAATTGAACTTTTTTAGATTTAGAATTCAATAAATTAACAAATTTGTTTACCGTTGGAAAGTTTCCACAATGTTTTAGAAGAATGGATCGTATATTTTGGTACTTAGGACAGATTATTTACTCATTAGTGCGTCCATTAATTGTCGTAATTTGTAATTAGTGCAATTCATTATTAGTTCAATTATCTGTGACAATTCAAACAGAAACATTTTATTGGTGCTTTGAAACTCCAATCGACAATATTTGGCATGTTATAAATTATTGCTGCCGACGTAGTGAACAATCTCGTACGCTAGATATCTAAAACCGGCTGTGATTTGTAATTCGAAGGTCTCGATTTAATTCTATCATAAACTACAAATAATTAATGCATTGCACTGGAATGAACCTAGTAATTGTTTTAAATAATGGTATATATATAATTCATTTTATCCCGAAGGCCTCTACTGTTATACCTGTTGAACGAAACTTCATTTATATTCTCATATTTATATACCCAAGATACCAACATAATTATTTATACTTGTGGAATGCAGATTTAAAATAAACTCACAATAATCAATCATATAACTTGTTCAAACAAAGCTGAATGGATATTTGAGGTTGAGTTGGAATTTTGATTCGCATTTGATGTTTGTTTTGTTTCCATAATGCATTTGATATGTACTGGACTTAATATTTCGGCTTCATTCGGATTTTTTTATTTGAAAGCGATGTTTGTTTGCATACACCGATGACTTTGTCATATACTGGATTAATTGAACGGAACCACTTTGCATGTCGTGGTCTGCTTGTGAGGGCTTTGTATTCATAACGATGTATTGGGCAAATTGCTATTATGTTCTCGATTAGATGTGATCAGAAATGCTGCATCAATCATCGATTTCGTGGTAAAAATCTGTTAAATATTCATCGATGTGGAAAGTTTATAATTTAGCATTTCCGTGCAAACTAACAGTCTGGTTTTGATTAAATAAGATGTAGATACGTAGTTTGTTTCAAATTGTGCTCAAAATTTAATTCATCGACCTCCCTATCAAATGACACTGACTAAGAATCAAGGTGTCGAAATACGTAGCCATACAATTTTATGTAAATTCATGAATATTTCCAATTTCTCTTTCAGCTGCAGCAATTTACGATAATAAGTGTGCGTCCTTGGTTAATTTGTATTGAAAATATATCATTACTGCTCTGGGTTAAATTGATTTGAAAAATATTATTGCCATTCCAAGGTTATTTGCAGGCGCGTAGCTACCTGTACGCAAATTACACATCATTATCAAAATTAGAAAAATGTGCAATAATCAACAGTTGAGCAGTCGTTTGCAGTTTGGGATGTCAATTTTCTGAATATATTACGCTTCAAAATTCACTGTATTGCTTGTGAACATGTTTCAAGATTGCACCACGAACGTTGTAGAAAACGGGATTTTTCCGACCCCCTAGATTATTTATGTATACATTTACCAGCTCTAGCTACGCCCCTGATTTGTATTGACAAATATCATTTCTGTTCTTAGTTAATTTGTATAATTGATAAATATCATTACCGCAGACACTTAAACACAGTTCCGATGGAATTATAAATAATTTTGAAACACAAATTGGATTAATACGGGTACTTAACTGGATTTACCTAATACTTTGAACTATAAAATTACTAAATATTAATGTGCTTAAATTAACTATACAAATATTGCAGGCGTTTAGCTCAATGGATAAATGCGTTAAGTATATACATGTACTTGTATAAAGCAATTTGATTTCATGTTCATTTGTAATGAGGCTGCTATTCCGGTGAAGGGTATAGCAGAAAATAACCGTTTATTTTAAACTTAGTGGAATTGTGTATAATATATACGTAAAATAATGTTAGAATGAACAGGAGTCCGATATTCTACCACTGTGTCATCTGTTGTTTGTTATGTACGAGAACTGCTGTCGTTACAATTCGGCGAGTGAAATAACGGAAACACCCGAAAACGGCCGAATATTAGTGTCAGGTCAACACTATCGCCATCGTTGATGTGTAACTGTCAACCCGTAGAAAAGGTCATTGAAAATCGTTCTAGCGAAACACTGATTATTATCATTATAATATAGAATTGATAACGATACAGAAGTAAGCAACGGATGGAGCGACAATACATTTGAAGGATATTTTTTTTAAAATACGGAAAAATGTGATAAGGAAAGGTTGGTATGAAATTAATACGGAATTAAACTCAGCTTGTAAATTAACATATCGAATAATAGAATATAGTTCTTCTAACCTTGTCTATCTCTGTCAGAATGGGCAGAAACAAATGGGATATACAATAGAAAGAAACATAGTTACATAAATGTTATGATATTATTGCTACTCACTCGTTGCATATACGTACTGTTATGTTCACCAATTATCTATGTTTGTGTCCTTATTTAGTTTAGTCTTTGTGAATGGTTTATTTTAAAGTAATGTATGTAATGTCATGTCTCTTTGTGTATTTTGGAACGACTATACTTTTGTATGTGGCATTTTCTTCTCGCCGTTTCTACTCCTTTTTACAACACTAAGTATTGAGACTAGCAGTTATAATCCCGGTGCGAGACGTTCATGTCGAAATTTTAGTAAAAGTTTATGTTTGCATTTGTATTTGATTGGCAAAGCTTGTTGTAGTTCATTTGGTTTGAACTGATTACGGTCCGTTATTTAAGTTAGATAGACTTATTTTCTATCAAAATATGCTAAGCAATACATTTGAGAATGCCTTCATATACAGACGTACTAATAATATTACATTGTAACTTATGTTGATTTATTTTTTGAAACTGCAAAACCATTCAGGTATTTCCTATACTGGCGCAATCTCGGCGCGTAGGTCAGGATAGAACATAATGGTGTCGGTCGCTTCTATTTGTGGTGTTGTGAAACTTGTAAGAAATGTGACAATATAGAGTTGTGGAGTACATCTGTATGAACTATGAAGGCAATTATCACCCATTTTCTCAGAAAAATAACCAAGGATATGTTGTCAAATAAATGCACCTTTAAGAATTGATTTATTTACCAACTGTACATGTTCTACTATATCGCCTGGATTATTTTATTGCAGTTGAGAGATGACATGTGTTTCATAATCAATTATTTACAAGAAAGTATCGATGGTTTTGTATAAGGGTTCATTTCAGTGTGTTCTCTCATGCTTGTGAATAAACATAACGATATAATTGATAAATTCTCGACTTTTAATAACTGTAACTGAATTCAGTCACCTTAGTTATAACACGAGTGAGTAGTCCTGCTTGTTAGAAAACAGAATGAATAAAATCACGTGTGTTCGTCATGATATCTGAATTAAGCTTATTATGTAAAGCATATGATATACTTTCAGGCCGCTCACACCATTATATATCAGATTGGAAACTCGCTCGCTTATCCATTTATTTGTTACTTTCTTCAGAATGCAAACTGGCATTTAAATCACCCCTTAATGCTTTTACGCCAAAGCTTTACGAGGAGTCCCTTTTGTGTTTATTTATTATCATTGTTTGCTTTTGCATTGGCGATTTTGTATTTTGCGCGATCTCGTCGAAAATAAATATGAATTACTAAACGCACTGAGTATGCTGATAAGGTACGTGTATTGCGAAAACGTTTACCTCATAGTTATAAATTTGCAATAAGATAGCGACATTATATCTGAAATCGGATTGATATTTGACAAAACTAAATCCATGCAGTATTTGACATGAATGACTAAATTGGGTTTGACTTAAATGAATCTGCAGTTTCAGTACATTTTGATTGCATATCTCAAATTGCTATTTACCAGTTATAATGCTACGTGTGTGAAATATACGATGAACATTATGTCAGTACAAAACGTAAACTAGTCAAGTTGACTTTTAGTGGATGTAATTTATTTAATTATGTAACTATGGTTAAAATCAATATTTCATCAGATGCCAAGGCCATCCCCAGACAGTTTGACCCGAGGCAACAAAAAGTGAGACTGTGATGTATCATAGATGTGGTATTTTGAACCAAAATTATAAAAGTGCTATATTCATATACTTGTAGTTCTTTGATATGCCTGCAAGGAATATTTGAAACAAACATGACAATTAGATCACACTATAATGAAAACGCATTGACAATTACTTGATAATCTGATTTAAACACCTCAAATATCGTATACAACAGTTACTGTATAGTACCGAAATAAATTTTCAATGAATCATTCTCCAATAATTTTCTTCTTATATTTATCATTATGGAGGCACAGTAGTCGAGGGGTAGAGACTCCTGATCCGAAGGTCGTTAGTTCGAGTCCCCTGATGAGCGGGTATTGATAAAAAACATAACAAGCCCTAATTTTGGCTCGAGTACTGGTTGGAGGGGGATTAGTATAAGTAATACGTTCTTTTTTATCAATCGATGTAAAATAAATAAGTTTAAACTAAAACTTTCCTGAAATAAAAGAGGCGGGTGGCGAAGATTCTACATCAATCGTTTAACGAACGTCTCCTCTGCAACCACAAGGCCGAATGCCATAAATACCTTTGCTTGATATGTCGACACTCCACAAAAATACATCGCGATTTATCTAAAACAACAATAACAAAATGGCCAACTACCTGCTTTGCTTCTAAAAACATCGCGTTTGAAACCACTTTGAAGAGTTTCACAATTTTTAAGGGAAAGATTACTTGGGTGACACTTTACACAACGAGGTTTTGGATTTGTCAAAAAACATGGCTGTCAGGGGCGGGGCCATTTTTTTTATATCTTTACACAAATGTTCCTTAAATTGTTCAAAATTTGGGGTTTGTCAAAAACATTGCCTCTACGGGGAAGTCCGGAGCAATTTTTCCTATAGGTATTATAGTGGAAACTTAAACAATCTTCTAATCAGCAACTACCAGGCCAATGTCGGTATAATTTCACATGATAGTTTTGGTGATCATCTACAATATTGTTCAAATTATTTACTCGTCGAAAAATATGTTTGCCAGGGGGCGGAGCCACTTTTCCAATATGTTTGTAGTTGACACTACAAAAATCATCTTGTCAAAAACTACAAGTTGGGGACTACCCAATTTTGAAATAATCTAACCTAAATGTTCCCTAGGTAACCATCTACGAAGATTAATCAACGCGTGTGTGTAATTCACTAAAACATGGTTGCGGGTTACATTCCAAAATGTATACATTATAATTATAATGATATATTTAACATGCTGGATATCAAAATATGTGCTATCTTTGTGAGAATCTTTACTTCAACGAAACTGTTCACGCTGTGACAGGACCATAATACAAACATGAGCTATTAGGGGCAGTCATGGCTCTCTTGTTTTTTTATTGTAACACTGAATATAAGAACATATTGAGATATCAAAAGGTGTAGAGAATAATGTTTATTTTCTCCCTCGCTTCGTTCGTCCGAAAATAGATGTTTTCGTTCTTATACTCCATGTTCAACTTAACAAACAACTCAACACAACATATGTTTACAGGTGGCAGATTACTACGTAGCCTGGGGTCCTGGCTCACTGATTGCTAACGCTGTCACTATACCGACGCGGAGCAATAGGAGGTTTGGCCAGGATTCCAGGCTAATTACTATGTTACAATATATCAAATCGGAACGCCTTCGCCTTGAACTATAAACCAAACCCTTTCGGCTATTCATAATATTATGAGAATACCATTTAAGGGAAATTACGTCACCGTAGTACTCAGAAAGACAGGTAATTCATGTACTGCGCACCGGCTGCCGCAACCCTTCTCTCTCCTTTTGTGATGGGTGAGGTAGGTAGAATCCAGGCACTGAGCAGCGAATAAGCTCTCACCGCCCACTAACTTCTGAGTACTAATGCGGTAAACTTTGATAATTAAAATCAAGTGCAACATGTATATGTATTTATATACAATACATTATTATTGTAATTTGCAGAACAAATATAAACTTCTTATCGCTGTGTGTAGTAAACCTCGAATAATCAAAACCCGAGCTTATTAAAGTAAATTTCGTGCCTTACTTGAATCCCAGTATCGTTAAACCCTAAGAATCATAAAGTACCAAAAAGAAAACGACAATAAGTATGATATTTAGTTTTAAAAACCGAAGGAAGTGTGTTTTTTTATTCAATAATATTCCGCCAGGTGTGCGCACTTCTTCAATCTTGTTTATTCAACATGGCGGGACTTTTCGTTGGTTTCTCATCGCTACGAGATCGCCAATTGTCTGAACATTTGCACCAAAAAATGACTTTGCCATACTATAGGATTGTAAAAATACGAAACAAGATACAATTTTTTATTTTAGGTCGGCATTGGTACAATTATTTTATAACATTAGCTACGAATAGCTATTGACCGACTAATTCAATAGGATAAAGTAATGATGTGTACGGTTAATATTTACTACATGTTACAAATGCATGTATCGTTGAGTTGTCATTTGCTTTGTATTTCACTTGATATTATTTCGGGTGAATGGACACAGTCGTTTAACAGGTGTCTGCTTGTATAAATAGACAAATAATGTCTATCCATTTCTCGTTTTAAGTATCGTTTTCTTACCTACGAGATAAATGCAATTTAATTAAACAGCCTTTATCCAGAGCGAGATTAATGCTCTCTGAAACATCAATTTTATTCTATCCTTACACAAATAAATATTATTGATTTTTGTATTGAAAGGGATGAATTCGGAAGATGTAACATTTATAAAAAGGAGAAAGTATCAACTATTTTACTACAATGATTCCTGCCGGATATCAGTAAGGATTGTTCACCGCTAGTGTGATGCTATTTCATTTCGTTTTTTGTCGATCCTGCTTGTGGTGAGCTCGACATAATCGCCACAATAGCGAATCGGTGTATGTGCGTGCATGCGTACGACGGATTTGGTTGTGACCGGAACATGACTCTATCATTTATAGGGGATTTCAAAACTTGACAGTAGTGTTCACCATGATGAGAAGGTGTGTAGCACACAGGCCCTGTGACAGTAACTCAAAGGTCAATGTCACATAAGAGGTCAAACATCACAAATGGGTCTATAACACATTGTCCCAATATTACACTGTCATTTATAAAGAGGTATATATAATATATAAATGTACGTTAAGTAGGTTATTAATAATGCTGAAATTCTCATAACGAAATATGCAACTCATCCGTCAGTATAACTGCAATGAACGTGTTGTTGTACAGCCTATCGTTTGTGTCTTATGTCCGTTTGTTTTTGGTTAAATGTATACATACGATCCATGCCTCTTCGGTCGTGTGTTTGTATACGGCTTATTATTTAGAATTCTAGAAGAAAATATGTGAATGACAGCACAGTTGATCAAGACTTGTTTTATTCATTTTTTATATCTTCACAGAGATTCAAACTTTTTGTTGTATTCTTCATTGCTTTGTTAGATTAAGTCTTAGTTGTCTATCTTTTAATACCATATTATTCTCCATTCCTTGCCTCTTTCAAGACTGGACCCGTGTCGTCATTTCCATCTGTGCCTTCCTAAGCATTGTCCGTTCCATCATCTACCTCCTTTTTCTCCCCTTCAATCATCAGCACTATGCAAATTTTGTCTTACCAGTTACACGTAACATACATGGTACAGAAATACTTTTATGTACATCAGTAAGCACTTCAGAACTGATATGCTGTTTCAGGTCCGATTATTAAGGCAACGTGTGAAGATTCACATATAACACTAACAAAGTAAGCATTAATGCAGACTTCTTTATTTCTTTCTAGGGATTGAACGAAAGGAAATTCCACCTGGTCGCAATCATGTTTGGAACAACCCGCATTCTTTGCTTCTTGAGTGTAATATTTCTCAACGCGAATCCGACTACATGTCAGCACATATCAGACGTTAAAAGATTGATAAAAGACAAGGAGTTAAATTATGACAAAAGTGTTCGTCCAGTAACAAATCAATCGATGCCAATTACGGTGTATTTATCGTTTGACCTGATAGCTATACAGGAAGTGGATGAGGTCCAGCAAATAATCACATTGAGTGCATTATTGGGAATACAGTGGGTAGACGAACAAATGAAGTGGAACCCACAGGATTACGGCTGGATTGGTCAATTTACAGTTGACAACGATCGCTTTTGGACTCCAACACTTGCTCTCGCAAACACCAATGAAAAGCTTGACAAAATTGGTGACCCCTGGCTACCGGTTCGTTATACGTCAACTGGTAATGCGTATTACTACCCAGGAACCATTCTGAAGGTGACATGTAATTTAGATATCCGATTTTATCCATGGGACCGTCACGCTTGTTTCCTCTCATTCAATCCTTGGGGCTATATAGCTACTGAATACGACTTACGAAACCTAACAAGCGACGTTGGCCTTTCGTTTTATTATCCTAACGGAGCATGGAATCTCATAGGGTCTTCGGTATATGCAGTAGCCATACCTTACGTCACAACTTATTATCATGTGGTACTCTATATTCAAAGACAGCCTGCATATATTCTAGTTAATGTTATTATGCCAGTTATTATTTTGTCTCTGTTAAACTTGATGATATATTTCATTCCGACAGAAAGCGGAGAGCGAATGTCCTTTAGCATTACCTTATTGCTAGCTATTGCTGTTTTCTTAACAATAGTTGGTGACAATTTACCGAAGTCCTCAACACCGATGGCAATTTTTAGCTTTTACTTATTGGCAGTTCTTGTAATAAGCAATTGTATCACATTGTCTGTCATCTATAGTCTTTGTTTGTACCATCGTGACGAGTGCGAACCAGTTGGCGATTGTTGGAAGCGAATTGTTCGAGTTATGAAATGCCAATGTACACCTAGAAAAGGCAACCATAAATACCGACATGGAAAACATATGAAAACCCCAAACTTAGAGCAGGATTCCGACAGTGGAAGTGTTTCTAGAGGTTTTGAATACTCTATGAATTCGAATTCTTTGTATCACAGTCGACCATTTCATTTGAAGACACATCTCAATTTAAGAAACACGTCTGTGTGGCCGCCACATAGTGGTGTTGCTTCCAATGGCTCGTATAAACCTGGTACAGCAGAGAACAATGAAGAACAGTATGAAAGCGATACAGAGACAGATATCAATTGGAAAAATGTTAGTGTTGCGTTTGATAGAATATGCTTTGTATTATTTCTCCTGGTTCTAATTGTGGCTAAGTGCATCACGTTTGGAATGATATATGCCGGACTCAATGAGATCACAGTTTGATACACTTATAACAATCAGGTCAAAGTTACGTAACATCTTGTTCCGGGCTGAGCAACATATACATTGTATGTAGAAACGTATATATATTACGAAGTAAGTATTGAGTAACTTCAGAGGTATGATTTTAGGTATACGAATGTTCTGTTGTATTAGTTTTACATTTATAATTTTGCATTTATGTACATGTTCGTATATATTTCATGTCTGCTTTTGTTCATAGCTTGTCTACTCATTTTGAGTATGGCATTTCTGCCTTATATGTTCTTCATTGAATTCAATATTCTATATTTGTCAATCTTGTAGATTCATATTATTCTCAAATATACAGGATAAACAATATGAAATATTCATGGTATACTTGTGTCGTAGGGTAAGTGTTTTATTGGCCAATAATGTCCACTTCATATAGGTTTCAAAAGGTGCAGCTTCTATACAAAGGGTTATATAGCTGTAGTTTCATAAATGCTTCTAAATTGAATACGCAAGCTTTTGTCCTTTTATTATTAAACATTATGTATTCGTGATGTGGCCATTTGTTTCAATTTCAAAATGAACAAAACTTAAGTTTATCACATCGAGCGTTTTCATTTATGAATAATACGATAACCATTATATATAAGATACAGTATACACAACAATATTATATCAGTGTATCCGTGGATGTTACGTTGGTGCACACATATTAGCTCTCGGATTGAATCCAAGATTAAGATTTTTCGCTTTTTTTTAAATATTTTTGTTCTATGAATATTTTCGAAAATCATGATAAAGTTTAAATAAATACCCATTTCATTTTAAAACCTTGAACAAAAATTATTTTGCGCCAATGCTATCGTGACGAAAGCCAGTTGAACAGTAAAACAAACAAGTATTAAGGATATAGAGCCATTCAGTACTTCATTAGTAGATTATTTAGTAGATCCTACGTTAAAAGTCAGAGTGTTGTTATTGTCCGGAATATACCGGATTTGCCCTTTTTTACAGAAGGAACGTGTGCCTAAATCGAATCTGCCCTAAAGCCGAACGCTTACACCACGATAGTATACCCAAATACGCAGCCAATATGTTACGCAGGAAGAATTTTAACTTAATTATATGTTTGTCAACATCGGATTATGTATATACGTGTGAATAAAAATGACTTTCCATTTGGTCACTATTATTAATATAAATAACACAGAATAAGTAGATCTATATACATGGTGTTGTACAATTATTACATTTTATGAAATAGAATGTGTAGCATGATGAACCCGCCTGTCGAGCAATTACCTTATATAATCACAAGATTTGATTATACATTGCATTTACATACGTGTATCTTGCAACATGGTTACATTGCACTTTCATCAACACTTTAAACAAACATCTCTTTGAGGACGTAATTAAAGGGAAGTAACACAAATACAAACTAATCTTAACTACAGCAGTTATCTCCCGTTTTTTGTAAACAACAACAGCTCGTTTTAATCATTTTAATTCTAGTTTTGAGGTTGAGTTGAGCATATATTTATTTTTAAAAGGTACAAAATTATACCATTTCCCCATCCAGATCAACTGTTATTAATTTGTTTATGCAATAGGGAGGTTGAATAAATTGTAAATCCTTAGAACAAATGACAATGGTGTCTGATAATGTTACTAAATAGAGGGCCGTTCTGGAGAGGTTGCAATGTACACATGATTTGGGAAGAGCAACATTATACAATTATTACTTCAAACAACGGAATGAAATATTCGGGAACAAACGGATTTCCATAACTGTACAATTTATATTAAACACATTTTCATTACGGAGCTAAACTGTGTTTCTGAAAGGACACTGGAGCAGTACAACAAAATGGCAGCCCAGAGTACCAAAACTTAAACTAAACTCCTTCCAGTGATTACCTCCCTTGACAGTTTGTTATAATTATTGCCACCAGCATAAACATCCTTCCAGGGACGACAAGATTTTATTGCTTGAATTTTCATCTAAAACAAAAATAATATGCCGCTAGTCATCAGTGAATAAATAATGACCTTCTAATAATTTCATATTTAAAATAATTATGAAAAAAAATAAAATAATGGCGTAGTCAATTTCCGATCTCATTACAATCAGTTTGAATTTAAAAATGAGATATATGACGGATTTTTCTTTTCAAACCTATCGAGTCATAAGCCTCATGTCTCAATTTTAAATCGAATTCATTGGAATCTGTTCGACGCATTCTATTTGGATATGACATGATAACTAGCCTGAAATTACGGTAAACGCCGTCGCAGAATATTCCTTTATTTACCATATTTTCCTTGTGATATAATATTTCGTGAGGACCGTGTTTCCTCGTGACGTCAGCAATTTGCTTCAAGCTGTGCTTAGAACTTGTATAATTTCTCCTCGAACGTTGTATACATCATCTTCATTACCCAAATTAATCACATCCTGTCAAAAACACATATTAGAGCATACAAGCTGACATCTACTTGAATGGGTTTTCAAAAAAATGAAGACTTTTCAGTTTTTATCACAATGATTTTGGTAATAAATAATTAATTTAAATTTCCAAGTCACGGTGAACGCGAGCCATGCACGCGGGCAATATTGACACTTTGTGTTATCAAATAAAGGATCACGCGTTATAAGAGTTTAAATTGGTAAAAAACATACTTTGTTACGAAAAATAATTAAAAGATTAATTTACAATATTCCACTGAAACTATACAAAATCAATTCAACGTTCGTCATAACAGAAAAATCTATTTTTTTATTTCTTAATTAACATTTTAATATTTTTATCCAAGATGCAGTCCCTTTTATCTGCGCATGTCTACCACACAAATATCACATGACGCATTTCAAAGTTGTTCTGCCATCAAACAGTGTCGTGTTTTGATATGGACTTTATAAAAGAATGACCACAATGCGTACAAGATTAAACTCAGTGTTCAAATCAAGTGTGATATTGCTAGCATTGACAATAAATGGTTTAGGTAAATATTTGATGTTTTTATAATTTGTATTACTCTTTGCATGTATGATTTTATCTATTTTTTATGTGGATTAGATATTTTATCATCAATGCAAAAGTTCCATGAGGTAAATCGAAAACTATACACTTACATAATAATCCTACAGTCTAATATCACATGCACAAAAGTTTGTACTTTTAAATATGCATTTATGAGTGAATGAATTTAATATTTCACTACAATTTTATAATTTTTATAATACGTATGATGCGCTATATATTCTGTATTGAAAAAAGTACGTACAACGTTGTATGTTCTTTTTTTTCAATACAGAATATAAAGCGCATCATACGTATTAGTATGTTACCAATTATTATAAAAACTATAAAACTGAATGGATTTTGTCCAAACTTCACAGGAATGATTCTTGGATGGGCCTCTTTCAAATTTGCATAAATCGTTCCGATCTGCTTCATAAGTAGAGTTGTCTAGTGGTCCTTTTTCGAATTGCATAAATTTTCGTCAGATATGGTCGCCAGGGTGCGGGTCTCGTTCCCTAGAAGTATATAGTGGAAACTCTAAACGACATCTGCTCCTAAGCCACTCCATATATGTTACCAAACTTTACAGGAATGATTCTTAGGTAGGCCTCTTTCAAAGTGATATAAATGGTTCCAGTCTATTGCATAAGAAGGTCACAGGAGCTAACTATTGATAATAAAAGTGAAAACTTTGAAAATTGTCTTGTTCAAAACCATAAAGCTTAGAGGCTTGGTATTGGGTATGTAGCATTGTCTAGTGGTCCTCTTACAATAATTCATGAATAATTAAGTTCCATCACAAATCTTAGTCACCAGGAGGCGGGGACTTAAAGTGAAAAGTTAGAAAATCATCTTGTCCAAAACCATAATGTGTATTGATTTTATATTTGGTCAGTTGTCCTCTTCCAAGATTGTATAAATAATTAAGTTTTGTCAAAAACCATGGCCGCCAGGTGTCATTGCCTTGTTTCATGTATGTATGTAGTCGAAACTATTGACGACATCTCCTCATAATATAAACTACAGTGATTGTGTTGGAATATTGATCTGGACGCAGGATTATAACGGATATTTACACTCGGCACTCAAATCTCATATCACAAAATTTACCCTTTTTAGTCTAATATTGAAACTTTGAGTGTGGAAAATGCATGAACAGGTCAAATGAGTACTGAATATTCGTTTTGATATATTTTCTTTGAGATTGTATGGTAATTATGAGATGCAGTAGTGATTATTGGGTTTGCGTGCCACACTCCACACACGAATAAATATTTCCAGATCTCATTTTACGCTCAAATCCCTAAGTAAGTGGGCCAAAACAATTATTTAGCACCTTTTAAACATTGCATTCATATTTCAAACTCAATATGAGTCACTATCGGACTTATATTTTGAAATGTAAGTATCTGTTATAAGTCCAGCCCCTTGTGTGATGGGTGGTGTTTATGAGGTTGCTTGCATCAGTCTCATTAATTTCAAAATGCATTAAATATCTCTGACGTTTTATAATTCATGGTCATTTTGGAGTGTTCGTTATTAATGAGCATCTTAAGAAAGAGATACTAGAGATACTTTCTGTGAATTTCACAGAAAAGTGTTTTGTTTTTGTTGATTTTTAATAACCGTGTAATTTAATACTTATTGGAAACAAATATATTGTTTAAAATTGAAGTCTTTTCATGTATGTTTAAAGATGCGTACATGTATGAATACACAACTTGATAAAAGATTGGTTTTAACTTTTGTCTAGAGCGTCAGTATTTTGTTATACATGTACATGTATATGTATTAAGAAAACTTTTGACGAGACATATCTTACAGTTATGTGTGATCACTATGTTGTATTAAGTATTTAATTAAGTTATCTTGTAAAATAGCTCTGGCAAATATTGTCTTAAACATGGAAGTTAAGCTTTCTTTATCAATAACGCTGATAACTGTACTAAACAGAAATAATTGCATTTTGAAACGTTAAAATCGTCTTTCACATATATTGCTAATGCAGCGTATATTTTCATGCGATGTCGATTATTAAAAATCTGAATGTCATGCTTGAATGCTAAATCTTGTTCCAGAATTGGTTTTTGTGCATTTCTATGTAACATTCCTTATATTTTGTTAATACTGTGATTGATTCTATGTTTTAGAAAAATTGAATAAATTATTGATAATAACATAATGGGTTTGTTTTATTGCTTATTGTCAACTGTAATATTTATACCTACCGTATAATTACATTTGTATAAAGGTTTATAGTGCCAAGTGTTGTGGTATGTTTTAATTCTTCAACTCTGTTTCAGTTATGCACCTATCAATGTTTGCCCTAAGGGCGTTGTCATGCTGTTTCTCGAGTCCCCAGAGACCTTGTGGGGTAACAACATCGGACACTCATGCTGTATTCTCGAGTCCCCAGAGACCTGGTGGGGTATCAACATCGGACACTCATGCTGCCTTCTCGAGTCCCCAGAGACCTGGTGGGGTATCAACATCGGACACTCATCACTCAAGGTCTAAAATCAAACAGAACCACTGAATGCCAAAAATATCAAAGTCATTTTTTTTTTTATAGTTTATTTAAAGTCCACGATACAATATCATTATTACACGTTATTTTTTGAATGCTTTTTAATTGATAAAGCTTAATATAAGAGTAAACAAACTGCGGATCTGTGAAATAAACGTGAGCTAAAATGTTACATAAATGTCATTGGTTATTTTAGATAAAAAGCTACATAAAAGCCATGACAAAAAGCCTAAAGAAGATGCACATGGATAAAAAGAGTGAATTGTGAATATGAAAACATTAATATAAATGTTTATAAAACTTTCTAGGCATTTGCATATATCAAATTTGTCAAGTCACACACACTAAAGGAAACAAAGCTGTATTTCAACTTGCATAATAAATTTAACACAGCAAATAATACAGAATTATAATTTACTAACTTGAAGACAACCCGACAGCATATTTCAGTGCTAAAAGTTACAAAAAATCACAAAGGATAAAACGATTGTTTGTAAAATATGGCAATTAGTATCGCAGGAGATAGTCACGAGCTCTCTCCCTTTAACTCTTATATATATATTTTCTATAGAAGGAATAAAGGCAGAGAACTCTAGACGGGATAAAAGTAGAAAACTTGTGACAAATTCCTGTGATTTGCATCATTTCCACAGATTCTATTTTTTTTTCTGTTTTTCATCCCGTTGCTTAGCAACATGCGGCTTTACGTGATACTTATTTCCTGGCATTAGATCTTTAAATGCCTTCATCATCATGTCGATAAGATCAGGTCTCGGATCATTCCGTATGTCCTTAACTACCTCGTCTATTGTACCACATAAGATAGCAAGGAACATTGTCATCACAAAGAAGACCGATACAGTTATGTACATGATAAAGTACAACTTTGCAAAAATTGGATCAGTTTCATTAATCTCGGCAAATTTTGATTTCCCAATCAACGAGATGAATAAAGTTCCGAGGCATTCATAGACGTTCATGTAAGATTCAAGCTTTGCACCAAACAGAAGAACGCCCAGGAAACAAAACGCAAAAAGCATGTAGACGAACATCACGCCATACCAAAACAAATCCTTTCCACATATTTCAAACACTGTTACGAACGCCTTTACTCTGTTTGAAGTTCCGAATGCTTCTAAAATGTGTATAGTTGCCATGAACGCAAGGCATCCTAGCAATGTAACAAGAATTTGATCCCAAAGCACAATATGAGCAAAGTTCACATAGGCATTTTTATCTTCCTTGTAGTTGTCTATTGTGAAAGTAGTAAATATTAGCCGAATGGCATACACGGCGCAGATTGATATTCCCAGAGCCAGCACGGCCATGTCAAACACTCGCCAAAATTGTTTGAAATATTGGCTGCGCTGTTGATAAATTCGAATGCAGATTTTTACGAACAACATAATTAAGCATAGAACAAAAATCACTTCACAAGCTAAAGTGTATGTTCCTATTGGGCCAAGGTGTTGGTAAAGTCGTAATGGATAGGTTTGAAAAGCAATGAATGCACCACCTGTTTCGGGAAACTCAACCATGAAATGATTATGGATAAAAGTATTTGTATAGCCATTGTACAAAGTATATTCAAAGAAAACGGCCATAGTCTGCCTATCTATCCATAGATTATCAAATAACTCGTTTAGCACTGCTACAGAGATTTCATAGTTGACATCAAATTCTGCAATGTAACCGCCACCACCATACGTAGCGTATGAGCCAGGAACCGGAAGACCCCAGATATCCAAAGCTGAAAAATGTAAGTCCAAAAAGATACCATTTTAATAGCGACTATAAAAGAAATTTATTGAAATATATGGAAAAACAGACGTTAAAAGAGTGATATTTGGGACATGTATGTGAAATATTTATGAAATTATAACAATAATACTTGTTTATACACTAAAGTTGCCACTACCCAAATTATCGGATGCCAAATATGAATGCAAATTATTGTCAGGGATATATTTCTTATTTTAAAAGAATTCTCTCACTTCTGGTTTTTCAAATGGATGATTCAGATTATTTTTGTAATGGGACTTTGTGTCTCATAAACAACCAGGGTCACGTAGCCACTTCCACCAACAAAGGCGGAGGAAAGCCCACAGGCGGTCATCAGGATGGAAGCATGGAATTTCCGCAAGCCAGCTGGATACATACAATTTATACAACCTTGGGTGGGATTCAAATGACAGCAGTGTTGGGCAAGTGATGTGCAGTTAGCGACCATAACCACTCGACCATGTAGCCAAGAATAAATTTCAATACAGAGCATTTATGGCTGTCAGTGTAAATAGCATCAATAAGCTGGTGTAAGCTGGTGTAAACGGCTTATCATAAGTTATTCCGTTTTATAAATGCACATGAATTAAATTTGTAAATACATGTAATTAACATAAAAGTAGATAAGTCCTAAACAGAATTCCGTTATCGACCTATCTAACCCTTGATGACCTTGCACACATGAGGGGAACAAATATATGTTTAAGATTGGCATTATGTAGGTATGGGACAACCCCATCAACTACCCTGCGTTCAGTCACGGCTTACAGTCGCGAACGTTACACAACTGTTTTGTTTTGTATCCCTGACCCATCGTATCACACTCACTGTATACGGGAAACAAATTGCAAACGTTACGAAACGTTAGCAGCAAATACCTTTACTGAACGCCGGGCTGGTGGATCTAAAATGCTGCTCATACATTGGGGAAGTAGCATCTTCCTTTGTGGGGATTTAGTCAAATTGTCTGATTCCCAGGGTTAGTCTGCAACACCCCAATGGCAAAAGAATGATAGGTGCATTATTTTGAATATAATCCAAACTCTACAGAACAATATCCTTTTGGAGATACAAAATGTGGCTGTGCTCCAGAGAGGTAAATCTGATAATAAATTCTTAATACAGGAAAATGTATTACTGTTGCCGAAGAGAGCAAAGTGGGGAGATCACGCTGTATACTGATATGCAATTACTAATGCAAAGACAAACCTGATGTGAACTTCCATGCTTGGGCAGATTTGTGGTAAAGATTTTCCAGGTTACCACATGGTGCTTGACGCCAGCCAGTACAATAGCTCTGTGTTTCTTCAGACATCATGTTGTATGCATGAAAACATTCTACACGTCCAATGTGGGGTATGGTACAATAGTCTGAAACAAGAGATTTAAACAAAGGGAGACAATTCAATAAGCAAATTATTAAGAGTTACGGTTCTTGTACACTGCATTAGATGTTATGCCAGAAGTCTCCGTCTATACTTCACTAGACTAAGGCTATCTGTACATCCACTGATAATTCATACTAGTAGATATGACAGAAACAGAACACCATGTGAAGAAAGATTTTGTTAAATTTGAAAATGAATTCCATTTTACTTGTTTTTGTCAGAGTTACGCTGATCTTAGAAAAAAATGTTCAAAACTTTGTTACAAAGAGCACCCGTCTGTATACACATTTTTGTAACTATTGAACTATTCATGAATTGAAATTATTAAAGTTGCATTATATGTTAAAAAAGCTCTAGTTGTAAGAAATAATTTATTAACTGTTGAAAGATAAATGCTTAGTTCAACCTCCGACGATTTTCAAACTAATTTGTATAATATATGCCTGATTTCTATGTACGATGTTTTGTTGTCCACTTTCATTATATGTTAACAAAATTAGATGGTGTACTTTGTACAAGTCTTAATAAAACATGTGTTCTATTCTGTTCTATTCTTCTCAACGTCCTCCCATTTTGAGAAGATTGAGCAATTCCCTCCCTTAGTGTTAGCACCCCACACAAGTGCTAGGAAAGAATTAAGGGACAAACAGACAGATGTATAGACAGAGACATTTGCCACATCCCTAGCGGGGACATCATTACAAATCATTAAACACGTAAACAATCATCAGATCTGCATATACGTTAGTATAAGTAAAAACATGCAGAAGGCCGAATCAGTCGTCACAATATGAATATATAATCGTTCTCTTTTACCTTTACTCATCCGTAAATGACGAAGTCTTGGGGGGCCTAATCGCAAACTGCTGCTCCCTTTGACATACTGTTTTTGGGTCCAGTGTAATGGGTGACCTGTTATATCATGTTCCGGCATGAGCGCAGGCAACGCCGTCACATTAACCCACTCAAAGAAATCTCCGGGTGTTTTGATCTGATAAAAATACCAATATGAAAAAATACACTGAGTGATAAAAGGAGCATCATATATTCTGTCTTATTAAATATATACAACTTTGTAAATGTATGCATTGTTTGAATAGTGCAGGGATTATTACAGCTCTGACTTTGCAATTTGCTTATCACGTGTTGTGTAAACCAATCAAAATCTTATGTTAACCGCTAAACCAAATTATCTTCAATCGATCAACGTTTGCAACCTTGATTGGTTAACCATTTCATTTAGGGCTATATATTTTTTTACTAAACCTTAAAATATTAACTTGTTTATTGTTATGTATTTTTTCTTCCGAAGCTAAGTAATGAACACAATTATTGCGTAAATGGTGTTATGTTTGCAAACAAAATCTTCATCACGATAGAGACGTTATTTTTATTATTGTAAACATGACATTGTAGTATTAAAACCAGATGAACTTAATGATGGCCCTCTCTCGCTCACCTGAGTACATTGCCATGTTGGCTTCAAGAGAGTCCAACAGGATTTTCAATGATTTGACCTTGTGACCCTCTTTTTGACCCTACATGACCTATTTAAATACTACACTGAACTTGCATTTTATTAAGACAAACATTCTGATCAAGTTTTATGTAGTTCTGGTAGAAAATGCAGCCTCCCGAGAATACACAAGGCACAAGGATTTTCTATCATTTGATCCTGTGACATACTTTTTGACCTCAGACGACCCAGTTTCGAACTTGACCTAGATTTGATTGAGACGAGCATTCGGACCATGTCTCACATAAAAAGTCAAAAATGTGACATCTGGAGTGTTAATAAGGTTTGACTATATTTGACCTAGTGACCTAGTATTTGATCCCACATCACCCAGTTTCGAATTTGGCCTAGACAAACATTCTGACAAAGTTTCATGCATATCATGTAAAATATGTTACATCTAGAGTGTTAACAATCTAAATTGTTGACGACAGACGACGACGGACACAGAGCGATTCCAATAGCTCACCTTGAGCACTTAGTGCTCTGGTGAGCTGAAAACAGCAAGTCATATCAGGTTAGTTAAGTGATATATTGCGGTACATATTGTGATATGTTGCTAATGTATTGCAATATATTATCGTACACTTAAAGCATATCTTGAAATTTCTAAAATAAATTATGATTTTTATGATAATATTTCCAGTAAATCCAACACATGGTAGAGACATACTTTACTAAATTTCGGCATCGCCGCAGGCTCCACAACTGTATTAATAGTTTCCTCATAATGACGGTATGAATTACTACTTCTGTTGGCGAAGCAAATACTGACAACGATCAGTATAAAGAATATGTTGTAAAGCAGATCCCAGGCCAGTGCTTTCAGTTGGGACTTGTGTTTGTGTTTCTCGGCAGCATGTTGTAAATCAGAACCAGAGAGTGGTAAAGTGACATTACGTGGAAGTGCTGAAAAGTACGATAGTAAAGACAGAATAAACGTGGCTGTTTTGTCAACACATTGAGCGGCCATGTTCTAAACAGGAGGAAATTTATTAAGAATAAAGTTTTATCACCAAATGAACTCCGCTGTATGATTTCCAACCTATTCTTTAAGTGACGTCATTTCCAGAAAACGTCACATGTGACGTCACCATGTACTGACAGTAAACAATATGAAAACGAACTGATCATATGGAGTAAAAATTGTTTCATGCTTGCAAATATACGTGAATAGAGGTTGAGAGGTAGGGCAAGCGATTCCTGTTCTTAAGGTCACGAGTGTGAGCCCTAACAAATTAGGGGTTCAAATTCTGAAATCGACAATCGCTAATTTTGGCTTAATTAGTTGGATAGACATTCAGGATGCCATCTATGGTTAGTATATACCGCTCGTAACTACACCACGACAATAACGTGCCTTATCTGACATACATGATGGTCTGGCCTTAAGGACTAACTAGATTTAAATTAAGAATAAAACTACGAATTATTCTTAAAACATGTAACATATTAAACTATAAACGCATGCATAAATGTAGTTCTCCACAGTAATTTAAATCATGATGAAGTTGAAAAGAGTTTTGAAATTTACATGTATTTGCCTTACAGTTGACCAAAAAATAACAATTCAAGAGTATGCTGTATGGCCTAATAGTATATCGGTAGTCACCTTGCACATATCATTGGTAAAATATTCAATATGACAATGGAAACCTGCTCCATCGGACAACCTGCATCAAGCTATATTTAATGTCGGCATCAGTGTGTCGTCGTTACGGACAGGTTATACTGTATGTACTTGTTTTACAATTGATGTAACATAAAAAAGTTTAAACTAAACTCACATTTGTGTTCCTTATAATCCAGTGTAACAGACCTCAGTATATGAAAACCAGATGCCAACGTGACTGAAATCAATATAGAGTAACAACATACAATATTGATGTATTTTATAACATTTGTGAACTTAACTTTGTATTAGCCAATATGATGATAAAACCCACGTATTCATTTTCAATTCCTTTCTATGGGCAAAGTCACTCACCTTGTTCTGGATCAAACCTATCGTATTCAAATAAGCTTTTAGATTACAGAATTTACATCTCAACATCAAAATATACATCCATGTCAGCATATATGCGACGAAAAATACTAATTACAAAATGTAATAACTTAACGACGTAGTTCACATTGTTGAAATGTAAATTGTTTTTCCAATACATAGTTCCCACATCTACAACGATTTCTGTAATGTTCTGACCTGTTACCTTGAAATGATATATGACAACTTACAAACTTACATCATTTATAGTACACTTGACTTTGGTATATATAAATATTTACTTCTGAATAGGTTTGTTACTGGTACTAAACTTCTACTTGGGTAACAACTCAAAACAAACCCTTCCCGAGCTTACCCTTATATACCCCCAACATAACAATTTAGATATGCACATTAATACCTTTGTCCATCCCCACTAACTTCTTGTAGTTCTCAATGATCACAGACATGTCCGTAGTTGAGTCTTCTTGATTGGATCTAATCAGCAAAGCCAGTATAAGCGCAGTACAGATGACCTATAATCGGGAAGAAAATTGATGTTTATTAGATTAAAAGCTATGCAAAAATAAAAACAATGCAGTATACAGTAGGAACCCGTTTATTCGACAACCTTCTATCCGAATATATACTTGTATAATCCGAAAAAAATATCAGGTCCCGATGTATCATCTTAGGAATGTGAAAATGACATGGGCTATCCAAAACCGTGTATTATACCAAATTAAGTTTCGGACCCGATGAATTCGAATGAACAAGGTACGACACTGTAATTTCATAACCATGAATCCATTTATTCTTGTTTATTGTGCATAATAAGTAAGAACCTTAGCAATCAAAGTGCATTTATTATTGACCAGCAATTACCATATAATTGGCATTTATCTGTAACTTGTATAAAGTCTAACCTGCTATTATTATCTTACCAGCAATTGCAATCCAAATTATCCCTAACCAGCATTTGATAACTTGCTATTATTACTAATTAAGCTATATGTCTCCCCCATATAATTGTCCGTCCGTCCGTCTGTCACAAATTGTGTCCAGTCCATCGCTTTTGAAACGCCTGAAGGATTTTGATATTTATGATACAAAAACAACATTTTAAATCAAAACAGTCACACACTTAAAGAAAATTATATATACCATAATGGGGTCTACAAAAAGCAGTGATTCCAACATTGATAGGAAAAATGTTGTCAGCCATTTCTCCGATTTCTGTTTACCCCATTCCATACTGTACAGCATTATGAAGAAAGCGCAAGTCATAACTCCAAGAAAAAGGATACCCCATGCAATATACACAAACCTGCAATTGTTTTAAAATAATTCAAGTAATGGCCCAATAAGGGTCATTCATATTTATCAATCTAAACCACAAATATCAAAACAAATACTAATATACGAATCAATTTAACACTTATTAAATAATTATCCATAGTGTTCGCTTCGTTTGTTAAAAAAACGCCTATGAATGCCATCAGATGTTGTTTACGGAATACTTTATATTTGTCATTTCGCTTTTTCCGTAAATTTCCGTTGTGCTGCCGTAACCTTCCGGACACACTTTGTTCTTCAGAAAGCAAGTACTGATGATGTCAAACCCAACTACATCAACCAATCATATTTAAAACTATGATCATTTCATGTCAAGTTAACTTATTTATTCTTGTCGAAGGCAATCAGATACATCTGTCCACAACAAGAGTAAACAAACACACGAGAACTTAGGTTAATCTAACCGGACAAGAAGATAGAACTGTTCTGCTTTTTGCATACCAAATCCTCTGAAGTTTGATGGGCCAACATAAGTAGGTGAATAACTCAGTTTTAGGATATACTTAAATATTGGAATATTCAATATGATGAGATGTTTTGAAACAAATGAGTTTTACAACCCTTGTTGGGACATTCTGTATTTGAATCAAACGTGTCACCCGACTGCCTTTAAGTTAGTATTTTACACAATTAGCAACAACCAAATATGCATTTACATGTTCAAATAGTATGTAAATTTCCAGATAGCAAAACCCGTTAAGGGAAATTCTGAATCATTTTCCAGTTTTATGTGTGTTTCTATGGGCTGAAATATGTGTAAAAATACATTTACGAGTATGTTGGTTTCTTCATTAACTAATTTTCATAAATTACAGATTAAAAGAAAACAAAGCCCAGTTTTTGGCCTGAGACTCATACAACAAACTGTCAATAATACGTGACCGTTATAAAGCCAACACATTGTGTTTTTTTCTCTCGAAACTATATTTAAATTCAATAACAGTGACACTAAATTAATGCCGTGTACCTACCAATAGGGGAGATAAAAACTTCCATTAAAATCAGGCTCCTCTGGTGAAAGTAATTTAGATTCCAATCTCTCTTCATAATTCTCTCCTCTTCTTGATTGAATATACTTGTTTTTCTTTCGGCATTGACAGATGCAGGCGACACGACAGTAACAACAAGAACCAAATCGATCTTTTGTTGATGGCTTGTGTACAATCTTTAGGGGGCGTATCCGTCTCTTGGTACGTTTGAACAGGACAATTAGTAGCATAGTTGGCGGCATCGTGACCAAAGCACATACAATTGAAATGAATATCTGAAATATAATAAAGCATATGGTGCACCACAGGAGATTATCACAAATCGCAATTCCTGCTTCATTCAGCTTCTTCAGTTCTTTGTTTTAATATATGTACATTGCGTGATGTGGTGCATGACGTGTTGTGGTACATGACGTGTTGTAGTACATGACTTGTTGTGGTACATGACGTGTTGTGGTACATGACTGGTTGTGGTACATGACTGGTTGTGGTACATTGCGTGTTGTGGTACATGACTGGTTGTGGTACATGACTGGTTGTGGTACATTGCGTGTTGTGGTACATGACTGGTTGTGGTACATGACTGGTTGTGGTACATGACTGGTTGTGGTACATGACTGGTTGTGGTACATGACTGGTTGTGGTACATGACTTGTTGTGGTGCATGACTGGTTTTGGTACATGACTGGTTGTGGTACATGACTGGTTGTGGTACATGACTGGTTGTGGTACACGACTGGTTGTGGTACATTGCGTGTTGTGGTGCATGACTGGTTGTGGTACATGACTGGTTGTGGTACATTGCGTGTTGTGGTACATGACTGGTTGTGGTACATGACTGGTTGTGGTACATGGCGTGTTGTGGTACATGACTGGTTGTGGTAAATTGCGTGTTGTGGTGCATGACGTGTTGTGGTACGTGATGTTATGGTACATTGCGTGGTGTGGTACATGGCGTGTTGTGGTACATGGCGTGTTGTGGTACGTGATGTTATGGTACATTGCGTGGTGTGGTACATTGCGTGGTGTGGTACATGGCGTGTTGTGGTACGTGATGTAATGGTACATTGCGTGTTGTGGTGCTTGACGTGTTGTGGTACGTGATGTTGTGGTACATTGCGTGTTGTGGTGCATGACGTGTTGTGGTACGTGATGTTATGGTACATTGCGTTGTGGTACATGACGTGTTGTGGTACGTGATGTTGTGGTACATTGCGTGGTGTGGTGCATGACGTGTTGTGGTACGTGATGTTATGGTACATTGCGTGTTGTGGTGCATGACGTGTTGTGGTACGTGATGTTGTGGTACATTGCGTTGTGGTACATGACGTGTTGTGGTACGTGATGTTATGGTACATTGCGTGGTGTGGTACATTGCGTGTTGTGGTGCATGATGTTGTGGTACATTGCGTTGTGGTATATGACGTGTTATGGTTCGTGATGTTATGGCACAATGCGTTGTGGTACATGACGTGTTGTGGTGCATGACGTGTTGTGTTACATGACGTGTTGTTGTACATTGCGTGTTGTGGTGCATGACGTGTTGTGGTACATGACGTGATACGTTGCTAAAGTATAGCAATATTTTGTTTCCGCCATATCGGGACCTCCCTATGACAGTCCCATAACACTGAAATACTGTAAAAGCAATATCGAAAACAAACGTTACTATTATTATATTATAGAAATATTCAGGATAAATTGTACCTGCTGGGGAGTGAAGTGGAATGGTCCAAGTTCAAACATAGCCGGCAGTTCATAATTAGGATCAGGGTTAAAAAACATGGCGCTTGCAATCATGTTCAGAAACATGTACAGCAACGCACATGATACTCTTTGTACCCGCGTAAAAGTACTCAACTCTGGACGAAACATTATCGACACCCACATATGACCTTCTGACAAGCGATTTTTTATCTGGTTAAAGAAACGTGTTTCAAATAGAATAGGATCCTGTGCAGGCCGAGATGACAGCAAGGCATTTACGCTAGTTCCAACCGATAACCATCTTTCCGCTTCAAATGTATATCTGCAAATATTCGTAAACACCAACAGAAACTAAAATAATCTATATTTATAATGGTTAAACATCCCTGGTAAAATCATTAAAACAGACCCAAGCATAAATGATAAATGCATTATCATGAAACTATTTCATGAAAGAAATCACAACCACTACGATACAGGTGTACATGCAACAAACATTATAAAAAATTGTATATAATGTTGAATAAAGTGCCTGTCTGTCTCAAATACCTGACCATCCAGTCATGTAATTAATACCCTTGTAATACTAGGGAGCTACTGGTAGCTCGAACATGTAAACCGGGAATTGGAGACGTGCTACTATGAGTGTTAAGATTTGTTTGAAGTCCGAGAACAAATCAAAAATTAAAAAATTGCGCCGTCCGCCATCTTGTTTCTGAATCGACAGAAGTTGACATTTTGATCCGCCGTAATCGTCATATTTACAGATTTCTGAAGTCTTGATTAATACATTTTTAAATTACTATATTTAGACATTTCAAGAATTACACAGATCAATAGGTAATTACACGGATATTTAAGTGATAATCAACAGAGCCAGGAACTGACGGAATTGAACGGAGATTGCCGACTATCGCTGATATATAAATTGTTGGCAATTCACAATACTTACCGATTGCGCGGTAAGGATTGTGGGTAAATTATTTCCCGTTATTGTTTCACCGATATCAGGCTGTTTCGAATCCATGGTTTATATGTCCGTGTTAGTAGTGATGGGCATCAGATGGATTATCCTGACTCATTTACCCATCACTAACTACTAGTACAAGTCAGCATGTCTTTGGAAACTATCATAACTTTTGTTCTTACTCACCCATATAATTATATTATATATATATTACATGTAAAATAATAAAATTTAATCATAATTTAAGCTACAAAACAACTATATAACAGCTGCCTATTTTTTCATTTTTTGGGTATAGAGCAATTATGTTTGGCAAAAAAATCAAATATCATTTGATTGAAACCTGCATTTTAAAACAACTCACGTTCTTTTACATTCGACATCATATATAACGACCTGATTTAGGTACCAGGAGGCTAGGTCACCGTCACCATTGTTATCGTGCCAAATATGTAAATGATGTAACTCACCAAGGTGAAATCTGGTGGTCATAAACAACGATATGGTACTGCCCGTACTGAATTCCTGAAAAAAAAACATGTTTAATATACAGTAGAACAGCGTTCATTCGAATTCATTGGTCCGAAATTTTATTTTGAATAATACATGGTTTCGAATAACCCATTTCAATAAGACCATACAAAAGAATATCATAGGACCCGATTATTATTTCGGATGATACCGAGTACATGTATTCGGATAGACGGTGGTCAAATATGATACCCTGAACAAATCTTACTCATGAATAATTAATGAGGTGAAATGCAGCTGCTTGATTGGCTGCATGACATACACCTCATGCGATACGGAAATTGCCGAGGAGTTACAGATGAAATCGCGGTTCTGAGTGATCCAATGAGATTGCGGCTTTCAAATTGCATTTTTTTCAATGGTCGCTGCCATTTTGTTGAATTTGCTGATATCTCTTCACAAAGTAGATACCTTCTTTTTTGTTATCGTCCATTTCGTTTGTCGAGAAATGCTAATGAACAGTCATGCATTAAGAATTTTCACTAGCCAACTTGGCCAGGGTATCATATATGTTATGAATAGCTTGGGTACCGAGGATGTAAGTAAATATGCTCAGAAATAGGTCTCATAACTCAAATAGGGCTGACCCTATAAAGTTAGTAGATGTGACATTCTAATAAATAAGTATTTTACATTTTCATGTATGGAATTATTGTTTATCTGCTAATCTTGCAGTTTCAAAATAGCAAATAAGAATTATCCTGATAATTATCTGGGTATAAGACTGAAGGAGTACACATGCATCAATGAATGTTTTGCCACAGAGTGGATACACGGGACTTTAGAAAGAAGATGATTCCTGACAAGAGGTAATTATTCCGGGTGGGGTTATAGATTTTGGCAGAAATTTTGTTATCTCTCACTGAGAGGATTTAGAAAAAATGCTTGCCTCGAGGGAGTGGAATGAGACCCAAAAAAGAGACAGATTGTCTCATTCCCCAGTGTCACCCCCCCCCCGGGTTTTAAATAAAACTTAAATTAAATATATTCGGCACTACTTCACCAGAGCAACAAACTTCTTGAAGGCACATTTTATTGACAGGTTGTTTCTATAGAAAGAATTATGTACATATCAATATTATACTCGTTGGGGGTGACAGGCAGACCAGGGAATTAGATGAGTGTCATTTTGGGGGTCTAATTCCCCACCCTACAGCCTTACATTTTGTTTCGATCCCCACACTGTGTGATGCTAATTCCCACTTACGTGATTTATTAAAATTCCAACCAAAGTCTATTTCCCGGGACCCAAATCGCTCGGCGTGTCAAACTCCCTACTGTCGGGAATCGTTTTCTGTCTAAAATTCCATGTATCCCCACCGTCTACCAAAACATTGATAACTGCGTAACTTGATATTGAATTCTTAATACTGGAAATTTTGATACTGTTGTTTAACAGAGAAGAAGTTGGCATTCAAGGCAGGGCACTCTGATGAGGTCACACTTAATTGACAATCATAATGTAAACAAAACAAACCTCCCTGACACCATCGAAGAGTTCCCTAGGTCCTGTATCATAATATTCACCAGTAAGAACAAACGCAGCACGTGACTTAGTTCCAGCTCCAGGCCTCATGCCCGTGTATACTTTTATAATGTAGTAATTTTCATCGGTGATAATATTGTCTCTTAAAGGAGTGATCCCCCACTGAAGAAAGAAAGTACAAAAACTCACTACATAATTTCCGAGGGATGGAAGCCAATCCTGTCTGTCTACATACTAGCACTACGCTGATAGAGGTATCTCTCAGTTTGATTTCAATGGCTACCCGGTCGGTTTTCAGGTAGTCTGTTCGGTTATATTAATATATGAAATACATACAATACTCAATAACCGACAGTTTAATAACTTGTAATGACCAGACATGAATATTTGCCTCACCACTTGGCAACAACACAACCACTGAAATGATCTTGGGGTAGGGAAGCAAAATATTTGCTACGCATCATATTTTGTTATGGCAGTTTATTACCCACCTTTGCCTCCATATTCGGTATTTTGAGATTATTTTTACATGTTTTAGCTTTTTTGTCAAATTGAAATTCCATATGTCATTTATACAAATAAGTGACATCTACACTAGCTTTGTGTTGTTGAAAATTAGTCGGCAAATATAACCAGATCAGTTTCAATTGTGTTGTGGCTAAGTGGTGAAGCAAATGTTAATTTAGCGTAGATAAATCTGTGGCAGTGTATTTTTCAAGGTGATCGCACCAAGATAACCATCACTGCAGCACGGAGAAAATTACACAGTGTAAGAATTACTTTAATACTGTATAACCTAACCCCGCATACGTGTCTCTGTACTCCGATTTTACACGCGTCTTCGTAACAGAGCCACGCGCAAGCCTATAGTAAAAAGGTGAGATTTTGCCACATGATTTTAACGGCACTCTTCTGGTGTCTTTATTATCAATCGAACAGACGTTTGAGAGTACGGAAAAACTGTAGCAATCTTTCACGAGTGTGACGTCCGTGGCTGGACTATGTGTAACCATACTATCGCCTATTCGACATAAGGCCACAGCAGAAGAATTCAAGGGCAATTTACCAAATTTTATATTTTTTTTTTCAAAAATTCAAGTACTTTTCAAGGATATTTTGGCTGTTACAAATTCAAGCATTTTTCAAGGAGTAGGCTTTTAATGACTGCCCTGTGAGAACCTTGTATTACATATAATATATATTTTGTTCAGTCAAATTGTCAGATACCATAATTATGCCCCATATAGGGTTCTAACCACTGGCCTTCAAATTGGCAGATGAGTGCTCTACCAACTGAGAATAAGGATAGGCTCGTAGGAAATATAATATAGACTGTTATTTTGATAGTTCAAGTAACTGTTATCTAAAGAAGATCGGTGGTTATCATTATGTTTCTCCTAGAAAAGTCATGATGTCGAGTTTTCCACTCTATGAATTCACTTCCACAAATCACAATGTCAGCTTCATGCATTCAATATTTCCTGAGATAGAAATAATGATGCGTGAATGTCACCACCAATCTTTTGTACAAAATGTATACATTATATACATGTACCTTCAGAGCATCCCGCCTGTCTTTCTTTCTCAGTAGAATAACGGAAACAATATATATCAGAAATAAGCCACCAATTGTTCCCATTACTGCGGCTTGGTTGAGTGGAGAAAACTTCAGAAAAATAGCACTAAAATCAATTGAGTTTGGTGCCACAATGAATGAATTACCAAACACCATGTCAGTGATGTTACTGCAGTAGCATTTTATCCTTCTAGACTCCGGAAACCATTCCAACTGCAAACAAACAAACAAACAAACAGGTACCGTCAGGAAGTGGGAATACAATTTGAGGAGAATGACCCAAGGACAAAATACAGCAAGAATATGTTTAAAAAATAGGGATGTCAATATTCGGTTATTTTGCTAACCGGTTAACCGTTTAATCTTCCGAACGGTTAAACTATAATCATATCAAGCAAAAATATAATTTGAAAGCATACAAATCTCAATGTACAAAACTGAACAAAGTAATCATGTCATTCTGCTACATGCTTTAATTAACACAATATAGAATAACAGACAGACGGAGCACTAGCTGCTGCACAGAAACAAAATAACATTCACATTTGAGCAATTTAGACGTAAAACACAAGTACATTATATCGAAAAATTCACTAAATAAGTTGTTTAAGGTAATATACTAACAAACAAGAAATATCTTTCAAAAGGTGAACGGCGTAGAAAGAATGATATCTAAAGAATTGACCTATATCAGAACTCCGACTTCGCCAGAGGGGTACGCTACGGGAAAATGAATTATCTTTTCCAGACACCCTGATTGGCGCATCTTCGCTTAAAATATGAACCAATCAAATCGTTTAATGTGTTGCATGTTTAAACAACGCGCTTCATATACAATATTTGATTGGTCTAAAATGTTGGGCAAAATGCAATACATATTTTCTTTCACAAGCGTGTGTAGAAGCTTTTTTCACTTGTGTATTTACCCTTGCACCTTCTCAATGGCTGATGTTTTGTGGACTGTTGTTTTCCCGGAGATCTATGTGGGAATGCATTGTCTTGTGTATGTGGCGTTCCCTGCAACAACTTATTATCTCTTTCATGTGAGCATGTAGAAGTTAAACACGCATCTAAAGTTGACGTATCATGTGCCTAAAGTAGGCTTAACTGCTATGTGGGCACATAAAAGACTACCATGTATTTACTTAAAGACCACTTCTTGTACACATGAAATAAAATACATCTTGCATGTCCCTTTTGTGCCATCAGTATTACCTCACACTTGTCTGTATGCCATTTCTTATTTGCTTCTTCCCATGTCAGACAGCCCATAGTGAGTACAGTGAAAAAGTAATCCGTTTGAGCCACTAAATATGGATAAACAATGTTTACAATGATACAAAAATAATGTCCTTGTTCTAAATTAACTGACATCTATAGATTTCAAACTTTGATTCAAACAGCTATCAGTTATGTATTGGCCTGCCATCATGACCCAAAAAAAAGAAATAAAAAATGTACTATTCCAGATTAATTTTTTTATTAAAAAAACATAGGAGCTCTTCTGATTTTATTGGTGCACTGTTACTGACATGAACAAATCTTTCCTCCAAGTGACATTTTTAACCTGGTTTGACATGGTTATCATGGACAAGAACGGACGTTTCCAGCCATTGGGCTTCTCTAACTTGCATTCGTCTTCTTCACTTGTATTGTCATAGACCGATTAAGCGGAGGGGGCGTAGTGTTCGAAATAAGCTACCAAAACTAAATACATTTTACTTTTTGTCCTACTTATATCCGAACTATGAGTATTGGTCCCAGATACGATTAATGCTGTTTGTAATATTCTCATACAGGTACAAAACTTGGAAATGCTTCTATCAATAGTTTGCCCCAGGTTTGCGGTTGAGCGGTGGGCTGAGCCACGGAAATTAGACATTTTGTCGTTTTTTGGATCAAGTTCCCTGATCTAGAGCCTTGCATTTTGTCTAAATCCCAATAGTGGCAGATGTCTAATTCCCTTCTTCCCGGATGTATTAAAAATTCAAGCCAAGTGTATTTCCCAGGACTCATTCAGAGTGTCAAATTCCCACCAGTCAGGAATAGTCGTCTGTCTAAATGTTCAATGTATCTCTGCAGCTCCCCATGAGGCATTGATAAGTGCATAAGTTGGGCATTGCATGGGCTGTCATGATATACCAAGTTACATAATAGGAGTTTTCTGAAAATGACACAAATTAGGCTTTGGCGAGTTTTCATAATATATTGAAAAAAGGTTATTCAGTTCAATAATTTGTTGACACTAATGCTGTATGTCTTTTATATCATAAATACAAATCAACTTGCATGTGGTAGAAATAAACTTGTTCACACATAACAGAGGTGGTCATCACTGTCAATCAATTGTGATGTCACATGACATCATATCTTATTTACCGAGTAATTTTCGAAAAATAACATTTGGGCGTTATGACACATCTGCGATGTTATTTATGAAATAATTAACCTTGAAACATTTTACATTTTGCACCCAACATATTGTAAATTTTAACAATATTCATCAAATGAAACAAATAACTGAATTATACGCACTCGAAAACTTGTTACAATATATACTTACTTCTCGGAGGGAGATGTATACCTAGATACACAACACCTGTATGTCCAGACATTTGATTCGGTGGAATACACATCTTCCAATCTTCATCTATGCTTACATATACTATGATATCATAATCGATTATTGTCGGCGAGCTTTTGAACTTAATGTACACCGTGTAGCTTGTTATGTTACCAACATCTTCTGCAGGGATTATTTTTATGCATATACTACCCGTTCCCTTTTGGTAGAGAAACTTGTGATACATAAATTCCGAAGCATCTTCTGTGTCCACAGTTGGTGTAATTCTGACCAGTATTGGTGTGCTCACATCCTGTTCAAACATCATTTGGCTGGGAATAATCTGTTTGTCTTTTAACTTCGCATCAATACGTAGAACATTGGAAGCCACAACAGAAGACATTCCATCATCGTCGTACATGTAAACATTCTTTTTCATTTCCAATGCCTACAAAAACACATAGTTAGCCATCAAAGAAAGAAACTAGATGTGTCTATAGATGCCTTCACAATGGGGTTTTACAGTGGTTTTGAATGGAAACCAATGTTTTACCTCAAGAGGAACTACTCCAAAATTTACTGGATTGTAATCGAAATGTTTTTTATGATCCTATGCATATGTGCCCAATATGAATTGAATCCATATATGCTTTCAACGGTTATTGATCGGAAACCTATTTTTCGCATCAAACAAACACGGTTTACAACCCTTTATGTCCCTTCACCATTCCTTGAATGGCGGGGGCATACACGCGTAAAATAAAGTAGACATTCATTTATATTATTCTAATATGTCATTAAAAAACAGCATGTGCAAAAAGCATTTATAGAAATGGAAAAAACCCTCATACAAAACAATATCCAAAGAGTGAACACTGACTACATAATTCAAAGTGACAATCACAATGCTCATGTAGACTGTGTCACTGAACTAATTTGTTGTCTGCTAAATTTAACCCAAGGCTTTTAAAAATGAAAACCATGTACCGATATATATACTGCCTCATTACTTGACCCAACATCTGATGATAAACTGGTGAGTTGAAAACCGCCTGTGGTTGTGTTTGTGACGGTTTGAGCAAAAACATCCGTATTGTTTGTTTTCAGAATTTGAGTTGAGTTTTTGTTGCCACATGCTTCACCACACGTCATCCAAGCCTCAAGTACTTTGTTTGCATACTCTTCAGCTTGTTTTGAAGCATTATATGCCTAAAAATGCATGGATAATGATCAATTATGTCTTTAAAATCCTTTCTAGATTCGAATCAATGATTTTTTCAACTATAAAAACCTCTATTTCCATTCCATTTCTGTGCGCGTACATGTACATGTAAAACAGATACCAATATAATTTTAAAGAAACATATTAATTTTCTTTAGTTATTTGCATATAACAAGAACATTTAAACGTTCATGCCAGTAAATATATATACAAGTCATGTATGTATACATATACATAAACTGGTATTATATTTGATGCTGAAAAATATTCGCCATTTTCTGAAAGCAATTGAATACTGTATACAGAACTCTTCATAATAATTATAAAAAATATTTCAATTATTTTTTATTAACGTGGGGAACGTGTGGTTTTGTTGAGAAATTAATTAACTGTACTGTCCAGAATCGGTTTTAATATATTAATCATATTAGTTTTCAAATAAGCACAAAATGTACATTATTTGTCTTACAAATTTGAAGTGTTCATGTCAATCAAATTATGTAAAAAGATATAACTTTGAATAACAATTGTTACGAAGTTTGAAGAAAATTATTTGTCCTTGATAATTTTCCTGAAAACCATTATGTTGTAAACACGAGACCATATGAGGTATATGTTCTTTGTGACAATCAGATTAGAGATAAGGCCTCCTAAAGACAGATTAAGTTGTTATAGTGGGTATAAATATAAAAATATTTCCCTCCAAAAAAGTTGTTCTGGAACGGAACACCACATATGTTAGGCAATGCCTCCCAAAACATATCCTATGAAATCATGAAAAAATATGTTGTCCTTGACGTCAGTTTCATGAGGAGAAGTTGTCAATTGTTCGTGAAAAAAGGTTATTAGCCAGTACTGTATAATCGCTTATTATGTGGATGGTGAGGTTTTCAGTTCAAATTCGCCCAAGGCAGGACAGGAACTCACGACCATGGATTTGAGTAAGACACTAAATATCTCTTGATCGTTATGCCTCCATTTGTCTTTGTTATCAGTGTTTCTGTCTAGTGGGTGACAAGTTACTGATCATACATATGACTGTAAGACCCAACACTAGAATGCTAGTATGTTGGATTTCCTAGATCCTCCTTTTTTAGTAGCAATTAACAACAATTTTCTTACCGCTTTTTTTGACTCTTCAAGTTTTCTTTGAAGCAGTTGTTGTTGATATCTGTAAATATAGGCTCTTTCTAGGGGAGAAATAGTTGTGTTTTCAATGTCCATGCTATCCCCAACAATTGCCAACACATTAGCTATCTAAAATTAATGTATTTTGTTTGAATATATAGAAATTTGAATATGTATCAAATGCATTATATTGTTTAATCTGTCTATAACAACACAAACTAGTACCGACATGAAATCTCGGATAACGCAGGTTGTTAGATATAGCAGGTTTTCATTTCCCCTTGAATATCCTAAAGACTTCATGTGAAAGACACATACTGAAATATAGGCTGTACAGTAATACCTCACTTAAAGACTACCTGAATATTAAAACCACCTCAAAATTAGGAACACAATTTTCAAGTCCATTTTCACTGTTTTTCTCTTCTTTCAACCTCAATATGAAGACCACCTCAATAAGAAGACCAGTTTTCGAGTGTCCCAGTTGTGGTCTTATTGAGGTTTCAGCGATATCAAAAATTGGTGGATTATAACGGAACTCAAACTTAACCTGTAATTTATTATCGTAAGCCTCATATTATATGAATTGAATCCATCCATCCTTTCAAGAGCTATTAATTAATTAATCAATTTACACGCAGATGAAGGCATGCACTTTATGGACGTATGGAGAAACAGACATGATCAAATCTATATTTATATTATGATCCCATATTTCATGAATAATTTATCAGTGGTTTTCAAACATTATGAACAGGTGTTGTTACGGGCAGTTTATACTGTATTACCTCGAGTCTAGATGCTGTCTGACTTTCGACACTTCGGAATTTCTTTATATTATCTGGCACAGAGATCATCACCATTGAATTTGTCAGCCTATTTATTTCTGTAAAACACATGAAGTTAAAGTGAATCTGTTGTTTATGATAAGCGATAGTAAGATACCATATAATAAAACAAATTCTTCATTTAATATTGACAATATTTTAAATCAGTAACGTGAGGTATAAAGCACTTATGCAATCCACGAGACATTCACGAACAGATACATACCTGCGATAATGTATCTCCTGATACAAAACCTATTTATACCGAGTGCCTAGCAAGGGGGCTACCAGTGTCACGTTTTTGGTATGATGCGGACAAGATTCGAAATCACGATTTCTCACGCTCAAAGCGCACTCTGCACAAGCTGAGCTATTGAGACAGCCTATTGCTTCAAAACAACAAAATAATGCCAGGAAGTCTCAGATAGCTCAAGGACGGGCCCTGCATTTCACCAGCAAGATAATGAACTGTATGAAGAAAGTAAGAGAAGTGCAGTCATGATCCATGACATTAAAATAATAACCACATGAAATTTTCCCGAGCTCTTGCCCTTTATCCCTTCTAGGATTATCTCCCTTTATCCTTTCTATAGTATTACATATATTACTGTATAATCATACACTGTAGAATTGATAAAGAGAGAGACATCAAGAAGGCATAAAGGGAATGAACTTGTGACATTCTTCTGTGAACAAAACTATGTAAGGCAAAAACACATTGCACAACAACCAAACATGACACAAAACTTAGCATCATAAGCACATAGAGTCATATTGGTGTATGAAAGATATCCAACTTTTTGTAACATGCAGCTGATCTTTTTTCAGATTTTTCTGAAATTTTACAGACCATGAAGCATGGAGCATGTGAAGTCACTGCGATTGACAAATATTTGGATGATGATGATATCTACTCACCTGTAGCAACTCTTTCAAATGTAACATATTCCTCCTCATCACCTGTTTCAACATTATCGTCGAGTGTTTTTGCACCGAACATGCCACTCAAGTACATATACACTTCCTAAATACAAAACGTAGAACTATAGTTAATTCCTTCAAGAAATATCAAAATATCATAATTATGGTCGATGACAATCTCATTCGCAAACTACAATTTTTTCAGGGCTACACCTAAAACCTTAATTCTAGATCCATAAATGTTTAGTCTCCATTGGAATTCGAAAATAATTTAAGTGCATATTTCTAGAAAAATAAGCAGCCAAACTAGGGCTTGAAGCGAAAAACTCTCGCTCACAGAGCAATCACTCAACCAACACTCAAAAGGCCATGTAGTGACTGTGACATACTTCGTCTAAAATGTGGAATTTATCCAAGTTCTACGAGAGTTTAACGAAACACATAAGGCGGACAATGCTGTGTAAGCAAATATGTTATTGCTAACGTTTGCTTCGTTATGCACTATGTCGCAAATACAAGTACATGTATTATATTATTGGAAGACAACATTCTCTATGGCATATTCATGTCGTCTCATTATTTCCAGAACTCAATAACTTGTTTTTCGTCTTTTTGAGAAAAAACAATAACGTTTTACCTTCCTGCAGAGGTAATTCTTACATACGAGGTTATGGAATTCCATTTATTTAAGTTATATGCGTTCCAGAACAATATAGGTAGTACATATAGCGAGAGCTTGGAAAGACGGTCTTAAACTTAAATACTTAAAACCGTCAACAATTGAGTCACGAGGTTCTGGAAATAAGGTGACTATGTATGTAAACACGAAACATCGAATATCAAAATCCGGTACTTACTTGGGTATCATTGTTCAAGTAGTTGAAACTATTTCCTAAATTCGTTACAGCATTTAAACATAACGATAAAAAGTTAGAATCATTGGTCCTCGTGCTGTTAGGATTTAGAATTTCATTTGCAACACCAGTTTGTAAATAGAATAACAATTTTCCATACATCTGAAATAAGAAAATACATGTATATGTTTTAAATAAGTTTACTACTAGCTTTACGTTTATCATTTCTCATGTAAAAACTAGGGAAAATTAAGGTATATTTTTTCCAAAAGGGCCAAATTTGAGACTTGACTTCTTAAAAAAAGGGCTTGCTTCCTCTGGTATATCAAAAATCATAATAACTCACCCACTGTACATGCTTTATTATTAGACCTCAGTGTTTCATGCAGTGAAATTAGTATTTTGTGGTCATGTCTCAGATTTGAAAAAAGTAGGTTTAGTAGGACATTTTCAAGGATAAACAATAACTTTCATCATATCATACTAATAACATAAATGAAATAAAGTAGATGTAACAAAATCTACACTCAGGCCGTCCTATTACTGTAGATCTTAGATCTTAGAATTAATTTATAAACATAACAGCAGTAATTTTGTAATTCTGTATAGCAGGTATACTCGAGTTCTCTTTCCCCACTTGTGTATTATATGTACACGAATTAAATTTATTCAAATTAAATATATGACAATGTTACACCATCTAGATCTATTGTTTATCTTATTCAGTGATGATACATATTATTTAATAACATATAACCCTGTACAAGATCAGTTAAAGCACAAACTTCATTCATTTGTAATTGTTAAAATACATCAAATAAATCAATTTTACAGATATTATTAGATTTGTAATTGTAACATTAAACATGCCCAATTATCAACATTACCAACCCTTCTATACAGGTAGTAATATGAGAAGCTTATAAGACTTTAATCCTTGGCTTGTATCAACATTGTCTGTGATTGGCTAGTTCGAATACTCCCACCAACATTTTTGGCTGTGATTGGCTAGTCTGAATACTTCCAAACAAACCTGACTACTGTTGTGGTATGTCTAGATACACCAAATGGCGCTGATTAACGATGTACAAGTTATTTATCTGTTTTAAGAAGGTTGGGGAGATGTTACTAGTATAATGATGCTTAATGAAGGATTCCAGCTTGAGTGTTGATGATAAATTATGTTGCTTGAGTGTTGTCAAAGCATCTTTATACCGTCTATAGTATATGTATATAATATATAGTACATGCTATAGAAGGGATAACAGGAGATACAAATGTACTTCTAGGGAACTTGTGACAAGCTCCTGTGTGTCACTGAGAAATTCATCTGTTGTAAATTGCTGGTACATTTGAAGCATACACCAGGGACAGTGGTGTTACTCAAGATGGAGGAAAACATCTGCATAATATTATTCATAACATGTAATTCTGCTGATTTATTAGGATTTTCAAAGGATGTTCAAGAACAATTTTGTAAATACATGTATATCACTTTTTAATAAGAAACAAGTTTATCTCTACAGAAATGCCCCATTTATCATTTAACAATGTAGAGATACAGTGAGGCAAGTTTAAACTCATAGAATAAATTTTGAAAATTCTCTTTTTATCTACATTATTATAATGTTAACAACTTTTCTTGACCTGTTTAATGGTTAATGTATTTCTCTTTGTATTATTGTTTATTTAAGGAATGAAGGTAAAATTGATGTCCAATCAAATGAACTTCAAGGAGTATATCTGAAGAGCAATCATAATGTCACCCCAATGAAGCCTATAGGGAACAAAGGTGCATGGAAGAGTTCCAAGGAACACCACATGTACAAGATTGTGTCTCCCCACCGGGAAACGGTCTACAAAACATAAGGCACTTGTGAAGTTAAAAGGTAAATATGTATGGTAATATTGGTGCAAGGGTTAACATATATGAGGCCAAAGAGAGGAAAGAATTGAAATTAAACTCAAAATACAGGAACATATTTTTTCATAGATTTGATTTTATTAAAACAATTTCTGAGTCCATTGTTTACATTAGAAAAGTAAATAGAGGTTCAGTTTTGTCCTAATATGTGCCAACTTTGAACAGATATTATCTGGATGGAAAACACTGCAAATGTTTCACCAATTGCAACCAGAACTTTGCTGGAAATTAGCTAAGATACAGTGTCATTTGGTGGAAAAGTTTCAATACTCAAACATTGGTGGAATTCACTGGAACATAGTGATATTTTTTACACTGATTGCCATCAGAATATTACTGGAAGATGATTGGAAGAGTTGGTGGAAAACGTTTCAATGTGATAAACAGTTGAACATTTTTGCCTGTTTTCCACTTCCCTCTTTTTCATTGTTTTTATGAATTTCCACTCGAAGATGTTTATTTCAATACTCAACCGTTTGCCCTCTTATAATTTTCAAGTGTAAAACTGTGGCATATTTACAGAAGGGTAAGTATAACATTTATGAATCATTCAGAATTAATTAAGTGTCGAATGAAGTTAATGTAAACTTGCCAAGATAATGTTTGTCATTTCAAAATACTTTATCCCAATACAGTGAAATTCTAAAGGTAGAAATTGGCAGTTTAGCTCTCTAAACCAGAATATGACTGTAGATACGACTGTGACGGTCCCCCTCTCCGTTAATGGAATACATGATTGGTATTCAATCAGCCCACTTACATCCTGTATAGCTAATGTTGTTACATCAGTTGTGTCATTATGAACTTCTGTCATCAGATCTTCAAAATTTGAAATATCAGTATTAGGGCCATTAGCGTTCAAATCTAAAACAAAACCGTCTTGATACAGAACTATTGGAACTGGTGGAACCCAATCTGGTAACTGAAATATAAAGCAGTATAGACAAGTTTATATTAAAATCCATCTCAGAAAGTACGTAATGATTGACTGGATAAACATTCCCTGTGAGTTATAGTGATGTAAGATTGACCGCGAACAAGTGTATGAACTTACCGGACCGATCCATGCCAATGTAGGTAATGAAATGTACTCGTGCGTAAAGCTATAACTGCTGTTTGGATGATCAAAACAGAACCGTGGCTGTTTCTCCGATAAGCTTGTGGACAAATGCGAACATGGCAATACACCTATTTGGAAATGTAATGGTCCTGGTAATATATTCATACGTACGCGGTTAATGAAACTGCACTTTACATAGCAATCAAATTTTGTAAGGAGACAAATGATACTTATAATTCAATGGGATGGTAAGGGGACACATTTTGTCCAATGGATACTCCAGACATGACTGATAGAGGCCATACCTAATGTGTCTTTCTATTCTCCGAGGTTGTCTATATGAACAAGATGGATTAGCTATACATTAGATGCCCTACACTGCATGTCAATTGCATATTCATATCTACCAATCACAATTTCGAATTTGTTTTACTGTAAAAGCGGTAAAGGAAATGATTGCAGTACTTCACAAATTCAAGAAAATCATTTATGTCTTTGTTCACGCTAGTATATGTTACACATACTATACTGTTCAATGTAACAATACACATTTCCGCTTTTGTAAAATCTTTAACTTGCTGAATAATGACTTTGACAAATGCAATTATCCACTTATACGGTATGTAACATTTATTAGTGGGGTTGACGTTTACATGTTTTTCAAATATGTAGGACTTAACCAGATTTCTTGAGTTGCCGAACAGTACTACAGAAACATCTTCTGTAAGAAACCCACAAATCCCTACAAGAATCAGTCGTAGAATATGAATGACTACTGAATGAATTACTCATTCACGTAATTATGGAGAATGAATAATATGTTTTGAACTCCTTGACCCATTTGCTCAAAGCTCCATTAAGTTAGGCGTTGCGTGAAACACTCGATAGTCAATTAGACTAAATTAATGATGAGGTAGCTTAAACAGATCTTCGAAAAACCGGACCCTGATAGAACAGGATGCTGACATTTTTCGAGTGGGATGGTAATACTATTCTGTAAAACATTATAGCTATGTGAAAGAGATATGTTCGCTACGTTTCCATTTCTACCGATCGTTATACCCATCGTAGTTTAAAATGTATTCAGAATGAAATACGGATGAAAATTGGAATGACACTGAGGATAGATTTGTGAATATTAAAACAGTTCAGTTGTTTGGAGATGAAATTGCAACAAACGTAAACAGAAAAAAAGAACTGCAATTCGGTATAATACTAAGTTCTTTCAAGTAGCAGTCGCTATGACCAACAGTTCAACAGATACGAGCACGGTGCTTGTCCTTGCCCATCAGAAGTTGGATTGCATTAAATCTAAAACATACTGAAATGTTTACCTGTATTAAGTTTATAACGCTTGCTGCAGCTGACACATAAAACAAAGCTGCTTCCATGGATATATAACTGTCTAGATATATCAAGCGATCAACTACAGTGCCACTATAATGACGTATAGTTTCTGCGTGTTCAATTCCTTTATCAATATCCATGACGTTAAAAGGAGGGTTTGACTGAAAACATATCAGAACATCTTTGTGGATCATGTAATGAAACTATCAAAATGATGTGACCTTAGATTATGTACATCAACATAATAGCTTGCACGGTCAAACAGTAGCAATGAAAAGGTATGCATGTACATGTATTGTGGTCCAAGAAAATATATTAGTCAGATTTTAGTTATAAAACAACAATATTCGTTTATTATGTATTTGAGAACTAATGGACCCCTACAACAAACATGCCGACAGACTATGCAAACAAGGTTGTGATAGGTTTCTGCTAAATATATGCAGCACTATATACCAAATCTTTATTGTCGCATAGTTATAGAGGAAATATAAGCTATGTTGCATTAAAACACATCCTTTTTATTGGTCAAATGAAACATTGGCGGTATTGTTGCCCAGAGGTTATACGCCCGACCCCATATCCGAACGTTATGGGCGAGGTTGAACTGCTAACATTACAATCCCGGTATTTGGTGCAAGTACTGGTTAGTAACCCGGAGGAAGCGGTCATTATGGGTGATATAGATCGAATGACTTGTTTCATAATCATTGTTAAATAAATAAGTTAAAACTAAATGAACTACACATATGCCCTTTGCTAAATGGAAAAAGGGCAATTACTCCTCAAAAATAGGTGGATTGTAAATGAAATGTACCTTTACCTGTATTTTGTAATCCTTTGCTTATGTGCGTAATATGAATCAACTCTATCCATACATTAAATAGTTATTAATCGGAAACCAACTTTTGCACGGAGGAACACAATGACGGACTGGGGTAACGCGTTATGTCCATTCGGTCTTGAAAAAGTGGAGAGTGTGTTTTCATTTTTAATATTCATTATCTACGTAAAAATACTTACCACGATTGTGATATTTATCTGAATGGAGTCACGAAATACGTCTGTAACTTTTATGGACAATGTTGTCTGATAACCTGTGGAAGGATCCCCTACTTTCAAATATACCCACATTTGTTGAAGCACTATAATGAAGAATATACTTGTCTGTTTAAATGAAGCCGAAAATACAAATAATAATAATAAATCTCCATCACCTAGTAACCAACGCAACTAATGTATAAAATGTGCATTTGCAGAGCAGACCATTTGAATGTAACGAGATACTGAATCAGATTATTGTCATGGCTGTTCTATTATAATATTGATTTATGCAGTTCATTTGAAACATTATTATAGTCTTTGAAATCAAAATTAACAAAAGTCGAATCCAGTTGCTTTTCAGAAACTATATACTGTATATTAAAGAAGTTCCTCAGAGCTATACAATTATAACGCCAGTTTCCCGCACAATGCTAAAAGCAATTGAGTACGGTGGCATAGAGGTGACATGTGTGAAATTATTTTTATCTCTTTCCCATGACTTAGTATGTCGTGGGAACGAGTTAGTTAGTCGTGGCCACTAGATAACTATGTCGTAAGAACGAGATAGTTAAGTCGCGGGAAAAACACATTATAACTATCGTACAAACAACCAACCAATACAAAACATAATTGAATCTACATACCTGAGAATGAATTAAATTCATCTGGTATTAGTGCACCAGAAGTGTCTTGAAAAATAGTGTATCGTAGAAGTGGATTGACATCTAGAGTTGGATCTAATGTTTGTCTAAAATCATTCCCTAGCCAGCCTGAACAAGTAATGCCTACCATTTCCCTTGAACTAAGCACTAAATATAAATCAAGTATTGGTAATTCATTTTACATTTTTATCAGAGAATGAAATTTGTTTTTGGAATGATCGGCTATCTAGTACGATGATATGATTAAAAAATATTGAGAAAAAATATTGAGAAAATATATAGAAAATGAGCGGCTGGTGGAAAGTATTCAAGCACCGTATTGAAGTGTATGCGGATGAAAGAAATGTGTGCTTGGCTTCGCAAAAGAAAATATACAATAAACTGCCTCTCTAATACGTCGCTACAACATAATCAACTTTGTCAAATGAATTATAACTTCTACAATGAATACACCCACATAATAACACACATTTTTGATTCCAAACTGGTCAATTATTTAAAACCAGAAAAAAATCATCACCTTGGTAATGGTTTTACTAACAAAATACTAGAAATATGTTAATAAAACACAGGGGACTTATTAGAAAGTGTTTCAGCGTATAACTACGTTTACAACTATTAACAAGAGGGCCATGATGGCCCTAGATCGCTCACCAGAGTACACTGCCATGCTTTTTTTTATCGAACTTTATAATTGATGCAATCTTTTAAGAGGACCACTAGAGAATGATACACACCAAATATCAAAGATCTAGACCTTATGGTTTAGAACAAGAGGTTTTTCAAAGTTAACACTTTTAAAATATATGTTTAGCTCCTGTAACCTACTTATGCCTACAGACCGGAACCATTTATATAACTTCGTTACAGGTCCATCGAAGGATCATTCCTATGAAGTTTGGACAAAATCCATTCAGTAGTATAGGAGGCGATATTGTTTAAAGATAATGTTGACGCACGACGCACGATTCGCGATTCACGACACACGATTCACGACGACGGACGACGGACATCCAAGGATCCTAAAAGCCTACCATTAGCACTTGAAATAAATACACATGCTTTTAGCAGAATTCTGTATAGAAAAATCATCAAATCTAGAATGAAATAGTGATTAAATAATGTGTATTATAACATAACATATCGTGTAAAGGGGTAAGAACACTGATTGATTCACTAGTTCACTATAGTAGGGCCAACATCCGATGAAACAATAATATTTACTTATGCTAATTAGCAGACTGTTACACTTCATATGAAAAGGGGGAAATGATGGTCACTAAATTGTTACGAATTGCGCATTCCTTTATCTATATTAAAAAAACCACTTTTACTGATACACCCATGCCATTTTCATGGACTATGATAGTATGCTAGTTTCGCTCAGAAAGAGGTCATTAAAACGTCTTGATGTTCAAGGATTTGGACCCGGATTGTCCGTGTTAAAAGTGATGTGCCTATCCACTACACTATCATACTACTTTAACATCCAGATTGTGTATCCCTCTTGTCAAAACGCCTAAATGATCATGATTATCCTACTTACCTATAATTTAATATGGATTGATCCAACAATGTTATTGTGCCTTCAGATCTTGGCCCTACTATAGTGAACAACCATTTTTTATTTTATACGAAATATGACATTTTAATTCATTGACATTTATTGTCTTTTTAATTTGAATATGGTCTGTGATCTTTGGTTGAAAACTATAAATAAAATTGTCGGAACTACTTTCTGTTGCATCGGTGTTTGTATACCAAAGAACGAATTACATACGCCATTCGTTGCTTGCATATATGAGGTCCAGGTAATGTTTTTAAGAACCGCGTTTCAAGACTATAAATCGCTGTTTTGTTGTTGCTTCCATTAATGTTTTAGATGTATGTTTAGTTCCCCTTCCCCATGTACAATTCTTTCACTTGATACAATATGCATGTTCCTTTCTCCCTTTTCGGCCTTTTATTACTGACGTTTTGTACTTGTGTCGTGATGTATTCCATCAATTAACCCCCCCCCCCCTACTTGTCCCCCTCCCCACTTGTCCCCCCCCCCCTAAATTCTCCTTTGTTCTTTTTATGGTCAGCTAGATCATTCCTTCCACCCCTATTCCCATACATGTTTACCCTTGCACCTCGCCAGTGCCTAATGTTTTCTTACTGCTGTTCTCGCGGGAGTCTATGTAGGTAGTCATTGTCTTACGTTTGTGGCTTTCCCTGTGACAACTTAATCTCTCTTTAATGAAATCGGCTGTTTCTTCTGTTACTTCATGAGTAATAAGTTATATTCGTGGTTATTCTTTTATTGAATTTATTAAACGCGTCATCTGAAATTGTTTTAGTAATAAGTTCAATAAAAATGACCCCTCATGTACCTTTTGTAAGTGCCTCTATTTCTCATTAAGAGTTCCTGATAAGTCCAAAAGTCACCATGCATGCACCGGACCTTCCTGAGATTTTGTCAACAAAGGGTTGATCATATCAAATCCTAGATCAAGAGAGGGTCTCTTTCCATGATCTTGATCCTCTATGACAGTAATTGCTGGATCCGAGCATGAATTCAAGCTGTTGAACCTTTAAATATTTCGGCATTATATTTTGCATAGGAAAACTGATAATGTTGTCGAAGAAGGGTGGTCGGTCAAGAGCTTACACTTCATCCACTCTGTTATGCAAACTGATAACCAAGGAGCAATTTTCCATTTCATGGAATTGAAACAATGTAGAATTGTGAAGTAACTGCGACAATTATTTGCACAGAAGATTGTCACAAGTTCTTTCCTTTTATCCGTCCTGGAGTTATCTCTCTTTATCCCTTCAATAGTATATGTGGATATTGTACAAGTAACACACATACTAAAGAAGGGAGAAAGGGCAAGAACTTGTGACAATCTCCTGTAATTAATTGACACAATAATTGACTTGATATACAGTTGAATACCCTTACTGATGGTGTACATAACTTCCAAGTGAGTAAGACCAGTGTAGATAAGAATACTAAGAGTGGACAAAAGAAGAATGGACAAGCACAAGCTAAACGTACACATTCAGAGATCAGCAATAATAGTAAATTAATGAAGAATTGTATACATCAACAGTTATTTGCTATGAGTGAAAATTTATCACAAGATAGGGGGGGATCTCAAAACTATTTTGAAAAAAGATGATATGGAAAGTTTAATAGCAACAACAGTTACAAATATCATGGACGAAATGGAAAAATGATGACCTTAATATTGACTACTAAAACTAAAGAAAATACCCATATACTTGAGGATAAAATACATAGTTTAGATCATGAAAATGAATGCCCTAAATCAACACTTGAAGCAATGAATATGAAATGAAACAGCGTATCGAAAACACACAAGAAGAACTGCACTTCAACAAAATGATGACTAGGAAGGTAGTAGAATGACAAATTACAATGAGCAATACAGCAGAAAGAACAATGTGAAAAACTTAACTGAAGACGTTCTGACAACAAGAAATCCTTAAAAAACATGAGACGGTAACAGGCTGATTGATGACGTGATGAAACTAAACCATGGACTCATCAACCGACTCACTATCCACTCAGAAATAGCATGTGCAGGTTTTTTAATGGGAAACGTCCACGGGAAGACAGAGACCTGCCAGCGATATAAATTTGACATTTATGATTCGATTGACTCTGTGATATACTAAGACATGGAGATTATAGACATTTTGTAATGAATATATACTTGAATTTGTGTTTGTGTATCTGTGTATGCATGCATGGATTATATGTTCATGCATCTTGTTAAATGTTAATATGTACATATGGGTTCGTGTGTGTATATGCAAGTATGCGTATGCGTGCGTGTGCGCGTGCGTAGGTGTGTGCGAGAAAACGCATATACAATTTAAACACATATATTTAAAGTTTGAACTTAAACAAAGCTCCATTAAATAGAGCGTATTAAATGACAATAAAATGTTCGAGTTTTTTCGCCCAAAACATGTCGATATATTAAGTTTCCTTTAACGCGGGAACAATAGGTATTGATACTGTATATCCAGACACCACAATGTTTGCAAATCATTTTCCCGTCTATTTTCAAAACATGCTAACTTACTTAGTTATCTTTGAGATGGAAACAATAGGTGTTTGTTATTGAATGTAAATGCATGTGTACGAAATGTCTGTATGGGTAAAATTGTCACATAAAATGGAATACATCTTTGAGGTAAAAAAAACACTCATTGTGTTCTTCAAACTGTGTTCTGAAATTATGTAATAAGTATGTATTTATAATTCAAATTGGAATATGCCTTTGAGGTCAGTTGAAAATCCTAGTATGTGTTTTCAAAATATGACACAAGGTAATCACTAATAGATTAGGTAATCATTATATGTATTTATGAGAAATATGGATATTGCAAACAACCTTCACACTGTTACGAAGATTACATTGTTCTATTGTACTTAGTCACTGTATTTATTTTCAATAATTATATTATTGAGGAACTGCTTTCAACATTTCAAGTTTTATATACTGTGTTCCAATTACTACTTTTATTGTTGTTCACAAGGCTACACACTGTTAATACATGTTTCGACTATACTAGAGAAATCATAAAGATGTTCTTTTTAGAATATGGCTGAGGTTAAAATAATTTCTTACAATTGTCGAGGATAAAATAATCCAATAAAGAGGGCAGAGGGTTGGTGGATCTATTATGGGCGGGCATTTCCAGCAAAATGCGGTCATGGTTGTTCATAGCCATTGAAATGCAGCGCGTTATCAGCGGGAGGGGTTCAATCTTTCTTTCGACCGCATCTCCAGGCACATCGAGGTACGCAACTTGTGCAGGACAATATGAATTTTGACTGATTTTGTTTATGGCATTTAGATTTACAATCTGACACTTTCAAAGCGGCACAATTTAGTTAAATGTGTTTGTATCGAACATGTAATTATACAATATTGAATCAAATCAAATTTGTGTACCATCTCAGATAAATAAACATAAATTTGTGCATTTCATCTATAAAAATTGACAAATAAATAAGTGACTGATTATAAATTTTGCTTAGTGTAATGCTAACAGAATGCAATCAGTTATAAACACATTAATTAGTAAAGATCAAACAGGTTATATTAAAGGTAGATGTATGGGAGCAAATACTCGCTTACTATATGATGTAATGAATTATACAGAAAAACATACCGGGTCTTCTAATGCGAATTTATTTCCAGAAAGCTTTTGATACCCTCTCTTTTGAGTTTATAAATAAAACTTTAGACCTTTTAAATTTGGACCAATGTTTAAAAAATGGATTTTATAATTTCTTAATAAAATTCAAACCGCACTCAAACAAATGGCTACCTGTCAGAATTTTTCAATATTGGTCTTTGAGGTTCATATATCTTAATTTTATGTGCTGAGATACTAACCATAAAAATAAGAAATGAAAACCATATTAAATGTATCAAAATAAAAGGAATGGAGTTTAAGATATCACAATTTGCAGACGATACCTCATTACTATTAGATGGGTCAGAACAATTTTTACATTCTACTTTCAAAGTTTTACACAATTTTTCCTAATTCTCTGGATTAAAATTTAACGTTGATAAAACGCATGTTATATTGATAGGCTCCAACAGATTTAGTACAATGTCAATAAAAACAAGATGGAAACTAGAATAGAATTGTAAATTACTAGGTTTAAAGTACCATGTTGATTTAGAAAAAAATGATACTTCACAATTTTAATGAAAAGATAGGAACAATAAAACAATGCCTTAAACATTGGAATAAAAGGAAGTTAACTCCAATAGGCCATATAACAGTTATAAAATCTCTACTATTGCCACTTTAACACACTTATTCACGTCTTTACCAAATCCACCCACGGATATTATTCAATCTATAAATATATTGTTTTATGCATTTATCTGGCAGAAGACACCAATAATAAAAAATGAGTTTTTCATTAAGACATATTCAGATAGTGGATTAAATATGATAAATGTCTATGCATACATGAGCAGTCAAACATTATTGTGGTTAAGAAGATTGATGTCTGAAAATAACAGTAATCTTTATCAATTTGTAAGACATATTTTCAATTTAGAGATGACTATCAATTGTGGCAAAATATACATTTTTTACGATGCAACAATAAAAAAACTCCTTCTGGAATGATCAACTGTATGCATATACAAATGTTATAGATGCATCAACAGTTGAATCGGTTTATGATTTTTTTAAACTTGCCTTTATATTTTATAATCATAATTTGTTATAGACTAAAACCCTGTTTTTTACAAGCCATGGTATTAATAGAGGTATCAGATACATTAAAGACCAATTGATGAAAAATGGTAACTTTGTAAAAAGAACTGATTTAGAAAGAATGACTGGAACTAATATTAACTTTTTGCACTATGAAGGAATGGTAAACTCCATTACATTGACTATTAAATCAATGGCAATTGCTTATTTCAAAAATGACAGAGAAAATCAATTGTATCCTATAGTTTCAAATATTCTGAATCAGTCCTATTCAGTAAAAAGGAGTAATTTCACCATATAACCCGTTGATAAAATCTAATGTTCTGCCAACAAGTCAATAAAAATGGAAAAATGTGTACCATTTCCAACAAAATGAATGGAAAAATATATATAGCTGGGTCTTTAATACAACAAATGACACATACCTACAATGGTTTCAAACTAGAATCAATCACAGAATTTTAGCTACTAACATTTTATTATATAAAATGGGAATTTCATATTCAGAAAATTGTACAAATTGTAAAGGAAAAGAAACATTAATTTATTTAATTTTGGGAATGCCCAATGATACAGAATATCATCTCATATAAGGTAGCCAAAACAAATGTAACATGTTTTACCCACAATCTAACAAATATTCATACTTGTGTAAAAGAAAAAACACTATGCCGACATTAGCAGGCCTTAGGAAAAGCCTTTCACTAGCCTTTGCAATTGAAATCAAAACAAATACAAAAGATAAAAAAAAATTAACTGGAAATTTGTAGCCGATTTTATTAATTAATTACATTTGCATAATTATGAAGTTTTGAAACCTTATACTTTCGTGATAACTATGAATATTATACAAATCAACGAAGTGTTAGTTAATAATTTATGCGTTAGTGTAATATTACCATTTGTATCACATTGAATCTTAACTTCATTGAAATACTAATCTGTTTTCTTATGCATACTAACAGCTATTTTGTAAAGTATGGAGTGGAATGTCCTCGACCCACACATACTTATTCACGAGGAAAATAAAATTATACCCCTTACAACAAAAAAATAAATACAAAAATACTTTTGTTTTGACTCAAAAAAAGTGTATATCAGTAATTATCATAGTTACCCTCGGACGTGTCTGTAACGCAGACACCGTGGTAAGGAATGTAATTCACCGTTCGAATTATTTCCGCTTGAGAGTACGTCGAAGAAATTGACGCACTAACACGGATCTTGTACGTTTTCCCCTGTTGCAGTGACCCAAACGGAGCAATGAACATCGTGTCAGTGCGTGCTGTGGAAATAAGAGGATTTATTTAATTTTGTTACAGATAACAATTTATAGTTACAATATGCCAATACTAACACATTTGTTACACATGCTTCTATCCGTTTTCAAAGTAAGATAATTCATCTAATGATGTTTTGGTCAGGTTTACGCAGGGCTCAGGCCATATTATCTATGCTACATTTCAGATGCTGACCATGCATTAACCCAATTTCCCTCAATTGCAAATTACTACAAGACATTTACGCGGTAATACAGTAGTTTAGCACATGCGTCTTTAATTCATACAGTACTACAGTTATGTCAGGCATTTAGTTGACTAAACATGTTTTCCTGGGTTAACCAGTAGGACTACTAACATGATCTTCTGCAGGCAACTGGCAACTTTGTGTATAAATCAGATGTGGAAGATAAATGACTTTGTATGTATTAATTTCAATCGATTTGAAACGAGACACATACGATTTACCAAGGTTTGAAACCTATTATGTTTGGTTGCTTTTGATATTTTAACCTCGGTTTGCCTCAGCGTAGCTACCGGACTGATGGGATACATATTCTTGAACACCATGAATTGGACATGGTCATAAGGTGTTAATTATGTCTTCAGAGGTATCTCTGACATACAAGTAAATATATAATGTACCGTAAATACCTGTTTGTAATGTCACACTGCCATTTGTGTCTTCAAACATTTCAGTCAATGGGTTCCATACATAGACATCCCATACATAGGAGGCATTTTGCTTGGCAGGATCGACATATAGTTGAACATCTTGATCATACTTAAATATCTTCTCTCTTCCTAGGTAGCAATTGTGTGAACAACTGTAATAAAGCGTAAATAAACAACTAGTGCTAATTTGTCACATGTTCTTCCCACCCCAGGAATCAAACCCGGACCAACAAGGTGACAGGCATCCTAGTGATCAATCCAGCGAGTTCCCCAATCAGACCAATTACAAATCTACATGGGTTCATACATGCTAGCCTCACATTGTATTGATTTCGTCGGGTTGTAAGCGGTTTTCAACAATGTTAGGTAATATACGGCGTCAGTTGACCTGTCAGCTTCCACAAGCTACTGACAATTCCTCCACATGAGGAGGATATGACCGTAGCCACTTCACGGTAGAACATGATCTGTCCAATCTGCGAATCGAACCTGAATATGATGGATGACAGTCTAGCGCTCCACAACTGAGCTAGCCGGGCGAGCAAGATAATCTTAGAACATTTTTACCCTCCAAAGCTAAAACCAGAAACTTCCAAAATAAACACTGGTCTAATATTTCGGGAAGTTGTTCAGCAGAAAATTACTTATTGACTATGTTGGGATAATAGTGAGGTTAGGTGCACCCACACCAGATTGTCACGAGCTATTTCCCTTTATCCCATGTACTTCTATAGAAGGGACAAAGGGAGTGAACTCTAAATGGGATAAAGAGAAATAAATCATGACAATCCCTTGTTGATGCAACCAGGTTTAAACCCCCAGTGAAACTTTTGCCACTGATCGTTCCAAGGTGGTGCTTCCATCTTCATCCTTAATCTTTGTCTGTGACTTGTTTCCTTTTAGATTTTGCAAATGTTGATTGTAATTGTTCGTGTCTTCTTTTGCTTTGGAGTGGCTCCGTGCAGAATAGATTCAAAAAAATGTTTTGTCTTCCTGATCCAAAGTCCGCAAGGTTACCGCAAACAGAAAAGCAATAGACTACTAATTTGAAACACTAGTGAAGATGCATGTTGTGTGCACCTACTTGACTGATAGTATAACATCCACAGTCACGAATGGAAGTTAACTACAATAAAGTTCACTTAACACTGGCCAAGTCAACTGATATATATCGCTGCGATACAGTTGAAAACAATACATATTGCAACCTAAAACATAAACATTTCTGAAGAAATTTGGTCTTATTTGTGAGGTGATCCGATGTGTTAATGTTATACTAATAAGTACTGTCAGTACTTTAATTTATGTTTCATGGGGAATGATAAAGTTCCCTCCCTTTGTAAACGAGCGACAATTTGCACATGGTGACAAATAAAGTGTGCTCCAAGAAGAAGTGTTTTATTAAATTTTCAAGTGGTAGCAGAGCCGTAAAAGGACTAGTGTGAGTCAATATATAAGTGTTAAGGAAGCAAATAGTGCAGATGTTTAATTTTAAAGTTACAAACAGAGGGAAGAATAATTGATGATGGCTACCAAGGTGAATCCTCCAACGTTTCACAAAGCAAAGTGTTATACGCGATATAAACAAGAACTATTGGCTTGGGCTTAAATAACTGATTTCCGTCCTGAAAATGTGGAATTTTACCAAATACTAGTTGATGTCTGTTATAGCCACTCCACATTTGCAGAGAATTTCTGGCCATATTTGCCCAAGCCAGAAGTGTTTTCAAGTCTACATTCTTGTGTTCAGTTTCAAGTTTTACCAGCATAGAATCTATAACTGCATGAACTGTTTCACATGGCCCATTCTGAAAAGGACTCATTCCAGCGGTTGTGCATACTCGAACATTCAATATCTAACACGATGTACAACAGAAAATTTGGAATGCAAACTTGATCATATCAATGAGGAAGTTTTGTCACATATCGTCACTCTAAATATTGAGAACACTCAATCAAAACTAAGGATGCAAATTATCAATCTTAAACAACTTACCCTATAGAAATGTCTTGAATACCAGCCAAGATTCTGATCACTTTGTAAGCAATAGATGATCTGGAACCTCTGGCCAGTCTAAATATTGCAATACCATAAGTATTATTTTCATAATTGTTTCTGTCTATCCTCAAACGATATCCTCCACATTGAATGACATTGTAATATTGTAAAGCAGATAACGGGGCAGAATATGGAAAATTTGCCATATATGTTTGGAGATTCTGTAAGTCTGTAAGAACTGCAAACGTCCACGTTGTCTCCAGTGTTTGACCCGCAGCCCACGGTTGACTTTCTGCAGGATCATACGAAGCGTCTGCTTTTATATATAAGTCGCCAGCTCGTGAAACATCTTCAAAATCACTTCCAGACAACTTTACTTTAAGTTCTGGCAGAACAATTTTAAGAGCTATTGTATCGTCAGACCAGTGATGAGAACTGGCATTAAAACGTAGCGTGAAAGTGACAGCGTATTCGCCAGGCGGTAAAACATCCGCTTTGATTGTTAGGGCTAAGCTCGTTGGTTGTTCAAACCCTGTAAATGCTGTAATGTTTTGGTTATCTATTCCAACTATACGCCAGTGGTATTTTGCTTGTCCGCATTCTTCGTCAGAAAAGTCAATATGTGCATTGATCTAACAAATAGAACAGAAAATAACATTATGCTACTTAAACAATCACAGGAGTTTGTCACTACATGTACATGTATATAATTATATTATAGTATGTTATAATGACGCAGAGGGACAACGATCTGAAGCGAATTAAAACCGCGGAAATACATGCAATTAAAAGTGGCGGACAGTCAGGAGTATATTGAAAAGTGGTCGCGATAAATCTGAAAAATAGTGACAGAATTGTGGACGATAAAAACATGGGTGAAAATTTCAAAGGAAAAGAAAAGGTACAAATGTTGAATAAGAACAGTTTCAGAAAATGGATTTGAATGAGAAAAATGAATGTTTTATTTTCAAAAACTGATTCATTTGAAAAATGAAGATGCTGTTCAAGAAACTATCCAGGTGGTGAGTGACAGAGTTGATGAACATGATGATATAATTAACTCTCTTTTATACAAATGTATACGCTCCCACACAGCGCTTTGGTTCCACTACCGTTTCATTCACTCGCTGCTGTATAACCCCGTATATTTTTATATTTGACCTTACGAAATCACCGTTCGTTCCTGATACTAAATTGCATTGGTCGGCACGATCACGTGACTACTGAGTTTGTAATAGATGGGTATTTTCCAGTGTTAAACCAACAAAATGTGTTCACAATGTTTAGCCTTTCGCCTTTAGGGAATGGCCCTAGATAATGTTGTTAAAACTGTCGAACCAACCCTTTTGTATGTATGTACAAATTATTTGTATGTTTGTGCAAATATGATAGTTCTATGTATAAATAAAATAAAATATTATTAAACTAAGCCTTTCGCGTCGAAGGAAATTTTGACTATCTAGCTTATCCGTTTTTTTATTTCATGTCATTAAAAGTTAAGCATTTACAGAAGGCAGTGTTTCGTTCTTTTTGTACTTTTTCAGAATTGTACTGATACGTTTACAAATAAAGTGGCGAATTTGAGTAACAAGATGCCAAGTAACAATATGACGCATTTTTAAATATACACAGATTCCGCATCGACAGTTGTTTAAATGACCTAAAATCACTACACATTTACAGGCATCGGAATAATTTTGGCATGCCGACGAAACGATAGCCTCTTACGTTCGATTGATTTAGTTTTTCTAGCAATTTGCATAATCACAGCGGCATTTCTATGACAATGAAAGCTGTCTATTCAATGCACACTCGCATAAGCTTTATTTACACATGTTTACTGTCTTACATTTGGGACATAAGCGAGTCGTTGTAAGCGGCTCGTTGAATGGCTGTGGATGCATGTTGACTCGCCTATCTAAATATAGAAAATATCAGTTATGCGGGAGTTATAAAGCAGAGGGTGATTATGAAGGTATCGGAATAAGCGCCCGATGCTAAAGGAGAGTAACACATTTATTGACCTAGAGATGAGCGGAAATGAGTAGACACTTGCATGTTTATGATCCTGTGGTGTTTTGGGTCTCTTATCGCTCATTTTGCCACTTCCGCTACAGAACCAGTCTGGGATTAGCTACGCTTGACCGCTCCCCAGATCCGGGCTACAGTGCAGTCATCACAGTGAACACGAAGCGAACACATCAACTGAAGACATGATGAGGTAATTCAAGTATCTACCGCCCAAGATGTGATATTCTACCATTGGTGAGTCATTTATTGTATTGCATTGCCTTACCTACCGATAACAGCCTCTACATTGGTGGCAGCGGCGATTATTTCGGAACTTCTTTTGAGAGGTCACGTTATTCTATTTTTCAAAGCTCTTATTTGCTTTGAAATGACGAATGCACCAGTACCGACGATGGATATTACCACTACAATATTGTTGGAGTTGAATCAAACCGCAATTAACGTGTATTATCCGTTCTGCGCTTGCTTTTAGCCGCATTGTTTTCGGTTATGGTTTGGCGCCATTTTATCCGTACCGAAATTGCGCGAGCTGGATAGACCAGTAACTTTCGTTTGTTCGTTGTTTAGTTTCATGCTAAACACTGAAGTTTGTAGCTTCGCTGGAAATATTCCCTCCTGGATTTGTTAGGCGAAGTGAGGACCATTCGGTGACAAACCTGTTTCAACTGCGGTACAATGGTTTTCCGGTACTGCTACGCTTACGTTTTGAGTTGGTTTAAAGATGTAAAACTTTGTAATTTTTACCTAACAGAGTTATAATTGGAGAAATACAACCTTAAGATTTATTTTTAAATATTTAAGGAGATAATCTGCGAATTGTGTCATTGGATGAATAAGTATATATATGAGCATGTCGGAGTTGCTTCCCTTTGTCACGGATGGTCGTGCTATGTGTGATTACTTGATAATGAAAGAGGGGAAAGGAGTTTATTTGACATGGTTAATGGCAAGATTCTAGATTTTTAGTATGATTTAATAAGACTGCTGATGTATACATTCCCTGTTCGTTGAATTTTGAGTATAAGTGCTTAGTTTGAAACAGTAATGTAAGTGATTTTTTTGATTAGATCTATCGGTTAAGTATATCTTGTATATACATTGTTGGAACGTTATGTCATGTTTTTTGCTTGTGAGAGTTAATTATTTACCATTTAGTTGTCTGAAGTCGTAAACAAAATTAAAATTCATGAGGCGTAGTGAGGCCGGAAACTATTATACCTCAAACTTGAGCCTCCTGCCAAAGTTTATATCTTTATCTCAAACTTGAGCATCACTCACAAAGTTTATATCCTCAACACTTGGGAGGTTGTCATGTTCAAGTTTTTACAGCATTGTCTGTACGCCCTGTGTTGGCATTGTCTAACACAGAATATCCTTTCATCAAGAGGAGAGACGTTAGATTGGTTGATTGCTAGAACTGAACACTTCAGCTTGACCTGGCTATTGCTATTTCGGGAGCCATAGGGGCAGTATACGGGACGGCTGGGGAAGCTATCTCTGGATAACAGATTGCTGCAGTGGTAAGTCAGACAGAATCATAGAAAACCTACATCGCTTGTTGATTGCTGGCGATTGACTCATGGTGCGGCTTTATATGCTGTTGACTGACAGGAACAATGTCCCTAGGGGGAGGTAGCTTTTAATTTAGGTACCATTCACTGTACCGGTGGATGAAGCAGTTAGGTGTAGGTAATGTACTGCTTTTGGTCAAACCAAAGTAGTATGGTTACCGGTTTTCGGCATAACTTCAACACCTAGGTCATGATTATGGTTTTCATCCAACTTGGGTCACGCCGGGATGGTTAAGACATCTGAACTGATGAAATGGCAATATGACATGTCAGTGAGAGTATCAGTCCAGCATTGACGGGAGAAGTTTAGAACTGAACTTTGTGGTGGATGAAGTGGGTTAAGTTTCGTCAGGTTCTGCGAACACACCCTAGGAGCCATGTGAGTTTGCATTCATCTTGATAAACTTCTTTGGAATCCAAGGCAGATGACTTCAAAACTTGGTATCCTACAAGTATTTTTTAGGGACCCAAGGGAGATAGCATCAACATTGGTACCTACAATTATTATTTTGGTATCCAAACAAAATAGTATTAATCCTGGTAACCTATATCTATTTCTTTGGGATCCAAGGGAGATGACTTCAAAACTTGGTATCCTACATCTATTTCGCTGGGACCCAGGGGAGATAATATTGACATTGTTTGCCAAATGTTCGTGTTGTCACCTGCTGTTAAGCATAAAGGCCGACGACCTAGAAGATTATCAGTTGGCTTGAGACCATGGACGACTCGGCGAAGACGTTGTTGAACTGCACCAAGGAGCAGAAAGATACTTCGGTTTGATAGTATATCTGGAATTTGTCTTACTTGGTTACTGGTTCAGGTAAAAACCAATGGGATCATGTTTTTAATGAAGTAAGACCCAGTGCATGTGGTGCAACCATGGGAGTGTGTGATGGTTTTGGCCAATCTGATATTATTTCATATATATTGTGTAGATCCGAGACATGGCGTTAATTGAGGGTAGACATGAATTGTTTTCAGCTGACAGGAGATGCAGATACCGAGTTATACTCCTTGGCTAGTCGGGGAAGGAGTCGGGGGGGGGCCAAAAACATGTTTCTCGCACGTCAGGTGAGCCGGATAACATGGCAAGTACGAAGGATGGTGATCTGTGGGAAGCGCCCCCTAGTGTTAACCCCGTAGTGTCCCAAACCATCCGGAAACCGGTAAGTCCGATGAAATCTATGGAGGTAGATCCCCGGAGGCGAACCCCTGAGGTAACCAGGGCTAGCCATCCCGCTGCACGCTCATATGCATCAACCTTGAAAAGGCTGAGCGCCTAGGACGCCTTCATTACCTTGGTAGAACCAATCGAAAACGAAAAAGTTTTGTTACTTTTGGACATAGACATGAAGAAGACACTGTCATGAACAATGCAAACTATCAAGCTAGAACATATTATGCAATAGGCAGAGACTATCCAATAGAAGTCAGAAACGCAAGGAAGAAACTGTGGCCCATATACAAAAAATATAGAAAAATCGGCTACATAGGGTACATTTTAAGTATCAAGCATGTTTGATAGTAAAAGAACGTGTGCGGTTTTTACGGGCATACTGGACTAAGAAGAGAACCATTAGACCAACTGATAGTATGGCTACACATCAAGCTGATATGCTACCCAGGTCCGAGTCAGAAAATGATCAAAATTGTTTGAAACATCAGCAACGACATTCAGACTTGAGAAGATGTGTCAACATGTCCCATAATATGACCCCGGGAACATCAGAAGCGATACACATATAACATTTTATAGAAAATTGAACATTTATAGAAGAAATGATGGTGAAGAAAATAGAAAAAGCATGGTACAAGCACGAAGTATTTATAAAAAGGGTGTCAGGTCATATAATTATCGAAGAGACAAACTAAACACTGAAAAATTGTTATCTTACAGGCACAATAATGCTAATGCAAAAATGTTAAAGGAAAGTAATAATGTTAATTCTCCGAAAGGAATATCGCTAGACACGTTTTCTGCTTACTTTAAGGCCATTAATAACCCGGATGATAGATTTGTCCATGCGGACGATGATGTAATTGATTTTAATGATAATAGTGTCGTCAATAAATATAAAACTGTGTTCCACGAATTAGACATTCATTTTACATTTGCTGATATTATGAAAGGTATCTCAGAACTGAACTTAGGGCGAAGTGCTAGCCCAGACTGTATACTGAATGAATTTTTAATACACGGAAAAAACGTTTTTGCTCCATTTATTGTTAACATTTTTAACAAAATCTGACACTCAAATAAAACATTTACAGTCATTCGGAAATGTATACTCACGCTTCCGCTGAGCACGTCAGAAAAAACGTACATTTTAGTATACTTAGTAAGGCCTAAAATATGGTATAAATTATACAAACTTGAAGTACGAGGCAACCTATTCAATGTAATAAAGTCAATGTATGAACACGTTCGTTCAAGAGTTAAGCTAAATAGTAGCACGGGTGATATTTTTGAAAGTTTTCTTGGGGTGCGACACGGCGAGTGTTTAAGCCCTTTCATTTTTGCAATTTATTTAAATGATCTGGATGATGAAATGTTTCTAAATGGCGTCGAAGGTAGAGTTATTGAAACTCTAATGTTTCTACTTATGTATGCAGATGATATTGCTATATTTGCTAACACTGCCGATGAATTACACAGGAATTAGGATATTTTACAAGCTAATCGCAATAGATGGAAATTGAGTGTTAATAAGGAGAAAACTAAAATTGTCATTTTTAGAAAAGGGGGACGTTTACCAAAACAACTTACATTTTACTATGATGGATATGTAGCCAGGTTATTAACCTTTCATAAAGTTGTGCAACTACACTGTAAGAATCTATACATGTGTAGATAAAAATTTACCTTGTTCATCCGAAGTATAATTCTACGCAAATACATGAACTTTGTCCTAAGTCAGGTTCTCTGACACATTTGGTCAGCCGTTGGAAACAGGGTAGAATTACGCATCACGTCAGTTAATTAGTGAGTGACGTGGTTGGCGAATAAGGTTATGGTTTTCGGGATTGGTCAGTATTGCCCGAAATACAGTAAGAAAGATACTGATAATATCCGCACACGAAGGAATAATCGGAGTTGGTTTTGGGAGCTCAAAGGCTACAATCAGGTTACCATCCTAGACAGTTTTAAGTGGGGAAATTACTAATAATTGTAGACAATGGATAGGATATTTACTATGAAATCCTCACTGGAATTAAATTGAATTATTGTTTCTAAAAGCTTTGAATTGAGATTTGCAACTATAGTTATTATAAATAATCACATCTCCCCCATTATCATCTATCAACTAAGTTCTGTTACATATTTAGTTATTTATATTGATTTTTAATATTAGATATTGGAACATGAATGAAGAAGTCGAGCGGGATATAATACTGACACGTATACAACCAAGTCCCTTCAGAGGGTAGTTCACTGATCTACTATTCGCACGTATACATCCAAGTCCCTTCAAAGGGTAGTTCACTGATCTACTATTCGCACGTATACAACCAAGTCCCTTCAAAGGGTAGTTCACTGATCTACTATTTGCACGTATACAACCAAGTCCATTCAAAGGGTAGTTCACTGATCTACTATTCGCACGTATACAACCAAGTCCCTCCAAAGGGTAGTTCACTGATCTACTATTGACACGTATACAACCAAGTCCCTCCAAAGGGTAGTTCACTGATCTACTATTCGCACGTATACAACCAAGTCCCTCCAAAGGGTAGTTCACTGATCTACTATTGACACGTATACAACCAAGTCCCTCCAAAGGGTAGTTCACTGATCTACTATTGACACGTATACAACCAAGTCACTCCAAAGGGTAGTTCACTGATCTACTATTCGGTAACAAGTTCGGGAATAGCGTACTGTGAGGTACCTGTTTCCGGAGAGATTTTTACTGATTCACATTATGACCAGCAGACGTATGACAGGGCCACTAAATAGGGGACAGTTTTAAATGGTATGCAGAAAATCTGGTTGAGACAAATACTGATGACTTACTACAACATTTTCCGTGGATAAAAACACAAGCGGTGCTTGGAATGACCGATGAAATCCACCCAGAAAGTTTGAATTGCTGACACACTTCGACTTCGATTCGGGGCATGTTATGTTTTCTCCCCCTTCACATGTCATCTTAATACGATAAATTCCATACTGAAAAAAAATTCATGTAGTTTGTCTTTTGTAAGATTACATAATAACAATAAATTGCATGTCAGAATCAATAATACATGACAAAGCTAGTGTATTCGAATGATTGTAATAATCAACGCGCTAAATGAACCATGATTCAGCGATTTTTAGAGTTAAATAGTTTAAAAGTAGCAAATATAATTTTTAAGAGTTCAGATTATGACAGACATACACGTATCTCTGATATACATGAGTGGATCGTCTTAAAATAGAAACTGGATCATAATTGTGAAAAGTATACCCAAAACATGCCTTAGTCAAACACTAGCCTTAGTCAAACACAAAACATGCCTTAGTCAAACACAAAAACTGTATGGCATTTTTCATCATGTTGGATCTTTTTTCTCAGTTTTTATCGTCAAATATGGTGAGTTCAGTACAAGGTCAATTATTTACGAGTTCTTGTAATACAGTTCATCTATCGATATTTTCTAAGACATTGTACTCCATATACTTTCTATGTAAATTGAAAGATGATAGAACTAGACACGCGAATCTTAATGCTACAAAAGATTAAAAAATGGCACATTTACGTAATTCGACAGTCATAACCAAGGGACAACAGTTTGGACTGTTACCCACATAACCATGAAATAACGGTATACTAATACAGGTTTTGTCATGGAAGTCAAACGAATTTACTGACGGATGATGGACAGTCAGCCATGGAAGATACGCGATCGCAATATGTCATCTTTGAGCAATTCGTACACAGGTGAAAGAAACTTTATTTGCGAATAGGGCTTACAATATGTCAAGTTTTAGATATTCATTTCGAGTAAAGATAATATGAGCGCTGCTATGGGATTCACAACTTCTTCTGTAAGTGGTGTCATTTCAAGAAAACGCAACATGTGATGTCACTATTTGCAAGCAGGAAACAATATATACTCCATATGGTCACTTCGTTTTCAACTTGCCCTATGGGGCAAATATTGCTTGCTGTCAGTTTTCTGGAAATGACTTCACATTGACGTCACTTAAAGAAGAGGTTGGAAATCGTACAGTAGCGCTCTTATATAAACTCATACGCACAACATCATAAGTATGATTAATTTCCGTTGGATCTTCATTGAATGCCACTGAGTCTGGTATATTTCCATCTCCCCAATCTACGGTACATTTTGGTATAGCATTCTCAACAGTTGGACCTAGTCGATATAACGCCAATGTTATAGTCTTGGAAGCAGTATCATTGTTTAGTGCGCGTATGCTCATCATAACATTGGAACATCCATAGCCTACAGGAGCAGAAAGGAAATAACTGCATACATAGATGATAAAACATTGTATGTGAAAGGAGATAGAAGAGGTAAAAGGGAAGTGGTCATTTCTATAATTAACCAGCGTATTAACAGCCGTGTGTTAAGTAAAGGCTAAGGTAACCTTTTGCAAACTTATGTTCATAGCTGAATGACTTGTTAGTTAAATGTAAAACAACATAGTCCAGAGGAATTTAATCACGTATTAAATACAACATACGTTTGTTTATAATAGAATACGTTGTATCATCAAATATGGAGTCTCCAGGAATATACAAGGTGTTAACGCTGCTTCTTTGTTCCAACTGATTCACAGAATTGACCAGATCTTGAACACTGCTGACTGAAACTTAATAGAAGTATTCTTTTTTTTGTTTTAAGGAACACATTTCAAATGCAAAACATGAATTATAAAACAGCTTCGAATGGATAGGTAGTTAAATGCAGCACCTTAACATATGGTATGATGTAAACATTTCTATATGCAAACAAACAGTTTGTGAATCTAAAAATGTACGAATGCCATATGAATTTAATTCAGAACTAATGGTCCGGACACAACAAAAACTTAGTGGGGATTTAGCAAACAATTAAACTTTAATAACGTTAAACCATTTTATTGTCTTACGTATATGTTTGGTAGATAGTACGCATAATTATATAAACATTTTTCACAAGGACCATTAATCAAATATCAGTATGTTTGTCAGGGATAAACACTTGATAACATGCGACGTGAATCGATGGAAACTTGGTTTATAATTTTGTTCAATATAGCTAAAATTTCGTCTGGTGTTTTATTTACCAAATATTGATCATTTACTTACCAATATTCTGAGTTTCGACATAAGTATCTTCATTTCCTGAAATCCAAGAAGGTGGGTATAAGGATTTGAATTAAAAACATCATTTTAATAGTTATGTGGTGTTCATTAATATGAGAATACTACATATTTCAAAGCACTTCATAATTTAGTACGTTTGTCCAATAGTAAGTATGAAAATGATACAACACAACTAATAATCATCATCAACAACAGCAACATTAATGCAGTAAAGGGAGAGAACTATAGAATGGATAAAGAGAGAGAACTATAGAATGGATAAAGGGAGAGAACTATAGAAGGGATAAAGTGAGAGAACTATAGAAGAAATAAAGGGGGAGAACTTTAGAAGGGATAAGGGGAGAGAACTATAGAAGGGATAAAGGAGAGAACTAATAACTATCTCCCGAGGCTTGGATGCAATTCGCAAGCATTAATCATTTACTTCATGCTTTCGTCAATATGATGCGTTAAGATAATTAATATTTATTCTTATTTATTCAGCCTTAACTGATTATCCGATTGACCGTTATCTTTTGTGTTGTGTTCAACGACACTCGTTGCCCAATGTTGTCTTAAAACTCGCATCATGACACTTGTGGTCTGTTGTTTTCCCTGTAGCGACTTTTCTCTCGTTGACTTAGCAGCATATGTACCAGATTTATTACTTAATCTTGTTAACATGTTACTGACCATCAATAATGATTACATAGGAAATCTAAAACGTTTACGTACCAACAGAGCAGTTATACCCAACTTTCGTGTCATTGCCACCCGACCGACTTCCTATAGAATTATAGAAGGAAAACATCTTAAAACCGCGATAAATCAAAATCTGTTAAAAGTATATTTCGTGTACAAACAAATGTTAGAGATCAAACGTTCTACTGTATGATGGTATAAATACCATGTTTCTGTGATTTCTACATCACTGTCCTTTTTTGAGGTTTTCAAGGTCCCCTTTTTTACATTGAAATAAGAAGGGGCTAAATCAATATCCATGAATTTAAATACTTTCCAATAGAGGTAGATACTGTGTGCAGAGATATATTAGAGTTCAAAATATGTACTTTCGAACGCACTTTTTAGATTTAATGTGGGTGCTCTACTATGCTCTTATAATCTGTTAATGTGCAAAATTTAAAATAGTATAACTCGATTACAATAAATATTTTGTTTTATAATGATATTTTTTAACTTGATATGAAAAAGGGAAATATTATATTAATATTATAATACAGATTTTACAATTATTTAGACAAATAGCCTGCATAACTTATATAATAAAAATTTAATACCACTAGGTTTGATATTCATTTTATAAGTTTTATTTCGTTTTTCAAAAAAGAGATATCATTCAATGGATACTATACATTAAATACCTTTCGTATGCATAATTTCACTTCAATAGTAAGACAGCGTAGCTTGGTGTTTTTTGCAAAAATGATAAAACTCATCATTTATGACTCTGGTAATATTTAAAAATTAATGCATCCAGATGTTATACCTAATTCATAGACTAGTCAAGATCCCATTATAGTGCCCAAAACCTGCTTTTTAATTGAAAGTTTATTTGCAAATATATTCAACAAATACCCGAATATAAACAATACAAAACTACATAGAACAGAACAGAATACTTTATTCAAACTACACGCTTAAATGTTATACATTTGTACTTATTGTCCGGCGTACACACTTGTACATAATATATCCCAAATAAATTTATATTTACTATCAATTAGATATTATCACCAATGCACATATGATGATGGTATAAATAATTGCATTCCATCGTAAAACATACAAGATCATGTTTTTAAATGTAACAGACAAAATAAGTAGTTGTATTGGTCAGTGTCATTATAATTTGTGTTGAAATAATAATAATGTATCTTTGCGATGTTAGAAAGCTAGGTAGCTACTATCTGCCGAAACAAATACAAGGCAAAACCTTATGGTGCATAATTCGAAAGAGGCTACAATATAAGTATCATGAATGTATAATACATTCTGAAAAATTAGTAGAGCCCGGGGCAATTTCATTATGCTAGCGAAACACAGCGGGGTGCTAATAAAGTCGCGAAAGATAATGATCATGAGACGTTAAAGTGGCGTATATATAATCGGTTATAGCATGGAGCCAATATCGATCAGATCTGGGAAATCTTGCGATTAGCCAGAAAGTTGGACATGCTAATACAGTTTCTCCTTGTTCTATATCAGTAGCATTAATACATTGCCCAGTTATACAGTCATTGTGTCCTATAAAACAATGTACCAAACCGTTATAGATGCTTGATAGATAATTTGTCTACACCATGACCAGAGAGAAATACAGTAAAACCTCAAAAATAAGACCACCCTTGGGACTTTAGAAAACTGGTCTTCTTATTGAGGTGGTCTTAATGTTTAGGCTAAATAAAGAGCAAAACAGTGCAAATGGACTTTAAAATTGTGTTATTAATTTAAAATGGTCTTCTAATTGAGGTGGTCTTTAAGTGAGGTTTTACCGTATTGCGTCTTGTTGTACATGCATTTAATAAGGTTACTGAATATTATTGTCATTACTTCAAACGTATGAAATTGTAGCAAAACTTGAAAATGAACTTGTGTTCTTAAATGTGAGGTGATCTTATTATTTAGGTGGTATTTAAGAGAGTGTTAACTGTATATATACAGTGGCGTTAACCTTGGTGGTCCAACTATAACCACAGGCTAGGCATACGTGTAATCATATTCTTCACTAAGTGCAGTGACAATGTGTTGATCTGAATCTGAAGTATTTGACTGAAATCCATTATACACCAAACACGTATCTAAGTGTGCATTTTATAGATTATGTAAAATTTCTATCAGGGGACATTGTGTACAATATTGTTTGACAATCGTGTTTTAAAAAGTAATTAGGATGAGTTATAATTGATTGTGTCAATTTATATTACAATTAGCACGTTTGTAACAAAACACGCCATATGAAATGCGGCCAATCAGAAAGTGATTTGAGACTATACGGTAAGTCATGAGAGTTTAAAGTAGAATCAGTAGTTTGTGGGGTTTATATCTTAATAGCAACACATAATTTTGGAATTGTCTCTTCTTAACTGTGCAATTTCTGAATTCTTAATTTGTGTCGTAACATACCAATTCTGAACAAATTCTCAATTTTTATGATTCTGGACTTATCATGTGTATACGAGTACTACAATGTATTGCATAGAGCATTAAATTTATACAAAAATGAATATTGATTATCCTTGTCAACAGTTCACCGAAATTGAGACTTGTTTGCGATCGTAATTTATGTGTAACCTCGTCACGTTATATGCTTACTGCGTCCACATGTTTTGAAAAGCAAACATCTAATATCTTAGAAAAAATATATTTTAACAAGATTTATAATGCTAAGAGTATTGCAATCAAAAAGCATGATACTAAATCTCCAAATCTGATAATAAATGATTCCTGTATTCGAGGCCTGCCAATGCCTGTTGGAAGCCAATCCACCTATACATGCTATGGTCCAATACTGGTTTGGATCGTACTTAGGAACCCAAAATCGGAATTGTCTCGCTTCTGAACCTCGTCACGTTATATGCTTACTGCGTCCACATGTTTTGAAAAGCAAAATTTAATATCTTAGATTTTCAAAAAATATCTTTTGACAAGATTTATAATGCTAATAGAATTGCAATCAAACACATACTAAATTTCCAAATCTGATAGTAAATGATTCCTCTATTCGAGGCCTGCCAATGCCTGCTGAAAGCAAGTCCATCTACACATGCTATGGCCCCATAGTGGTTTGGATTGTACTTAGGAACCCAAAATCGGAATCGTCTCGCTTCTGAATATGCATAAACCAGCCCACCATAAGTGCATCGAAAATCATCATAGGATTGGTTCGTCCGTGTGTCGTACGTGACACTTGTTCCAGTCCCAACAAATAACAGATTATCATCAGATCCAGCGCCGCTATGATTCATGAACTGAAATATTGCGTGTTGCTGTATAAGTAGATAATTACGCGAGTCAAAAAGTTAGCGAGTTCAGACATTTTGCAAGTTGCTTAAATTAATTTGGTATTCATGCGTGGATCAAGCAATGTACATCAGAGGGGTCCAGCATCTAGTAAGGAAGCGGATCGTAGTCAAGATTATATATGGAATATCTTATTTTTCCAAAATGTCTGAAGTGTATTATCCCCATCTGAATCCGCGTATGTGAATGTGTAGAGATAAAGTATATAAAATACATGTACATGTATTTCCATGGATATTGAAACTACACTGGCTGATATTTCGCATACTCATAGCATTGGTAACTTAATTCGATATTTTCCCTTTCTCTTTCTCATTAGAACTTGCAATTCAACATGTTAATTGTCTTACTCTAGATTAAATATTTCCTTGTAAATACTTCATTATAATTTTACTTACACAGGGGCGGATACAGGATTTGGGCTTCGGCGGATGGCGTAATATTTTGGTCATATTTTGGATGTGTTCAAGCCTTACTAAACAGCAATGCGTGTGTTTAATGGGTAGAAACATCAGCATTATAGACTATAATGCTACAAGAAATCAGAATCACTTATTTAAAAATCTAAAATTAAAGATCTCTGGATATGTGTGCGCCCTCGTGGATACCCCTAGTGGTACAAGCAATTGCTCATGGTATAATTTCTTTTTAGGCCACACTGTTCTTGTTAAGCGTCAACCTTGTTTCGCAAAAACCTATCTACCTATTCGAAAAAAACGCACAAAGTCGTTTCGAAAAAGCAACATCAAAGCCAAATAAAAGACGATGACTGTGTCATTTCACATGTTTTAATGATATAAACATGATACAAATATAACTAAACAACTTATTTTTTTATAAAACATTAGTAGTCTAACAGAAAAATAGACTAGTTTTCACTCACTATTTTTAAACATGCAAGTTATCAAAATATTGATAAAACATACGTAGAATCTTAAAACGATACAACAGTTACTTCCCTTGGCTATTTTTGAAACTTACGAAATAGTTTTTTAGCTCACACGGACGCTTAACAAAAAAATAAAACGGCAAGACCTTATTGAGGGTGCTGAAGTGTATGCCCCCACACTCTTCAGCATCTTAGGACGAGGTCAGTATACATTCTATGAAACAATACACGACAGTCCATTTCAATGCGCATAATAAAGAACTGAAACAAATCAGCACAAGGTTTGAAATTGAATTTGTCAGTTGACATAACCTGCTTATCTGGACTGTTGGGATCGCTCTGTGTCCTTCGTCCTTCGTCGTCAACAATTTAGCTTGTTAACACTCTAGAGGTCACATTTATGACTTGATTTAATTGAGACATGGTCATACTGTTTGCCTTAAACATATATAGATCATCTAGGGTCAACACAATTCATAGAGGTATTTTCTTTGAGACGGATATTTCAGCTGAGATGCTTATGAGAGAAACATTAGATGGATACGTAGGTAGGTATTTAATTAGTTTAAACTATTAATCGTCGTCCCCAAGTATACACTAACATTCAGACACTAAAAGGAATTCATACCATCGATCTGATATAGCTGGATGTTGTCCAAACATCGGTGGAACGTTCATTTACGGTTTCGTTATTCGGCGGAGTTGTGGCGAATTGATGTTCAGCATCCGCTCCCATATCGTACCAGGCGTATATTTCCAAAGAAGCCTCCCAAACTTGCACATCAAACGCAAATCCATTGCCCCCTTTGTACAAATCTGAGGACAAATTAAGTTTAAACAGATGATGTATACTTCTTTTTCAAATCATGTACTCAGTACATTTAAAAATACACAATGTAGGATTTACACATTTTTCGTTTGAGATTTATGAGACATGAAAAGAACTTGACACGATATAATTACATGTGTACGCAACATGTACGCTACATGTCATGACATTTCATAAATGTGAGTTTCAAAGTAATAAAATGAAATTTAAATAAGTATGGTTGGTAAAACATTGAGCTTTAGCAATGTAATGAGTACTTGTTCTAGGACGTTTACTACCCTCTGTAGACTCTCCATCACAGTGAATTGCAAATAATTCATCAACCAATCAAGGGCGTCGAAATAGGTATTATTTCAAAAATGACCGCCGCTTATACCGCACACAAACGTGATTCAACAAAAGCACCAGAGACAGCTTTAAGGTTAAATTGTATTGGTTTTGAATGAAATCAAAGCATTTTTGAGTCACATTTAGTTTCAAATATTTGCAACACATCATATAAACTATGATCAGGCTTGCAGAGTATCCAAACTCATTTTAACCCAGAAGCATATGATGGAGATCTTCGCTGTCGTCCTCTCGATTATTCCGTAGAACTCCATTGTAAATCAGCTTCTCATTATTAGTGCCTCATTTCGTTGACTGCAAATGGTTGCTCACTTGTGACTAACACTGCGACTCTTTTGAGACTCTTTTTGTTTGAGCCGCGTGTGAGTGCATTGCTAATTTTTGTGAGTATTCGTATATTTCTTTTGGCTTGAGCCGCACGTGAGTGCATTGCTAATTTTTGTGAGTATTCGTATATATTCTTTTGGCTTGAGCCGCACGTGAGTGCATTGCTAATTTTTGTAAGTCTTCGTGTAAAATCTTCCGGTTTGAGCCGCGTGTGAGTGCATTGCTAATTTTTGTGAGTATTCGTATATATTCTTTTGGCTTGAGCCGCACGTGAGTGCATTGCTAATTTTTGTAAGTCTTCGTGTAAAATCTTCCGGTTTGAGCCGCGTGTGAGTGCATTGCTAATTTTTGTGAGTATTCGTATATATTCTTTTGGCTTGAGCCGCACGTGAGTGCATTGCTAATTTTTGTGAGTATTCGTGTAAAATCTTCCGGTTTGAGCCGCACGTGAGTGCATTGCTAATTTTTGTGAGTATTCGTATATATTCTTTTGGCTTGAGCCGCACGTGAGTGCATTGCTAATTTTTGTAAGTCTTCGTGTAAAATCTTCCGGTTTGAGCCGCGTGTGAGTGCATTGCTAATTTTTGTGAGTATTCGTATATATTCTTTTGGCTTGAGCCGCACGTGAGTGCATTGCTAATTTTTGTGAGTATTCGTATATATTCTTTTGGTTTCAGCCGCGTGTGAGTGCATTGCTCATTTTTGTGAGTATTCGTATATATTCTTTTGGTTTGAGCCGCGTGTGAGTGCATTGCTCATTTTGTGAGTATTCGTATATATTCTTTTGGTTTGAGCCGCACGTGAGTGCATTGCTCATTTTTGTAAGTCTTCGTATATATTCTTTTGGCTTGAGCCGCGTGTGAGTGCATTGCTAATTTTTGTAAGTCTTCGTGTAAAATCTTCCGGTTTGAGCCGCACGTGAGTGCATTGCTAATTTGTGTGAGTCTTCGTGTAAAATCTTCCGGTTTGAGCCGCACGTGAGTGCATTGCTAATTTGTGTGAGTATTCGTGTAAAATCTTCCGGTTTGAGCCGCACGTGAGTGCATTGCTAATTTGTGTGAGTATTCGTGTAAAATCTTCCGGTTTGAGCCGCACGTGAGTGCATTGCTAATTTGTGTGAGTATTCGTGTAAAATCTTCCGGTTTGAGCCGCACGTGAGTGCATTGCTAATTTGTGTGAGTATTCGTGTAAAATCTTCCGGTTTGAGCCGCACGTGAGTGAATTGCTCATTTTTGTGAGTATTCGTATATATTCCTTTGGTTTGAGTCGCGTGTGAGTGCGTTGCTTATTTTTGTGAGTATTCGTATATATTCTTTTGGTTTGAGCCGCGTGTGAGTGCATTGCTTATTTTTGTGAGTATTCGTATATATTCTTTTGGCTTGAGCCGCGTGTGAGTGCATTGCTTATTTTTGTGAGTATTCGTATATATTCTTTTGGCTTGAGCCGCACGTGAGTGCATTGCTCATTTGTGTTCGTATATATTCTTTTGGCTTGAGCCGCGTGTGAGTGCATTGCTCATTTTTGTGAGTATTCGTGTATATTCTTTTGGTTTGAGTCGCGTGTGAGTGCATTGCTTATTTTTGTGAGTATTCGTATATATTCTTTTGGTTTGAGCCGCACGTGAGTCAAATTGCTTATTTTTGTGAGTATTCGTATATATTCTTTTGGCTTGAGCCGCACGTGAGTGCATTGCTCATTTTGTTGGAGTCTGTTAAGATTTGAGTCATTATGCCTCATTGTCTGTGGAGTTAGCCGGACACAATGCCCATCACCATTTCGCACAGTCTTGTAAATATTTATCTTTTTATATTTCGCTCGCAGCACATGGTTGCTACCGTCCAGTGTAAAATTAGTTGCAAATAGTCGTTTTCACGTTTTTTTAATTAGTTTTAGGTAATCATTTCTATGTGAGTTTACCTGTTTTTAATTTGTTATTTTGTCAATGTTCTGACTCATCTATCCTCTTAGCGACATAACATTATAGCCTTCATGTTTTTCTCATCGTCGTGCTCCTTTGTGAAACCAAATCTCTATAACAATCTCTCATTATTTTCTATCATTCTCATTTTAAGTTAATGTGATTTGAACTCCGCACTCAAAAAGGTTTGAGGCTTACCCATCGCTTACGTAAGTCAGTGCAGCCCACTTTTGAATTGCTGCAGAGAACACCGATATTCGGCCGCACGTTACAAAACCACAGCATAATTATTTTAATCGTCCTTTTCGAATATATTCTTTAATTAAATACATTCTTAGGAAAAATAATTCAGAATAATAAAGGGAGGGAACTTGTGACACTCACATTGGGTCAAGCGGTGATGGATATTTGATATTCTACCTTGAAAACGATGTCCTTAATATGATGTCATTTTTTTTTATTTAACCACAACATTAGTCTTAATTCACAATGTCAATATCTTATATACAAAATCAAAAGACAAACCAAACGATATAGAATACTGTTATAATGTTTGTGATGGCATTGTGTAAAGGGAGATCACCGTGTACGAGGTCGATAACGTATTCAGTAAACGAGCTTAATTTTAAGATACAATGAATTGTAACAGATGTAACATGCATGACGAACATGTGTATGATTTAATAGTAAATGCATACACCATGCTATTTGGTTAACTATATTGGTTTAATTTAAAAAAAAAAATTCCGACACTGTAGTTGTCAACTCTTCATTTACATTAAGCAAGATGAGAGGTATAGTGAACGAGAGGTAACAATAAATTAGAAAGTTGTGCATCAAAATCCGGTCAGAATCGAGGCTGAACCACAAACATCAAAATTGCTGATGTATACTGGTCAGTAACCCAGCAAGCTGTCATCCAGATTAATTCAAAATCAATTTAAGCAATTACAGCACGTTTAATATGGTCATCAGGACCAGATGATAAGATCTACAAAACGTTGTAAGTTTCACAAATTTAATACAACAAATATGATTTCAGATACAATAATATTTTACAAATAAATGTATATTATTCTTTTCATTAAGAAAAGGGGCAGTCTCAATGTTGCCCGATATTTGTTTTGCTACTGTTTGCTGGTGAATCATAAATCTTTTACTGAAATATTTCAACTAGCTGTTGCAATTAATGTACAAAAAAACATGATGTCATAATGTAAACACATGACGTCATCTTTATTTCGTTTTTTCTCAGAAACTGTGTATATTTATATATTTTATGCCCCCCCCCCCATTCTGAAGCATATAGACTTTCCATTGGCCGTCCGTCACAAAATTTTGTGTCACTCATATTTCCTGAGTATACGAGCCCAAGTAATAAAACTTAACAGGGATGTTCACCAGCATAAGTAGTTGTGCACCTGGGAATTTATGTTTGGCTGAGTCCAGTAAGTTCAAAGTTATGGCCCTTGACTTAGTTTAAACATAGCCTACAGAATATGCAATATTGTGTCACTCATATCTCCAAAAGTATATGAGCCAGAGTCATAACACTTTACAGGAATGTTCACCAGCATGTGTGGCTGTGCTAGTTGTGCACCTTGGGTGTTCATATTTGACTGTGCCCAGTAAGTGCAAAGTAATGGCCCTTGACTTAGTTATAACATAGCCTACAGATTATGCAATATTGTGTCACTGATATTTCCAAAAGCATATGAGCCAGTCATAACACTTTACAGGAATGTTCACAAACATGTGTAGTTGTGCACCTGGGGTTTCATGTTTGACTCTGCACAGGAAGTGCAATGTTATGATCCTTGACTTAGTTAAAATATATCCTACAGTGTATGCAATCATGTGTCGCCCATATCTCCAAAATAATTTGAGTCATAAGACTTTACAGGAATGTTCACCAACATGTGTAGTTGTGCACCTGGGGTTTCAGGTATGGTTACGCCCAGTAAGTGCAAAGTTATCGACTTATCACACCATAATCAGTACAGTTGTTCACTTGGAAATTTTGATACCCACTCACAAACTATGAGCAAAATAAAAGCATTTGCTTTTGTGACAAAGGTTGCAAGTGGGGGCATATGTGTCCTATGGACACAATTCTAGTTAGTTTTTACGCTTAACTTCCATCGGTGCCGTAGTGATATCTACTACAGCTAGACATATCTGCACTGTGAGCATGCATTTACCTGGAATGGTAACAAGGTCATACCGACAGACCTTTTGACCCTCAGTGGAATAAAATAAACGTCTAAAAGATAGATGATCACCAATTGTCACATTACTATCACCTCGCATAACATGACTACATCAGGTCATCCTATCTGGAGAATTAATTCCATTTGAAATCATTGACTGCCATAGCTATCCTTGCTAAAAGATCAGTCAGTGTCGTGACTGTACGCAGTTCTCGATCTGTATGTGGGATAGATCACATATGGAGCGTGGTTCATAGAGAAACATATACAGTTATTTCCGTGTTTCCAAGAAGCACTACTATCATGTCATGGACAACTTTAGCCGAATAGAAACATGTTTGTCAAAATAGTTAATAAGGACATTTTATGTAAAATTACATTTTTTAAATAAATTAAGGTTAAAACTTAAAAAGTCTTCACTTACATTGAACCGAAGCCCAAACACGAATGGAATTATTGCCATAGCCATACACTACATACCCCTCACCATGAAGGCTATACGTTGCATGGGTGGCACCTTATTCAAAAGAAAACATGGAATAACTGTGTAAAAAGGATAGAGCAATATTTGGTATAATGAAAACTAAATGAAGTCCTATGTTCAAAATGCTTAGCTGCCATAGTGTACCGCTTCATGTGTACACATTTTAGATGAAACGGTGATGAAGTAGACCAGGAAATGTCGCATACAAAGGGTGTAGCTTCTCCAAAAGCACAAGGAGGCATGAAAAAGGAGCAAGCATGTAAACAATTACAGTAGCAAAATATCACAAGACAAATACAAATAATAGGTGAATATAAGAGTACAGTACCTTATTCTAATAATATTGTATTGCATTTAACATTAATCTAAAGGGATTGGGCACAAGTTATCGTAATGCTATTGAAGCCCTCTCCCTCTTACATAACCATAGCAACTGCAAGAAAATATGACATACATAATTATAAAGTTTGTTTTAAACGAAAAAAGGGGGAAATAGCAGTGAGTAGAAAAACTGATATAGCTATTTACACTGGGTGTGGACAATAACAATTAAACACCACACATGTACATTATAAAATATACTTGGCAATGTTAAAAAAGTTTTGAATCCTTCAAATAATGATACACGTTCTGAAAGATATAGAAGTTTTCTTCAAAAGATGAGAGTTTCACTTCCGAATAGTAGCTAGTCAAGTGACAAGGCATACTTTGATAAGCTTCTCATGAGATGAAATCGTTGGTCATCAAACAAACAACATTCAAAACAATGTGTTTGTCTGAATAATTGTTGTTACCCGCTAAACATTTTTGCCAATTTTATTAAAATCTATACTGTTATAACAACATAGGAGGAAAATGAAGATTTGATATTTTAAAGTCTAAGTCTGAGATTCAGTCTTAAAATGTTTGTGAATACCGCCCCTGAGGTTTGTTTTACCCATGGAATCAGCATAGTAGTCGGGATAATCCACTGTCGTATTTGGGAACTTGATTCTTACAATGATAAATGTTGGGAAGAAATCTGGCTGAAATTCAAAGTATGTGAGGTGTTCTGAAACGAAGAACAAAAGAACACTTAATTTCAATTTGAGGTGTGTCAAGTAAGCACAGCAATCGAATATCATAAATCAATATATCTCGGTAACTATTTACTTCAGAAATAGAAGTAACAATATCGTAGTATGGGTCATTATTTACTATATAAAAGATAAACCGGCATTCCCGGTCATCTCAGCTGGTAGTGTTCTAGATTACCAAATAAAGATCTAAGATCACACACAGGCCTAGCTCTGACATTGATATTAACATGGAGACGTGACAGCTACCTATCTGAAATAGCGAATTGAAATCCAGTGATTGTTATTCAAATTTTATTAATTACTTAATACAATACTAAGATCTACCCAGATCTACTCAGGCAACAATAACCACACAACAGACGATTTGAAATTTATAAGTAGCAACTTTAAACAAGAGGGATAAGATGGTCGCTCTCCTGAGTCACCAAGCATAAGTCAGTCAATATGACCCATAAAGTTTTCTGTCCACATTTCATCGATGACCCAGATGGATGTAGAGCAGGTACAAAAGGAGACCTCTAACGCGTTAACAAGGATAATCTATCAGATGACATTGTGACCAATTTCGAATTTACATTTTATTTAGACATACATCTGGACAAAATCTCAAATCGACTAAGTAAACAATGTGACCTCTAGAGTGTTAATAACAATATTTTTCTAAAATTAGGTCTAGTGGCCTAGTTTTGACACCCGAGAGGGCTCAGTATCAAACTTGACCTATATATTGTTGAGACAAACCTCCTTATGTAGATCAGGTAAACAATAACACACTACGCATGGCGACGGACACAGCGCAATCACAATAGCTCACATTGACCAGTTGCTCAGGGAAACAGTAACAGTTAGAGAGTGAAACACTACATACTGTCAATACCAGCCATTATGGGAACATCTGTGACAGAAAATTCTGGTTCTGGAAAAGCGTTTTTTTTCCACGCCCGCGCTCGAAACATGCACGTAGTGGTCTTTTGCGAAGTGTTGACTGGCCCCTCCCAGTAGTCTTCGTCTGAAAGTTGGTTTGAACAATGTCTAAATGTCACTTACAGTATAATAGCGGATACGTTTTTAAAAACAATAGATATTGGATTTGAGTCAAGAAGAGCTATTAATCATGGTATATGTAAAATTACAGGTTCCTGATTTATAAGTGCTATTTTGTTTTACTGAATTTAAATTTTACTGTTTTGTTTTTTATTGGATTTAAGCCCATTTTCCAACATTATAGTTGAGTGTAACTTAAGTTATACATGGCTTTCAGTTGACTTAACTATTCTCCTGGAATTAATTTCAACCAGCATTAAATTGCCTTTCTGTAAGCAGCTGACAACTTCCCTACATAATTAAAAGGTGATGAACCAGCGGCTGCAGTCAACTGCCACGTGAAATAACCTGCTCTGCACTAGAACTGAACTTGGAAAAGTCAATGCTGTGTCAATTACTAAAAGCGCTATTGGTGCTCTAGGGGATTTCGCGTGACAGTCACCAACTGAGCTAACCAAGTTTTCTGTTTGTACTCGTTTTAAAGGCATACTAACCTATCATGATACAGAATCCATTGTTCGACGTAGGACCCGACACTTGGATCACTTCGTCGTTGTAAATATAAATCACACTAGAATGGTCGCCCAAATATTCCCCATCTCCAATTTGATGTCCTAGTGAAACAAATACGAAGGTTGATTAAACGTATGTGAATTTTGTACTACCTAAGAAATGGTTTGGAATAATTTATCTCTTTTCAAATTCCTGTAAATATTTCTACTCTTCGTTAACAAATAATAAATTTAAATGCCTCTATTACAGTACTTTTTTAATGCCTCTTCTCCTTTATGTTTAGTATCAAAGATTTTCTCTTTATGACCTTGGCAATACATTTAACATTATCTTTAACGCCACATTCAACTATTTTAGTATCTTCAAAGTAAATAGAGATGTAATGATCGGATAAAAACTGTTTGACTTAGAGAGCGGACAAGGCTAATTTTGCCAATTTTGCATAATTCAAGGGCCATAATTCAGAAGTGCCTGCGGTGATGTGGCTGGTTATCGAACCTGGCCGAGATAGTATGCCCACAAACATTTTCACCAAGTTTGGAAATGATCGGATAAAAACTGTTTGACTTAGAGAGCGGACATGGCTAATTTTGCATAATTCAAGGGGCCATAATTCAAAAGTACACGGGAGATGTGGCTGGTTATCGAACTTGTCCGAGATATTATGCCCACAAACATTTTCACCAAGTTTGGTAATGATCGGATAAAAACTGTTTGGCTTAGAGAGCGGACAAGGCTAATTTTGCCAATTTTGCATAATTCAAGTGCCATAATTCAGAAGTCCTGCGGTGATGTGGCTGGTTATCGAACTTGGCCGAGATATTATGCTCACAAACATTTTCACCAAGTTTGGTAATGATCGGATAAAAACCGTTTGACTTAGAGAGCGGACAAGGCTAATTTTGCCAATTTTGCATAATTCAAGGGCCATAATTCAGAAGTGCCTGTGGTGATGTGGCTGGTTATCGAACTTGGCCGAGATATTATGCCTATAAAAATGTTCACCAAGTTTGGTAATGATCGGATAAAAACTGTTTGACTTAGAGAGCGGACAAGGCTAATTTTGCCAATTTTGCATAATTCAAGGGCCATAATTCAGAAGTGCCTGGGGGATGTGCCTGGTTATCGAACTTGGCCGAGATATTATGCCTACAAACATTTTCACCAAGTTTGGTAATGATCGGATAAAAACTGTATGACTTAGAGAGCGGACAAGGCTAATTTTGCCAATTTTGCATAATTCAAGGGCCATAATTCAGAAGTACCTGCGGTGATGTGGCTGGTTATCGAACTTGGCCAAGATATTATGCCCACAAATATGTTCACCAAGTTTAATAATGATCGGATGAAAACTCTTTGACTTAGAGAACAACATGTGGACGACGTCCGCCCGCCCGCCAGCCACGGGTGTTCCCATAATACGTCCCGAACGTGCGTATAAAAATGGTGTGCAGTTTTGCAAGCAATACACAAGTTCCTACTTGTTAAGAGCTATGCTTTATAGAAGTTACTTAAAAGAGAAAGAACAAGTAGCTACAGGGAACGCCATATACATAAAACATTGCCTCCTCACGCAGACCTCCGGAACAGTTTAATGTTCGTCATACTAGGAACGGAGAAAAAGGATAACTGTGAAATCAAATATATTTTGATTTTTTTGTATGGAGTTGATTTTCTATGGATTACCATGTAAGTTTAAAACATTCCCATGTTTCTACGTGGATTCAATTCAAAAAGAATACACACGTATAGCATAATAAAATATAGGTCAAGATCGGTATCGGTTACATTTCACCATTACTTTGAGGAGTTACATGACCCTTTTTCGACATACAAATTGGTTCCAATCAATAACTCTTCTATTCTTAAAAAATGTTTTTCAGTTGATAACTTTTGAAAGGATGGATTCAATATTGCTTCAGAATGATTTAGAATTTACAAAAAGCTACTTGCGTTCTACTTAAAAGCCCATAGCGGAGGCATCAGTGTCCTACGGACGCACCTAGTTTGCTACTTTTAGAAATCGCATTTCAAATTTTGGATAGCAATATGAAGTGAACAGATAACAGGTTTGTGGAATAGGGATTATACACTATAAAGCAGGGATAGAAATTGACCCCAAATTTTTAATCGCGATATATTTTGCAATATGGTATTACCACTTTTTCGAGTTTTCGATAGATAATGCCAACTTCAGACAGTTTGTGGTTTTCTTATTTATTTATTTTTTGACATTTGTGAATAGCTGCTGAATTAGTGGCTGTTCGTTACAAATGTTGTAAATGGTGATGAGCAGGGCCAATATGTTCCGTTCATATTGTTTTAACTCAACACAAGTATAAAAATACACTTTATATAGTGTAACAATATAAAGTTGTTAATATTTGCAGCTATTTTCAGTATTTATTATAATGTGCTTGTGATCATTTACATATTTTAGTTTATGGACCTGGAGCGCTCATTGCAACCGTTCCGGTACTTATCACTTTTGGTAAATGACACCTTTTGCTTAATTATTTATCTTTTCACTCATCTACATTTTTGTCATGGATCAACAACGCTAAGCTTGTGATTGTTTCAGAGAAGTTTGTATTTGCATTTTCACCACTTTCCTCCCCTCCACTCTCCATGTACCATACTTCATGATCTCTGTATTATGTTTTAGTTGTGTTTGTTATGTGGACTTTTGTAGTCAAACTTTATGTTCTGTGTTACCTAACGTACATATATTTGGTCATAACTAGTCATTGTTTTTCATTTTGATTTAGTTCCTTTTGTCTTATAGAGGCACAAATCGATGAAACCTGACTGGGATTCTAATATTCAGAAGATGGGTGGGGTACGTACTGCTATTGCTACTGATCAATATGTTATTTTCATGAGAAACTCATCAGCCCTAATAAGTTCAAACGCAGATGGACCCAAATGTCCGAAATGATGTTGTTCCAATGGTGTAAACAGCCGACAATTTGTTTGACTACGTTGTTTACTACGTGTTCCATTAAGCACTTACATTCGGGTCAAAATGCAGACTGGGTTTGTCTAATAACGGATAAGATTAAGCACCACTTGAATGAAGTGGGGAAATTAAAATTTGATTGTATGGATTATACAAAAAATATGAAAAGTGTTATAGTATTCAGTTGGAAATCCATTGTTTTAGTAAGTCCGTAAAAATGATAACATCACGATACTTAACTAAAAATAGTCCGGCTAGTCACGTGGTAATGTGACGTGAAATAAAAGTCATGTGACCAAGTGACCTGATAAAGCAAAACATATCAGGCACCCTGTTATCGGGTCGAAATTACAGCAAGTGACAGGATAAAAAATAAATTGTCTGGCATGATTCCATGTCAGGCCTTTCCAACTCACACTGTGTTAGTTGTCCTTCTGTTTCATGACATAAATAAAACTGCAGAGGCGGAGAGGCGCAAATATAAAAGATCTTACCGGCAGCCTTAAATATAAAGTCCTTGTTTGGTCCATCAATAGGTTTTACTTCGACATCAACTAACAGAGGTGTCTCTTTGAAACCATGGAAAACTGTATGGCTTGAATTTTCGTATTCAATATTTTTTTTAATCTCTATCCACGGAGACTCGAAATCCGGGCTTAGAAAACCAGTGCAATCTGAAGTATCAAATGAGATGTCGGGAAAGTTAAGAAATCTTGGTACCTGTTTCATGTACATCATTTGCATAATAATTTTATTTCAAAAGATTTAAACTATAAACCATTCATTATAATATTTCACCAGAAATTGTGTAAATAGGATTAGGTGTTTAATATATGCAATAATTTTTCAAGATCTTGGAACTCTCGTGCAAAGAACCATTTTTGCTAATGATGGAACACATATGTATATGGTTAGATTGAAAATCCGCTAATCATTTCAGGTTACATTTTCACTAAACAAAATAATTGCTGTCATTCACACAACTGCTAAAAAGCTATATAAAAGGTTGGATATACGTTGTGACGTATTCTTAGTAGACCATTGGTCCATTTGTACCGGTATTGGCCCCATGTATGTATGGCCCACTTGCCAATTTGCCAAAAGTATGTCAATATGTATATACCACACCACTGCTGTATACCGACTTCTTATTGCATACATTCTGTAGTAAGTCAGTATTTTATGTGATTAGGATAAGCACTAAATAATAAAACATTTACCAACTTCTTAGATATTACAGTTATCTTTTGCAGGACTGATTTTTTATTGATGTCTATACATAGGTCTTATACTGAAATTCAATTGCATTGAATAACGGCAGTTGCAATACATAGTTCCCACATCTACAATATTTACCTCCCTTGTTCTTAACTGTCGGCCATTTTGATAGGCAAAACTGATAAGCCTGTGTAGAAGAAATTTCCAAATATGTGATAATTGACTTTTTCTTCAACTTACTGAGCCAAATGCCTACATGAGCATAATGAATTTTACGTCGAATTAGTTTATCATCGTTTACATTATATTCCCCACAAACTTTAAGGAAATGCGCCTATCAAAATGGCCGACAAGGGGGGTAAATATTGTAGATGTGAGAACTATGTATACACTCGATTGCTTTTGTAATTGGTCACTTATTATATTGTTATAATTGGACAATCAACATAGTGAATTATGAATTACCCAATTTGTTTTACTTCTTACCTATGCATCAACCTTTTGAAATTTAAATTCTCCTCGTGAATGTACCAAACATAACGTTATTTGAAACCTTATTTTTACAACCGTTTTAGCATGTTTAAAGCATATTGAAATCTTAAATTGTCATATAAATAAGAAAACTGTACGCAACATTGACATGTATGTAGGTAGGCCTATACAAGTCATTTGCAGAAAAAAGTGAAATGACTATGACAAGTGATATCAGATAACATATATATTCTTAATTTCAGTCGCATCTATGCACAGTACAACATAATAAAAACAATAGATTAACTATATAAAAGTACATGTATATTCGGAGGACATTTTCTTCTGACAAGCATGACTTGAACATATATGTTTTGTGTAGCTTTTATCGTACATTTAAACCTGTTGTATAAGGAGAATCTGAACATAATGCTGATATACAAATATTGATAATTTAATATACAATGTATATTAAGATGCACAGTTTGTACTTAGACTTACGTAATTAGTTAACTATTTCTTACAGTTCATTTTTATCAATCCGCCATATATTTTATTCAGCTACATGTACGGATCGTTTGGTTAACTCAATCCGTAGAACACTCGGCTGTTAATCTGTAGTCCGTAATTTTTCATCCTCTTCCGAGGCATATGTTCTGTGTAACAATTTGACTGAAGATAGAGCTGTTATTGATAGAAACGATATCGATGTATCATTGGTATTTTTTCGTCGATCGATTATTGATACATATTTTTAAAAACTCGATACTAATGAATAATAAATACATGCCTGAAAACGAGGAGAATTAACCCAAAAATCAAAATGGAAGCTGGTGCGCTGTCAAAACGCTATATCTAAAACTTCGCCGTACATGATATATCGATGTATCGTCGATATTTCTCATCCGATATATCGATACCGTCGATATGCATCTTGCCGAATCAATGACAGCTCCAACTGAAGAGGTATATCCAAAGTCATCTGTCCACCACCTCCAATTCATGCGAGGAGGTTTCAAGTGCTTGTAGAAGACAAGTACAGTACAGGTTGACAACCCCAGATCACTCGTACGGTCATACTCGATACCCAGGCCTTGTGTTCACAAAGGATCAACTGATCGGGATCAATTTGATCCTGAAATATATTTGTCATTTTCTGAAAGCAATTGAAAACATTAGGCAGTACTTTTCATAAACAAACGCAAAAGTACCGAAAATCTTCTAATTCACATTGTGAAAACACTCAAAACTCTACATTTTTGTAAAGTAAATAATGAATTACACTTATTGCTGAATTTGAAGTCTCAATTTATCAATCGTAATCATTTTCTAAAAAAACATGAAACCTAACCTCAATGTCTTAAAAGTTTTGCAAACGTTCATATCTATCACATTAAGTAAAACTATTTAGTTTTGCATACCACATTTTTCAAAGTTTGCAAGAAAGTATATTTGATATTGATCCTGAAAAACTGATTCTTTGTGAACACAGGGTCTGGCTTTTCATAACATGAAACTCTGGGCAAACTGACTGTTACAAAATATTGTACTCAAAATTATTTATGCAGGTGAAATTCAGCGGCTTGATTTGCCGCTTGACACACACCTCATGCGAAACGGAAATTGCCGAGCAGTTACGGATGAACTCGCGGTTCTTAGCGATCCAATGAGATCGCGGCTTTCAAATTGCTCATTTGATTTCAATGGTCGCTGCCATATAGACGTATTTGCTGTTAGCTCTTCGCAAAGGAAATTCCTTCTTTTTTGTTATCGCCCATTTCATTCAAATGCTAATGAATATTGATGCATTACGAAGTTTCGCTAGCCAATTTGCCCAGGGTGTCATATATGTTATGAATAGCGTTTGTACCGAGGATGTGGTAAGGGCAGCTGACCGCATTGTTTAAAACACAAACAGTATAAATTATATATACTGACCCAAAAAAGCTGAACTTGAATGGTAATATTTTGTTACTTTTTAGAGTGATAGTTTTGAAATGTGTTTGCAATTGTGAAATCATTTTATTATAAGTTCATTAAAAACATTAACTTGGGGGAAATTATTTATTTCATTGTTTTATTTTATTTCAACCTAGGTAGGGATCTGAATTGAAATGCTGACAGCAGTAACGTGGTATGACCACTGCGTGCATTGATGACGACAGTGACGTCGCTTTGAGTGTACATGCTTGTTGGTGTCGTGTTACGTGTGTTCTAGCGTTGTCTTACTGAAATGTTGAAATGACTACATGAGTGTGTAGGAGTGGCACAACAGTCAGCATAACGCTCGTTCCTACGGCGGCAGACACTCACTCGGTCATCACCCCGAGACAATGCAAACCTTAATTTGCCGGAGAAAGGAATCGTTCGCCAGTTCTGCCTTGTCAATTTGACGTGTCCTTCTGCCCGTTGAAGTCTGTCACGGCGATAGTGGGAGTGAAAACAGATCCAACATAGGGACGACGTCCGTTCAAACCGCTTTCCACCAAACGGAAGCTGTAGCCGTTGCAGTGAGAAAGTGGTTTCGTACATGCTGGTGTAGCCAGGTTGTTAACCTTTCACAAAGTTTGTAAGTACATTGGCTGGGAATATATACACGTGTAGATAAGAATTTACTTTGTACGCCTGAGGTTAATTCAACGCAAATACATGATCTTTTCCCTGAGTCAGGATCTCTGACACATTTGGTTATCCGTTGGAAATAGGGTAGAATTACGCGTCACGTCAGTTAATTAGTGAGTGACGTAGTTGGCGAATAAGGTTATGGCTTTCGGGATTGGTCAGTATTGTCCGAGATACAGTAAGAAAGATACTGATAATATCCGCGCACGAAGGAATAATCAGAGTTGGTTTTGGGAGCTCTGAGAAACCAGTCATGTTAACATCAAGAAGTTATAGGAAAACAGTAAGATTGAAGTTTGTTATTGAAGTTGGGAACTTATTAATAGGTGTGGACTTTTACTTACCGTAGTTATCAATAGTATTAACTCTGTGGTACGTTGTAATTGGATTATACGTATGTATGTAATAAAAGTGTGTAAACCTATTGGACTTGGTCATTTACTATTAAGTGTGAACAACGCAAGATATACATATTACCTAAACTCGGAATTCCGGAACCTTAATTCCCTACAGGTTGTCCTTACGGCACAACCACAACAGAGAACAATATCTAAGAATATACTCAAGGTAATATCTGTTGCAGAATCGGTATTTACAAGGTAATACTGGTCCAATATTTAGCGGTCCTGATATGGCGTAGTTACACGTGGTCTACCGCTCTGTGGTAAGTCGTCGGTGTTTCCGGTCTGCGCGTATCGCCGTCTGAGACTCCTAACTGTATGTACAGATGACCCGACTTGTGCTGCTACCTCTTCACTAGAAATTCCTGTCCCCAGAATCCCAATGGCTCTTTCACGAAAATGTGTTGGAATCCGCGGCATTGTAATTCAATTTTGATTTATTTCAGACTGAATTCGTCAAATGCAATACATTGAAGTGAAACTCTTTTCTACAAGTGGACCAGATATGCCTACCCCGTGCGTGCACGTGGCAATGCATTGTTGGCAGAATAAGCTGACCTTGTTTTACATCATGTGATTATCTGACCGATTTTTGCAAAGTACAAGGTCAATCAGGAGCCTAGAATGATAATTTTAGTGTTCAAGATAAATTTAAACTATTCAAATATCGTGATGAACTGAGAGTGAAAGGAATACGTATTTCAAATGACCTCTCCTATTTCCAAAGGCAACAGATAAAAGAAATTAACAGACAAGGTTTCGTTTGCTACTTTAAAAATGGTGAACTGGTCGTACATATAAAACTTGAAAAACCAAACATCGTGGGTGGACGAGTATTTCGAAGAGTGAATCGACGATTGCCTATTAGTAACGAAGGTGCTGAACCGACGGGGATGGATGTTCAGACGCCCGATATTGACCCTTCTAGTTCAAAAAATAATGACAAATAGGATTGTGGCCAAGGCTCTAGTCATGAAAGCGACACACTTTATTTTCTAACATTTTTGACTTGGAACATCGAAGGTCTCAGATCAAAATTCCTGGTTCCAGAATTTATTGGTTTTGTATCAGAATATGATTCAATTGGTTTTGTAGAAACTTGGGATATTAATAGCAGCTACTGCATGCAATATATGCTAGATTATGACTTAATTTGTAGTAATGCAAAATTGTCCAATTTTGGTGGAAGGTGTAAGGGTGGAGTAACGGTTTTTGTGAGAAAAACTTATCAACATTTGTAAATTGTATATGTAAAAATTTTGAGTACGGAATTGTTTCGAAAATAAGTAAACAGCTAGTTCGAAGCAGGAAGCACATCCTTTACGTGTGTGTTTATTTTCCTCCAGAAAATTCTCCGTTATCTCGAACATATGACCAATCTGGTTTACAAAGTCTTGAACCGATTCTTGTAGAAAATAACTTACTGAATTATGATATAATATTAACGGGTGATTTAAACGCCAGAACTGGATGTGAAAATGACAATCTCGGCCACAATGATAATGTACCACAACTTCATGAATATGCTGAATTGTTTTATAATAACAATGATAATACAAAAATTTCATGTGATAGGACTGTAAATAAAATGGGTAGAGAATTATTAGCGTTATGCAAACCATTTGGGTATTCGATAGTAAATGGACGATTTGGAAGCCCTGACTTTACATTTGTTAATAAGAACGGATGTAGCGTTGTTGAGTACTTCATACTGTCAAAAGAGTTAATGCCAAATGTTGATAATTTCAGAGTTTTACCATCGGAAGAGAGTTGCCATATACCGATATCGATGACTTTGAAAGTTGGTATGCAGAAAAGTGAAAATAAAAATGACAAACCCAAATATGTATTAAATATAAATGACACAAACGCTCAAATATATGAAGAAACAATTTTTCATACTATTAATGAGGGAGTATTTGACGACATCGACAACATGTTGCTTGATGATAATTCAGAGCTTGATACTATTATAAAGGAATTTGAAGCTGCGATTCTAAATTCAAGTGATAGATTTTTGAAACCTATTAAGAAGAACAATATTACAAAAATTTGGTTTGATAACGAATGTTCAATAGCCAAATAACCGACTAGAACATATTATAAGTCAAATTCATTTAAATGAATATGTCAAGCAGAAGAAAGCTTACAAATTACTATGCAGGCGAAAACGATATCAATATGAAAAGGTATACACCAAAAGAATACAACGCAACATAAATAACTCGCGGATGTTCTGGGCTGAAATAAGAAAATTATCCAACCGTTGTTATGTAGGCAATTCTTCTGTTTCATTAAACATGTGGTATGATCATTTTAATAATTTATTCTCTAGGCGATCTAGCGAGGATAACGAGCAACAAGAAGATAATAGACAAGATGAGAACACAGATGCCATTATATTTAACTCGTTTATCACAGACACTGAAATAATTGGAAGTGTTAAAAAGCTCAAAGCAGATAAAGCTGTTGTTGGATATATGAATCCAAAACATTTCATCTATGGTATTAAACCATTATTGCCTCTTATTGTACAATTGTTTAATAAAACATATTCGTCTGGCAAATTTCCAACTTCATGGACAAAATCGATTATCATTCCTGTCCATAAAAAGGTAGACAAATGTAATACCAATAATTACAGAGGTATTGTACTCGTAGATGTATTAAGCAAAATCTCGTTTAACATTTTGTGTTGATGTATATAGTAACATATGTGAATCACAAGCGGGTTTTAGAACTGACTATAGCACCACTGACAATGCATTTACATTTTAATCATTAGTAAGCAAACAGCTTTATGTTAGGAAGAAACCAATATATGTGGCTTTTATTGACTTCCAGAAAGCTTTTGACTCAGTAGTAAGATTCAAGCTGTATGGAGTTCTTAGTCAAAATGGTGTTAGAGAAAATTTATATAAAGCTATAATCGCAATTTGTTCTTCTGTAAAAGCTTAAGTAAAGACAGATGAAGGTTGTTCAAATGTATTCTCATGTCCGGTTGGATTGCGTCAAGGTTGTAGCCTAAGTCCAATCTTATTTTGTATACTTGACAACGAATTGTATGATTATTTGTCTCATAACGATGTTAGAGGTATTCAACTTTTCCCAGATTATACAGAAATATTTGTGTTGATGTTCGCTGATGATATAGCTTTAATATCTAATACAGTTAGTGGACTACAAAGACAACTCAATTTACTTCTAGAATATTGTTCTGGTACGAAGCTCATTGTCAATACAGATAAATAAAAGATTGTTGTATTTAAGAATGGTGGTAGAATTGCATCGAGAGAAAAATGGTTCTATGATAATTATCGTTTTGAAGTCCTAAACAGTTTCACTTATGTTGGTTTCTTTTTTACAAAATAGAAGGTCTCTATATACAATGGCAGAGTCTGTTGCTCTAAAGGCAAAACGTGTATTAAATCAAGTAGTGATTTCTTTACAGCAATTGTGTTATATACCTTATTCAATGTATTATAGGTGTTTGATGCAAAAAATAGTCCTATCCTTATGGATCTGAGTTATGGGGAATGAAGTATATGCAGTGTATTGAACATGTTCATGTTAATGCTTGTAAAAGATATCTGAATGTACCTCCAAATGATTGTAATGATGTAGTGTTAGCTGATTTAGGGAGATACCCTATGTATATAATGTGAACAAGGCGTTGTGTGACATATTGGATCAGAATTTTGAGTATGAAGAATGAAAGATGTGTTAAAAAATGTTATGATATGCTTTTGTGCTATGTTATGATAAGATAGGTTTTGAATCTTGGGTGTCAAACATATAAAAAATAATTTGTATACAAATGGATTTGGATATATATGGGAACGACAAAATGTCGGTAATCAAAATATGTTTTTGAATCAGTATGTCCAACGGCTTAAGGACCAGTATGTACAAAACTGGAGAGAAAAATGTTTCCCGAATAGAAAACTATTTCATTATATTAATTTTAAGCATAACTATGAAGTTGAAAAATACATCTATGCTATAGATATTACAAAACAAACAGATCCTGTTTTACAAGATTTAGAAGTTCAAGTCATACCCTTATGAATGAAAAGGGAAGACATTTTAAAATTGATAGAGAATATAGATATTGCCCATATTGTGAATGTATTGTTGAAGACGAATTTAATTTTTTACTTGTATGCCCATTGTACTCTAGTTTAAAAGTTAAATATATACCTAGCCTATATTAGGGACACTTTTCAAACATTTTACAATCTGATGTCATGCCAAAATGAATTGATTATCAAAAATACAGCTTCATTTGTATACCACTCTTTTAACTTGCGAAATGATTATATCTCTGAGTAATGTTGTATAAGTTCGTGTTAAAATACATAATATATATACTGGTTAATGCATAGCAAAGTAACATTATTATACTGATGTATATTAGTGTATGTATTTAATGTTGTCATACATGATTTTGAAATTGTCTGACCTAGTATACCTGTTGTAATGATATATGCTTTGATGTACAAATGATTGGGTCGGAGGCCATTCATCATGAAAATAAACAAAACAATACTATATTCTACTGCATGTACTGGTTTTTAACACATCTCAGAAAAAATATTGAAACGTTTAGATCTACTTCACGAAAGTTTCTTGTTTGGTTCAGTATAGCTCAGTTTTGACACTTGGGAGTTCAGCTTTTGGGCTCGTTAACGTACTGGATAGATCAAGATGTTTTTAACAAAATCCAACAGTGTGCAATGCAATAGCCTATAAGGTGGTTCACGATGAATTGGAAAATACAACATAACATCCCTAACTTAAAATGGAGATATACCATAAAATACTTACACGTCTCCACAATCACAGCAAGAAAGACGCTGCACTCATACAAATGCCACCTATTAAAATAGATAAAGTTTTTATTATAATAAGTCACTGATATACAAATGTATGTTTCGGTACAACTTGGGCTGTCTTGTTGTAAGGTGCTTTTTAACCCATAGTATGTCTTCCAGTAGGGCAAGTTTGAGGACCATTTTCCAACTTAATTAATATGTTTACTATTTTTACTTTAAGAGAGATTAAATTGCTCCAGGGAACGTCACATGCAAAAGACAATGTCTCCCCACGCAGACCCCGAAGAAAACAACAATCTAAAAAACAGGCACCGAGGAGATGCTCGGGTAAACATGTATGGGAAGATGGGTGCAAGGGTAAACATGTATGGGAATATAGATGCAAGGGTAAGTATGTATGGGAATATGGGTGCGAAGGTAGACATGTATGGAAATGTTGGTGCAAAGGTAAACATGTATGGGAATGTTGGTGCAAAGGTAAACGTGTATGGAAATATGTGTACAAGTGACATATGGGAATTTCCTAATTCATGCTTTTTACAACATATTGACGACTTCCAAGCCCATTTTATCAAATAAATTACGATAAATCGACCGAAAAGCACTTTATAATCATACAATTAACCCCAATCTACATAGCATTGCTTCTGAATGGTGCTTGGTGAATACCTTCGCGGAATGCCTGTTTGAGGCTTGTGCTACGATTTCTATACGACTATAGCGTTTCCCGTACGTTTCTATTACGCTTACATCACGATTACACCGCGACCGTTGTCGCTCATGCGCCTTTTCTACTACGTTGTCGCTACGATGTACACGCCCTTACTACTTTGATAAACAGACCTGAAAGACTGTAACACGATGTCTCTTCGCTCATGCCGACAATACTACGATCTTGACACAATCATGGTACGATTTAATGTGATGCGTATATAAATTGAGTAGTTTCGAATAATTGTTTAATTCACTCAGATACTGAAAGATGAACAGTCCCGAATTGCTTCAGCTTGCAATTCTACAACAGGAACAGATGCTGGTGGAAATCCAGTTTGGGCATTACGATCGACTGCTCAGGGAGCTCAGAATGGAAGACACGACATCTTTCTTCAATTTTTGTATTAACGCAGTCAAATTTGATGCCAATTGTACTAAGATGCCATTACGATTACGCCGTTTTTATCACGTTCGTACACCGCTTTTACAGCGACTCTTTACAGCCACTATCCTGCTACGCTTATTTTGAACATGTTCAAAATAAGCGTGGCGAGGTCGTGAAACTCCCCGACCTACGCGATTTCACAACGGACCAACTACGTTTATGAAGATCGCCTACCGATTGGCCACGACTGCTCCACGACTGGTCACGATTTGGGACCAATTTTAGATCGTAGTAGAAGCGGGGCCTATGTGTGAACGGGCCATTCAATGTCAAAGCTGATGGATATATAGTAAATGTAGTTTCAAACACTCGAATAACATTTTGATATTGACGTATTTCTTAACCGAAAGAAGACGAGTTTATGCATGAGAACTAAAGTAGTGATTTTCTAAGACATTAATTGAAAATTCTGACAAGGAAATGATTTACATATGTATGGTTTTTGAATAGGGAATGAAAACAGGTGTCATTTAAACATACAAAGAAAGAAAACGCATTTTCTTCAGATAAAGCAAAGCGTTAGAAATCAAGAATGTTATTTGTATCAAAATAGATGTATGTCAAAGTTACTGAAATAAAATAGCATGTAATTCCTTAGCAAAGATGTAAAAAGTTTTTACATTTATTAGATCCTGACAAAAGTGTTTAAATTAAGTCTAATATCCGTTTGCATTCAACAGATCATGTCTGGAGTTTTACGAGAAGAAAATGAAGAGTCAAATGTCTTATTTATTACAAATTATGACAAAATGAAAAGGTCAAGGTCGCACTGAAGTGGACAGACGTGGTTTATATCGCACAGGATTTATGAACATACACGACGAGGAATTCGTCGATAATCCAAGGATTTGGAGTGTTAATATTAAAACTATGTTCAAAATTTAACTGCTATTTGTGCACAATTTGGAGATATGAGATAAAACCGGTTTCGACGCGCCGGACATCTTGGGTGTGGTCACTGTAGAATAATTTCTTAGTGCTGTATAGTGTACTGGACATAGTATTATTATAGTCTCTAGTATAAACCTGTGTCACTATGTCAAGCAGAACAAAGGGTAAAAAGAATAATAAAAGTAAAAACGAAGATGAACAATTAACAAAAATCGACAGCTTGTTGGACACAATGGATTCTCAAACCCCGGAACCAAGCATGCAAATACTTCTTAACACTATCAATAGTTTTGAAAACAAAATTGACCAACTAGCTCAAAGTCGTACATAGAAGAAAGCATAAAAAAATCTGTGATTTATTTTGTATTGAAGCCATTGAAGTTTGGGTTCTTTTGTTATTTTAAATGGTAATTTGTAAATATTTCGCCAGTCTAAAACATTCATGTTTATATCATTCTCCCACTTTCTTTTTGCCTTCGACGATTTGCCGTTTGTATTAAGAATGTCATAAAATGGTCTACATCCTTTATCTGACTGAAAAATTATCTTAGATATTACAGGTTGTGTAGGATTTGCATTATTTATTGCTTTGTGAGGAATCCTTTTTGAATCCACATATGTGCTAAAGGAGTGAATAGAGTTTGAGTATTGAAGAAAGTTTGTTACTACTGAATATTTTTGCTGAAATTCTTCATAAGAATAAAAATTGCCATTATTTTTCATAAAATCAAATATTTACATGAAGACCGGATATTTTAGCATAACATTTTAAGGTTTTGATAGATTTTAAAAGAGATTTTTCGGAACCATCAAGAATCAATGTTGTATCATCAGCATATTGTGATAGTAAATACTCTTGTCCATTAAGTTTAACACCTTGAATATTTTTATTATTCTTTATCAGTAAGGAAAGTATTTCAGCACAAATAATAAATAGGTACGGTGATAACGGGCCCCCCTGTCTGCATCCACGATGTATATAAAACCAGTCGGATAAATGACCATTTACGATCACACATGATTGAATATTTTTGTAAAATACTTTAATCCACGATATTAATTCTTGACCAAAATTAAAGAAAGTTTAAACTGTTCTCCATAAATTCCCAAGAAATAGAGTCGAATGCTGTAGCAAAGTCTATAAGAAGTAACATGGAAGGTGTTTGAAATTGCTCCGTGTAACACATAATATCATAAATTAATCTTACATTTTCTCCCATAAAACGACCTGGTATTAATCCAGTTTGATCTCCACTTATTATGGTATTAAGAACAGACTTGATGCGATTGGCTATTGAAGCAGATGCAATTTTATATGAAACATTAAGTAGAGAAATTGTCTCCATTTCTTTAGATATAACTTATCCTTATTACCCTTAGGTTTGCTTGTAATAACACCCTGTTTTTGAGATACTGATAATTCTCCAGTTGTAAATGCATAGTTAATGGACCTAACAAGAAAATGACCAAGTTTAGTCCAAAACACTTTATAAAAAGCTCCTGTAAATCCTGTACTACCAGGTGATGAATAATTGGACATACTTTTTAAACTTGAGAGCATTTCATTATATGTTAAATTTCCTTCTAATGATTATTTTTCAGATTCTGTCAATTTTTTTACTGATTCATTTTGGATTAAATGTTCCAGATTCGCTTTGTCGCATTCATTCTGAGTATAAAGGGTTTTGTAGTGTAATTCAGTTTCTTTAAGTATTTCTTCTTGATTTTGTAACAGTTGACCTGTTTTAGAATAAAGAGAGTTAATTAATTTTTAAGTAAAATTCCTATTTTCTAAATTACAGAAGTATCTAGTTGGTTTTTCTCCTTCTGAAACCCATTTTGCCCTAGACCTTACCAGCCAACCCTTTGGTTGTTTTCTTCTTATAGCTACTAGTTCTAACTTTTTTGTTTCTAGCAGTGTGTTGTCTACATGATTTGAATTTTGTATTTGTTCTATTTGCTTTATTAGCTGTTTATCATAACTGGTTTCTTGCTTTTATTTGAATGACGAATATGCAATGGTTTTACCCCTTATTTCCATTAATAATGTTTAAAAAAAGAGTTTGTCATCTATGTCTAAAATTATATCATTGTCATTAGTTTGATCAATTGTTAAGTTTGAGGTTAGGTTTTGGGAAGCGTATTGATTCCTAACATTATCAATTAGATTATTTATTTCTGTTATATACTGCAAATCTTTTAGAAGAGAGTTGTTAAATTTCCTGTCTTAAACTTAAGTAAATCGTGGGGGTAAATTTGACAAAGCATGATATACTTCTAGGAAGTAATAATGTCCAAACTGCCTTAAATAAAGTACTTATTATCATCTGTTTCTAATATTGATACTTTTAAAAACCAATTTGCTTTATATTATAAAACAGAAAAAATTATTGCCTTAAAAACTTTCAGTATGGAAAAAAATTAAAACATTTGGGCTCCTTTGGCAGTAATTACACATACACGGGACAGGTACGCTTTAATTATTAATTGCATTTATCTAAATATTTGTCATGGAAGATCGCTCTTCTGCTCTTTTATCTACCTTTCAACCTTTCAACCTTTTTCTACAGTTCTAGTTAATTCTTAAACCATCCACCAGAAGTCTTTGATCTTTAGTAATTTCTGTTTTTTTCTTGAAAACACTTGGTAAAACACAGTTTAAAAGCATGTCTTTGCTAATAATTCCGAGTATATACACCATGATAAAAATAGCTGAGATGCTATAAATAATTTTTGCCTTAAGTGTTTACTTAAATAATAATTTATTTACAATTTTCAAAACCGTTATTAATCCATCTTAGGTGGTTTAGCTATTTTCGTTTTCGCTACCTAGACCATCCTTCTTATGGTGGAGAATACTATTTTTTCATCTTTTTATATAATAAATTAACAAACCTTCTTGACTTAAATGTGTATAGCTTTATACAAGGGAAGAACATTGAAAGAAAATTATAATCAAACAATGAATTATAAAAACCCTCTAAAGTTCCTTTATGGTTAAATGTTATATATTCTCGGACACTGACTATATACACGTTGTGCATTTATTTTTTCTTGAAAGACATATATGTATGAATTGTATAATGTAATATGCTTACCTGAAAAATAAATAGTTACAAAAAAACATTATGACAAAATCTTTGAAAGAATAAATATTTTGACCGCAACAATGTCATTCCATATCAACATGTATCAAATATGTAAACAATGTTTTTAATATACAGTAAAACTTCTCCTAAAGACCACCTCAATAATAAAACCATCTCGAAATTAAGACCTCAATTTTTAAGTCCATTTTTTGGTCTTAATAATAAGACCACCTCAATTAGAAGACAAATTTTCAAGAGTCCAAAAGATGGTCTTATTATTGAGGTTTAACTGTATGTTGATTATATAAAATATGTAAAGCCTCTCTAAAAAGCACTGACTACTTTACTGTAAAATGAAAAATATGCGACACGCAGTCTTATCATCACTGACAGAAAGGCTTCCGTGCTAGCATGTCTAAGTTTTGTTGACGTACTAGTTGTCTAGAGTTTGTTTGTTTGTTCTCAAATTTAAGATTTAATATATTTCCAGGCAGATTACAAGTAAGTTATTTGGAGCCATTGGTACCTGATTCCGAAATGTATGGTATTGTTATAACGTAAATGATAGTTAACTAATTGCTTTACTGTCGATTATAATACGTCATAATTTTGTTTGAAATTCAATGTAAGTCCATTACCTCTGGTTGTCACTTAAATTGCTTGTTTGTGGAAGAACAGGTTAGTACTGGTAGGTAACCCAGGAACTCTTGAAAGGTCAACTGTCATCAGTACATAACCAAACACACGGCAAGGAAAATAACTATAAACCCCTCGAAAGTATTACCTCCACGAAAAAGTCATTGCGATCAACCTAGCATTTCAAACCTAATATAATGCGTTGCGTTCGACATAAGTTAACATTATACGTAATACGGATTTTGAAATCCAACAGAATTATGTCAATGAAACCCTAACGTCCATCTAGAAATGTTTATACATACAATTACTTACATTTTTTGGGTAGTTCATCCAATACAAGAATGAATATTACTTTGTCCACAATTTGAAAACAAAACCGATTTCGATGCTCTCACATTTTGATCTGAAAACAGGCTGACGAACATAGAGCCAAACAATTATCTCACTGATTATTTATGTATTCAATCAGCCGAGTGAATTTATCATTTATTATTGCCTTTTAAAAGCGCATTAAGTAATGCATATTTCAAACAGACAGGGCGATATTTGATTTTCTACGTGGTGTATAACAGCTTTTCAGGACAAATTCAGTTTTTTATCGAAAAATTTTTTTAATTAATTCTATGCATGCGAGAGTATACATCGTGCAAACGTTTTTACATATTTTAGAATAGGTCAACGGTCTTAAGGTTGTGAGGATAGACCAGGTCATCGAATGCATTTCTCTATGTATTCTATAAAAATGACGGGATGGAATTTTCAGAATCATTCGGGCTCGACTTTAACGGTGGTCAACACAATTTGAAAATAAAAGATATTTGTTTAAAAATTCTATTTACTTAAGGGAAGTTTTTTTCTATTAGAAAGGATTATTTGAAAAATCACGCAGTTCCTTAGTTTCTTTTCACTTTCTTTTTTTCCAATTTTCCTACCATTATACATTGTACTTGTATTTCAATTAGGAAATGCGTTTCATGACTTTGCTTGTATGAATGTATATTTGTTCTGTATGTTTGTATGTATCATGGACCTTTATAGGTCCGTGTATGTATGCAATGACTGCCTTTGTGCTGTTTTGTGTTGATTAACCAAAGGCACGTACGTGCTGAGTAAGTTAATAAAGATATATATATTGTACATAATATAACACAATAAAATTTTATATTTACTATCAATTAGATACATGTATAATCACCAATGCACATATGATGATTGTATAAATAATTGCACTCCAATCCAGCACCATAATACAAGATCATGTTTTTACATGTAACATTCAAAATAAGTAGTTGTATCAGTGTCATTATAAGTTTACTCGAAAGAGACAAATGTATGTTTGCGATGCTAGAAAGCTAAGTAGCTACCATAATACAGCCTACCTTGCCGAAACAAAATACTAGTCAAAACTTTATGGTGCAATATAATATTTTTCGAAAGAGGCTACAATAAGTGGAACGTCGCAACGATATAGTTTTATGCAGTAAGTTCCGTTATTTTGGTACAAACTTTATACAGATCCGTCATGATTTGAAATTGTCATCTCGTTGGTTTATTCGTTTCGAGGCAACACTAATATGCATTGTATTATATCAACGTTCGGTTTGATCGAAAACAAGAAGGCGAAAAAAACTTCGTCGATTTGATCAGACCAAAAATGTGACTTTAACACTATTTCTATATAATATCTCGTTTAAATAATATTTAAACACATTTCAAATAAAAAGTTACAACCACAATTTCTTACTTCTCGTCAGACTATGTCAGAAAAACCTTTGGCTTATAATAAAATATGATTTTAGAAACGCAGTAAGAGTTTTCATTTATGCATACATGTTCATTGTTATTTTTCTTGTATAATTCTGATCGCAAAATGTCGCAATAATATTGTCAGAAACTATATCAATGATTTGTAATAAATTTTGAAAACAAAATGGGTATCAAAATTACTAATATTCTGTTTGTATTTGAATTTAAGTATCTGTATTAAATCGGAAAATATCGTATTGGCATGCAGTTGTATTGATACGGAGCTTGTGATGACCGTTTTGTCTCATCTATTATGTAATACCCGTTGACAGTGTGTCTGCTTGCTGTGCGTTAAATCCCTGGAAACTAATCATTGTTGTATGATACTGGAAGAAGAACAAATACCATACGAATAATGGTGATTAATATCGATGTCAGGCACGAATGTTTAAATATTTTACAATACGCTGACTATGGCAGTGTCAGCATACTAGTAGTGTGGCTGATATCCATGTGTTATACTAGTAGTGTCGGTGTACTGTTCCGTTCTGTTTAGATGATATCCAGGTGTTATACAAGTAGTGTCGGTGTACTGTTCCGGTCTGTTTAGATGATATCCAGGTGTTATACAAGTAGTGTCGGTGTACTGTTCCGGTCTGTTTACATGATACCCAGGTATTATACTAGTAGTGTCGGTGTAGTGTTCCGGTCTGTTTAGATGATATCCAGGTGTTATACTAGTAGTGTCGGTGTACTGTTCCGGTCTGTTTAGATGATATCCAGGTGTTATACTTGTAGTGTCGGTGTACTGTTCCGGTCTGTTTAGATGATACCCAGGTGTTATACTAGTAGTGTCGGTGTACTGTTCAGGTCTGTTTAGATGATATCCAGGTGTTATACAAGTAGTGTCGGTGTACTGTTCCGATCTATTTAAATGATATCCAGGTGTTATACTAGTAGTGTCGGTGTACTGTTCCGGTCTGTTTAGATGATATCCAGGTGTTATACAAGTAGTGTCGGTGTACTGTTCCGGTCTATTTAAATGATATCCAGGTGTTATACAAGTAGTGTCGGTGTACTGTTCCGGTCTGTTTAGATGATATCCAGGTGTAATACAAGTAGTGTCGGTGTACTGTTCCGGTCTGTTTACATGATACCCAGGTGTTATACAAGTAGTGTCGGTGTACTGTTCCGGTCTGTTTAAATGATATCCAGGTGTTATACAAGTAGTGTCGGTGTACTGTTCCGGTCTGTTTAAATGATATCCTGGTGTTATACAAGTAGTGTCGGTGTACTGTTCCGGTCTGTTTACATGATATCCAGGTGTTATACTAGTAGTGTCGGTGTACTCTTCCGGTCTGTTTAGATGATATCCTGGTGTTATAGAAGTAGTGACGGTGTACTGTTCCGGTCTGTTTACATGATATCCAGGTGTTATACTAGTAGTGTCGGTGTACTGATCCGGTCTGTTTAGATGATATCCAGGTGTTATACAAGTAGTGTCGGTGTACTGATCCGGTCTGTTTAGATGATATCCAGGTGTTATACTAGTAGTTTCGGTGTACTGTTCCGGTCTGTTTAGATGATATCCCGGTGTTATACTAGTAGTGTCGGTGTACTGTTCCGGTCTGTTTAGACGATACCCAGATAGTATACTAGTAGTGTCGGTGTACTGTTCCGGTCAGTTTAGACGATACCCAGGTAGTATACTAGTAGTGTCGGTGTACTGTTCCGGTCTGTTTAGATGATATCCAGGTGTTATACTAGTAGTGTCGGTGTACTGTTCCGGTCTTTTTAGATGATACCCAGGTGTTATACAAGTAGTGTCGGTGTACTGTTCCGGTCTTTTTAGATGATACCCATGTGTTATACAAGTAGTGTCGGTGTACTGTTCCGGTCTTTTTAGATTATACCCAGGTGTTATACTAGTAGTGTTGGTGTACTGTTCCGGTCTGTTTAGATGATATCCAGGTGTTATACTAGTAGTTTCGGTGTACTGTTCCGGTCTGTTTAGATGATATCCCGGTGTTATTCTAGTAGTGTCGGTGTACTGTTCCGGTCTGTTTAGACGATACCCAGATAGTATACTAGTAGTGTCGGTGTACTGTTCCGGTCTGTTTAGATGATACCCAGGTGTTATACTAGTAGTGTCGGTGTACTGTTCCGGTCTGTTTAGATGATATCCAGGTGTTATACTAGTAGTGTCGGTGTACTGTTCCGGTCTTTTTAGATGATACCCAGGTGTTATACAAGTAGTGTCGGTGTACTGTTCCGGTCTTTTTAGATGATACCCATGTGTTATACAAGTAGTGTCGGTGTACTGTTCCGGTCTTTTTAGATTATACCCAGGTGTTATACTAGTAGTGTCGGTGCACTGTTCCGGTCTGTTTAGATGATACCCAGGTATTATACTAGTAGTGTCGGTGTACTGTTCCGGTCTTTTTAGATGATACACATGTGTTATACTAGTAGTGTCGGTGTACTATTCCGGTCTGTTTAGATGATACCCAGGTGTTATACTAGTAGTGTCGGTGTGCTGTTCCGGTCTGTTTAGATGATATCTAGGTTGTTATACTAGTAGTGTCGGTGTACTGTTCCGGTCTGTTTAGATGATATCTAGGTTGTTATACTAGTAGTGTTTGTGTACTACACCGGTCTGTTTAGATGATATCTAGGTTGTTATACTGGTAGTGTCGGTGTACTGTTCCGGTCTGTTTAGATGATATCCAGGTGTTATGCTAGTAGTGTCGGTGTACTGATCCGGACTGTTTAGATGATACCCAGGTGTTATACAAGTAGTGTCGATGTACTGTTCCGGTCTGTTTAGATGATACACAGGTGTTATAGTAGTAGTGTTGGTGTACTGTTCCGGTCTGTTTAGATGATACCCAGGTGTTGTACTAGTAGTGTTGTACTGTTCCGGTCTGTTTAAATGATATTCATGTGTTATACTAGTAGTGTCGGTGTACTGATCCGGTCTGTTTTGATGATCCCATGTGTTGTTACTAGTAATGTCGGTGTACTGTTCCGGTCTGTTTAGATGATACCCATGTGTTATACTTGTAGTGTTGGTGTACTATTCCGGTCTGTTTAGATGATACCCCGGTGTTATACTAGTAGGGTTGTTGTACTGTTCCGGTCTGTTTAGATGATACCTAAGTGTTGTACAAGTAGTGTCGGTGTACTGTTCCGGTCTGTTTAAATGATATCCATGTGTTATACTAGTAGTGTCGGTGTACTGATCCGGTCTGTTTAGATGTTATCCAGGTGTTATACTAGTAGTGTCGGTGTACTGTTCCGGTCTGTTTAGATGATACCCAGGTGTTATACTATTAGTGTCGGTGTACTGTTCCGGTCTGTTTAGATGATACCCAGGTGTTATACTAGTAGTGTCGGTGTACTATTCCGGTCTGTTTAGATGATACCCAGGTGTTATACTAGTAGTGTCGGTGTACTGATCCGGTCTGTTTAGATGATATCCAGGTGTTATACTAGTAGTGTCGGTGTACTGTTCCGGTCTGTTTAGATGATACCCAGGTGTTATACTAGTAGTGTCGGTGTACTGTTCCGGTCTGTTTTGATGATACCCAGGTGTTATACTAGTAGTGTCGGTGTACTATTCCGGTCTGTTTAGATGATACCCAGGTGTTATAATAGTAGTGTCGGTGTACTGTTCCGGTCTGTTTAGATGATACCCAGGTGTTGTACAAGTAGTGTTGTACTGTTCCGGTCTGTTTAAATGATATCAATGTGTTATACTAGTAGTGTCGGTGTACTGATCCGGTCTGTTTTGATGATACCCTAGCGTTATACTAGTAGTGTCGGTATACTGTTCCGGTCGGTTTAAATGATACCCAGGTGTTATTACTAGTAGTGTCGGTGTACTGTTCCGGTCTGTTTAGATGATACCCATGTGTTATACTTGTAGTGTTGGTGTACTATACCGGTCTGTTTAGATGATACCCAGGTGTTATACGAATAGTTTCGGTGTACGGTTTCGGTCTGTTTAGATGATACCCAGGTGTTATACTGGTAGTGTCGGTGTACTGTTCCGGTCTGTTTAGATGATACGCAGGTGTTATACAAGTAGTGTCGGTGTACTGTTCCGGTCTGTTTAGATGATACCCAGGTGTTATACTAGTAGTGTCGGTGTACTGTTCCTGTCTGTTTAAATGATACCCAGGTGTTATACAAGTAGTGTCGGTGTACTGATCCGGTCTGTTTAGATGATACCCAGGTGTTATACTAGTAGTGTCGGTGTACTGTTCCGGTCTGTTTAGATGATACCCTGGTGTTGTACAAGTAGTGTTGTACTGTTCCGGTCTGTTTAAATGATATCAATGTGTTATACTAGTAGTGTCGGTGTTCTGGTCCGGTCTGTTTTGATGATACCCATGCGTTATACTAGTAGTGTCGGTATACTGTTCCGGTCTGTTTAAATGATACCCAGGTGTTATACTAGTAGTGTCGGTGTACTGTTCCGGTCTGTTTAGATGATACCCAGGTGTTGTACAAGTAGTGTTGTACTGTTCCGGTCTGTTTAAATGATATCAATGTGTTATACTAGTAGTGTCGGTGTACTGGTCCGGTCTGTTTTGATGATACCCATGCGTTATACTAGTAGTGTCGGTATACTGTTCCGGTCTGTTTATATGATATCCAGGTATTATACTAGTAGTGTCGGTGTACTGTTCCTGTCTGTTTAGATGATACCCAGGTATTATACTAGTAGTGTCGGTGTACTGTTCCGGTCTGTTTTGATGATACCCAGGTATTTTCCAGATCTTGTGTTAAACCGATAAAGATACGCGTTTCCAGAAAGTAATTTTCTGTTTTTTGTTGATAAAACCTGAATACCAAGAACGACCAAAATACTGACAGCAACATCAGAAGACAGACTTTGTATATCCATATCCAATATATGACATGTAAGATAATGTTTGACTAATTCTATTTCCTCTAGATAGTGTAGGAGGCAGGTCACATGCTGGTGTGTCTGTTGTATCCTCATTCACTGGTTTTAGTCATGATTTACAATGAACATGTGCTTTAAAACTGAAGGTCAGTGATCTGAATCGTCTGAAAGTTTTCTCGATAGATTTGAGCCTCCGGGAACTCCGCGTTGTTCTTGTTAAACACTGATGATGTAAAAAGATGATGCAGTATCATTATAAATACATCATACTTGTAACTAGTCCTATAAATATCAGCTTAGGCGGATTGCGGACTGTGTACAACGGATTAAAATAAGGGGTTTTCTCAGGATAATTTCATTTGATGGTATATATGTACTAATAGCTGGTGCGGATCACGTTTTGGATAATTTTCTGGATTATAGTTCGACATTATCTACCTGGCACTCATGACTATTTATACCAATCTGAAAGTTGCCAACCGCACGATGTAAACAGCGACTTTAAATAAATGTATAATTATCATTGGCCCACTCAACGAAAATGGCGATTGAGCTAAATAGAAAGGTGAATAGTAATGAGTGCCAGTTTAATGTTGTATAATTATACCAATAATAATTATGTCATATAACACATCACAACGAACAAAAAACTATACATTTCAATAACAGTACATTTAATCATGTAAATGACATTTAGTCATCATCTGAGCTGCTTATACCAAGCTCTCGGAGGATCTTAGGAACTTTTTTGGTCATAGAATTATTATAAGCCAGTGAGAATATCTTTACACTAGAATGAGTTTTGAGCTTTGAGATCAATCTCAAGCCTCGGAACCAAGACTTAGAGTGGAATATATATACATGTGTATAATTATATATCAATAACCCTTTATGATCAGCAAACGAAGGCAGAAAAATATAAACAATTTATTACATGATATCTTGGCGACCCGTCAGTGAATATGTATTAATATGTGCTTGCTTTCAGGAAGTGCCTAATCCATAAGATAGTTTGTATAACTACTTTCGTATGAAGTTGGCAGATGACTGTATCAGCTAGCACTTTCAATAAATTGACAAGCAAGTCCTCAATTTGAGTCGGTGCTAGTTTCATATTGTTTAAGATCTTTTTGTCTGTAGTTCATATTCAATTTCCACATATGTGCAAGTTGTAAAATTGTCAATCTTTGCTCTGAAATTCATGCATATTGTGACGACACTGTAAATAATGCATCACGTGGCCTCATTACTCAGTTCAAACATTTTTTACTAGCAATACTTACTTGACCACCGATAATATTGTTATATTTTGCAAAAAAAAATAATGCAGCATAGTTTATTAAAAATTTTGTTATTCAGTAAAATTGCCATTTTGATATTACACTATGTCATGTGTTGATAAATAATACATGTATTAAAAGAGGGAGAATAAGTTGCTACAGGGAATGCCACATACAGTAGACAGTGTCTCTCAATACAGACAATCCAGAAAACATAATGCTTTTGAGGAGGCCCAAGGGTACATACGTAAGGGAACAGGGGCACAAGGAATTGCACAAGGAATGGCCTGGCCGACCATAAGGGATAAGGAGGAGAATCAAAGAGGACCAACAGTGAAGGGGGGGGGGAATTAATGGATGGAAAATATCACAGGACAAGTCAGGACAGCTGGCAATTATCTATATAACCTAAACCTGTTGATAACGGAAACTGCGAGTCAATCAGTACCACAGGAGGTTCTTGTCCAGCGCACATCTTGATGAACTACACACATTCGGAACGGATTTTCATAAAGTAGGCGTTATTTGAAAAATACATTATTCATGCGTAGAATGTGGTGCATATCTTGGACATAGTTTGATGTTTGAAGCGTGATTTTGACCGCGGAAAGAGGTCCGTTAGACTCCTTGTAGTATATACATACAGAAGGGGCAAAGGGAGAGAACTCTAGATGGGAAATAAAGAGAAAGAACTCGTGCCAATTTCCTGTGAACAGTACTATCTCTGTCATTATAATACCGAGCGTAGAAAAGAAAGCAATCAGTACTATTTAAACAACATTTGTATGTCGCGACGGGACACGAACACGTGACCTATCGGACCCTAGACGAACGCTCTACCACTGATACACAGGGCTTGTGTTTGCAACAATACATTTCATTAAGAAAGAACATTGTATTACAGATTATGAGTTCCAATTATAACGTTAAAAACCGTGAATCATAAAGTCAAACATATTTCAATAATTTTAACTGTACTCTTATATTTGAGATTTCGAGGGTACGGTATCTCCTGTCAGGTAACATCTGTTTGTCGTACACTTAAACCGCCTCTTTCTGTAATTGACATTTATACAGCTACTCTTGGAAAATTTATCAAACACCATGTGACAGCACTTCCTGCGAACGTGTGTAAATCATGCATACTTCAGTTGATAAAATAAACATGATACGATTCTATTGAGCAAGTGTGGTGTCATTCCATACAAAGCAGCTCTTGCTGCTGACGTGCCTAGTTTTAGAAAGGCACAGTGTTATTCAATGAAATAATTGAATATTTATCAAGTTGTCATCATTAAAAAGTGTAGTTCCTTAATTTTGCATTCAGGTATTCCAGTTGTGTCGCTAAAGAATGGTTTTGTAATTTGATGTTGCTATGACACGTTACAATAGTCTTTGTTCTCTTGTCATTGTTTTATCGATGACGAACACAGCTCTGGATATTTCGATCTGAATTATTTTAATATTTGCTTTTGTATTAAAGTTCATTCGTTTCTGCGAATTATCACACAGTTCTGGATTTCACATAAATATTTAAGTATTTTTTTAGCGAAAGCTTGTTGCCAGGAGCAATAATACAAATCAAACTTGAGGTAAAGTTTATTTGATTAATTCCTACTGTTTGTAACTAACATCAACATATTTTCAGAAAATGCACGTTGTTGACATCTATCAAACTCCGGTAAAGAAATTTCAATCTTCGTAAGTAAAGAATATTGCATGTAGATTCACAGTTCCGACAGCTACATTATATGATAAACACTACCCGTATGCATTTACTTAAATGTTATACGTATCCATCTGTTTGATATTACATTGTATTTTATATTAGTAATTGGAAATTCATTAGTATTTCGTGTTGTTTTCCTTTCTCGTGTTGTCTTGTTAATTGCTTATGACCAAAAACTTTTACTTTACTTTTATTAATTAACACGTTTTGCATCAATTTGTTAAAGTAGCTAAAACGCATATGTAGTATCATAAAACATACATACATATGTACTTGTATAATGATACTAAAATATATATGTGACACATATAACTCAGATTCGTAACATTTTCACAATAATGATTCTCAACGCGTTTTGCAATAAAACATTAAACTCGCTAAATATATACATAATGTGTTGTACCTTCAATTGACAGCTCGGTAACATACATGCAATCAGTGACAGCTAGGTAACATACATGCAATCAGTGACAGCTAGGTAACATACATGCAATCAGTGACAGCTATGTAACATCCATGCAATCAATGACATCTAGGTAACATACATGTAATCAGTGACAGCTAGGTAACATACATGCAATCAGTGACAGCTATGTAACATACATACAATCAGTGACAGCTAGATAACATACATGCAATCAGTGACAGCTAGGTAACATACATACAACCAGTGACAGCTATGTAACATACATGCAATCAATGACAGCTAGGTAACATACATGCAATCAGTGACAGCTAGGTAACATACATGCAATCAGTGACAGCTGTGTAACATACATGCAATCAATGACAGCTAGGTAACATACATGCAATCAATGACAGCTAGGTAACATACATGCAATCAGTAACAGCTAGGTAACATACATGCAATCAGTGACAGCTAGGTAACATACATGCAATCAGTGACAGCTAGGTAGCATACATGCAATCAGTGACAGCTAGGTAACATACATGCAATCAGTGAAATGAAAGAAATGAAGACCAACCTACGAATATAACAAAAATAATGTCTTCAAACCCTTCAAAAATGTGTACTTGTAGTTAGCATGGACTGTTAGGTTCTGTGGATAAGGGGAACGTAGATGCTCTGTATGCTATAAAATCTTATTGTCTCTTGGTTGATACTGAAAACAACACTTTATGTAGTTCCATAAGTTAACAATAATATATTATCCACTTCGTTTGATTCTTTTATAAGTGCTTTGATGATGTTAGAAATCATCTCTGTGTCGATCTAAAATGTGTTCATGTTTCCACCATGTATCTTCATGTATGTAGAGATGGATGGGGAATTGTCAGTTACAACATTTCACAAAATATCTAAAATAGTGAAAATTACATTACAACTAATAACCATTATTATATAATTATTTGAAATATCTTCTGTGTATATTATCTTATAATGACACTCCATAACTGTATTTATCTAATTATATCGTAGTTTGGGATCATTTATAAGTGTTGTTTGTTCAGTTTTGAAACAAAGGTGACATTAAATGATGTTTTTCAAGTTCCCGCATGAATCCTTTGAGGACTGAGTTTATTATAACATGTGAATAATGAAAATGCAATAAAAGTTACTGTTGGAATTTGTTTCAGGTTGATCCAATCTTAAAGCTAACATGACTAGCCAAATATGTTCAATGTATGTACATGTATCACATTTTGACTTTATTCCTGATGATACCCGAGGTCACAATGAGGTTGTCAATAACATATTTTGCCATAGCGTACATTGATACGTATATAGAATTCACATCGGATGAGTTGTAGTAGGAAGCACGGTTTATTGACACTTGTTACAATATTGACACGTGGTACAATATTGACACATGCATTTACGTTTTAAAACAGATTCCCTGTATAATCAATGCCTATTGACGAATTGACTCAATATATATATTCAAGTATATTTGATGTAGTCGATGCGGGTTGTTCGTTGCGGATGTTTAGAAAATCAAAATTTCTTTGAAATCCGGAATGTATTACATCAATTCAGCTTCGTGACTAACTGGAATAAACTCGAAAATTAATGGTTAGATGGAAATACCTTTATTTCATAATGCCAGTGAAATCTCATCTGTTAACCTACTTACATTCATAGACGCTCCAATATATTACAATACATGAAAGTGTGAAATTCTAAGCCGACGTGTTATTTATGTACTAGATCAATATGTAGGGTGTGTTATTTATGTACTGGATCAATATGTAGGGTATGTTATATATGCTCTTAATCAATATGTAGGGTATGTTATTTATGTACTGGATCAATATGTAGGGCATGTTATTTATGTACTGGATCAATATGTAGGGCATGTTATTTATGTACTGGATCAATATGTAGGGCATGTTATTCATGTACTGGATCAATATGCAGGGCATGTTATTTATGCTCTTAATCAATATGTAGGGTGTGTTATTTATGTACTGGATCAATATGTAGGGCATGTTATTTATGTACTGGATCAATATGCAGGGCATGTTATTTATGCTCTTAATCAATATGTAAGGCATGTTATTTATGATCTTAATCAATATGTAGGGTATGTTATTTATGTACTGGATCAATATGTAGTGCATGTTATTTATGTACTGGATCAATATGTAGGGCATGTTATTTATGCTCTTAATCAATATGTAGGGTGTTTTATTTATGTACTGGATCAATATGCAGGGCATGTTATTTATGCTCTTAATCAATATGTAGGGTGTGTTATTTATGTACTGGATCAATATGTAGGGCATGTTATTTATGCTCTTAATCAATATGTAGGGCATGTTATTTATGCTCTTAATCAATATGTAGTGCATGTTATTTATGTACTGGATCAATATGTAGGGCAAGTTATTTATGCTCTTAATCAATATGTAGGGCATGTTATTTATGTACTGGATCAATATGTAGGGCATGTTATTTATGCTCTTAATCAAAATGTAGGGTGTGTTATTTATGTACTGGATCAATATGCAGGGCATGTTATTTATGCTCTTAATCAATATGTAGGTTGTGTTATTTATGTACTGGATCAATATGTAGGGCATGTTATTTATGTACTGGATCAATATGTAGGGCATGTTATTTATGCTCTTAATCAATATGTAGGGTGTGTTATTTATGTACTGGATCAATATGTAGGGCATGTTATTTATGCGCTGGATCAATATGTAGGGCATGTTATTTATGCTCTTAATCAATATGCAGGGCATGTTATTTATGCTCTTAATCAATATGCATGGCATGTTATTTATGCTCTTAATCAAAATGTAGGGTGTGTTATTTATGTACTGGATCAATATGCAGGGCATGTTATTTATGCTCTTAATCAATATGTAGGGCATGTTATTTATGTACTGGATCAATATGTAGTGCATGTTATTTATGTACTGGATCAATATGTAGGGCATGTTATTTATGCTCTTAATCAATATGTAGGGTATGTTATTTATGTACTGGATCAATATGCAGGGCATGTTATTTATGCTCTTAATCAATATGTAGGGTGTGTTATTTATGTACTGGATCAATATGTAGGGCATGTTATTTATGCTCTTAATCAATATGTAGGGTGTGTAATTTATGTACTGGATCAATATGTAGGGTGTGTTATTTATGTACTGAATCAATATGTAGGGTGTGTTATTTATGTACTGGATCAATATGTAGGGTGTGTAATTTATGTACTGAATCCATATGTAGGGTGTGTTATTTATGTACTGAATCAATATGTAGGGTGTGTAATTTATGTACTGGATCAATATGTAGGGTGTGTAATTTATGTACTGGATCAATATGTAGGGTGTGTTATTTATGTACTGAATCAATATGTAGGGTGTGTAATTTATGTACTGGATCAATATGTAGGGTGTGTAATTTATGTACTGGATCAATATGTAGGGTGTGTTATTTATGTACTGAATCAATATGTAGGGTGTGTAATTTATGTACTGGATCAATATGTAGGGTGTGTAATTTATGTACTGGATCAATATGTAGGGTGTGTAATTTATGTACTGGATCAATATGTAGGGTGTGTAATTTATGTACTGGATCAATATGCAGGGCATGTAATTTATGTACTGAATCAATATGTAGGGCATGTAATTTATGTACTGGATCAATATGCAGGGCATGTAATTTATGTACTGGATCAATATGTAGGGCATGCCATTTATGTACTGATTCAATATGTAGGACATATTATTTATGTACTGAATCAATATGTAGGGCTTGTTATTTATGTACTGAATCAATATGTAGGGCATGTTATTTATGTACTGAATCAATATGTAGGGCTTGTTATTTATGTACTGAATCAATATGTAGGGCATGCCATTTATGTACTGGGTCAATATGTAGGACATATTATTTATGTACTGAATCAATATGTAGGGCATGCCATTTATGTACTGGGTCAATATGTAGGACTTATTATTTATGTACTGGGTCAATATGTAGGACATATTATTTATGTGCTGAATCAATATGTAGGGCATGCCATTTATGTACTGGGTCAATATGTAGGACATATTATTTATGTACTGAATCAATATGTAGGGCATGCCATTTATGTACTGAATCAATATGTAGGGCTTGTTATTTATGTACTGAATCAATATGTAGGGCATGTTATTTATGTACTGAATCAATATGTAGGGCTTGTTATTTATGTACTGAATCAATATGTAGGGCATGTTATTTATGTACTGGGTCAATATGTAGGACATATTATTTATGTACTGAATCAATATGTAGGGCATGCCATTTATGTACTGAATCAATATGTAGGACATATTATTTATGTACTGAATCAATATGTAGGGCATGCCATTTATGTACTGAATCAATATGTAGGACATATTATTTATGTACTGAATCAATATGTAGGGCATGCCATTTATGTACTGAATCAATATGTAGGACATATTATTTATGTACTGAATCAATATGTAGGACATATTATTTATGTACTGAATCAATATGTAGGGCATGTTATTTATGTACTGGGTCAATATGTAGGACATATTATTTATGTACTGAATCAATATGTAGGGCTTGTTATTTATGTACTGAATCAATATGTAGGGCTTGTTATTTATTGCACAATAATTTAGTATGTTAGTGAATGCTATTGTATCACAATCAGTGGATACATCAAGATGAAAATCACCAACAATTATGATACCTATATTAATAGTTGCATATACTGCTAGGAACATTGACCATTCATGTTCTAGAAACGTGTTAGTCTTTCAACCAGTTTCACAAGCAAGATTTGGTGCATGTATTAAAGCCAACTGTAAAATAGAGCATAAGTTGCTACAATGAACGTCACATACATAAGACAATGCCTCTCCACACAGACCTCCGGGAAAACAACAGTACATAATACATCAGGCATTGAGAAGGTGCAAGGTACGCAAAGTACGCAAGAGAACAGGGGCGCAAGGAGTAGCCTGGCCGACCATTATGGATTAAATCAGCATTATTAGTGTAACATTGTTCATAGTAAATCTACCAAATGAAAGAATCGTTTACTAGCATAAATTTAAACAGAATTTGATTGATCGTTCTTTTGCTGTGAGAAATAATGTGAATATGCCTTATTCTCCAAGAACAGCAAGATTTGGAGTGTTTGAACTCACACCTAATATTCTTTTAAAAAATATATATGCAATTTATCAATTTCTTTATATTGGTAAACGCTCCATACTTCAGAACCATATTGTAAAGTTGGTGACACACTCAAAGTTTTGTTTTAACATTTAAATTTATTCTGTCAAGATTATGATAAAATTTCAATGCCTGATCAGACAAAGTTTTAACTGCATATTTTTAATTGCCGGATCTAGTAAAATTGATATCAAGGTAAGTAAAACTATCAACAATATCATATCAATAACTTCGTTATCAATTAAAAATATTTCATCTTGTAATTGTTCAAAGACACATAATTTAGTTTTTTTTAATTTTAAGAACTATTTTAATGAAGTATGCATGTATGTTATCAATTCGAGCTTGTTAACTGTGTAGGCTTGTAGTGAAGAAAAGAGTGTCGTCTGCAAAAATGATTAAAATCTTGAAAGTAAATTTATATCGATTTCAGTTAAAGAATCAATGTTTATACAATTTGTAAACTCATTTATAAAGAAAATGAATAATAACGATGATAAGGGCCACCTTGTCTCAAGCTTACAGTGACATTAAAAACTTGACAATGAGTTAACAATTGAGCAAGGTTAAACATTTTCTATTAAGGCCAGATCCTATCAACTTTACCCATAAACCATCACGAATTACAGTATCAAAATCACACCATAGTTTCTTATTAACGTTCAACGTTTTGTATAATACTGTGTAGAATAATCATCGCCTCTGCTCTATACTTTCTATCATGAAATCCAAACTGGGAATCGTTAAAAAAGTTCGAATAATTATGAAAAAAAAGTAACTGCTTATAAACACATTCTACAGTACAAACTTCGAAATAATCAAGTCAAGTCAAAATCATTAAAAGGCGCAAGGGAGGTAACAAGTATTAGATTCTTCGATTTGAAATCGCAGTTACCTCCCTTGTACCGCTTCACAACAACTTACCCTCATGAAAGAGAACCGTCTTAAACGTCTCGGTTTGTATAATGATAACATTTAATCAAAATACCCAAGACATTTCTCTTCTCAGTAAGTAAATGGTGGAAGTTGAATTTTGAAGACTGATGAAGAATCTAGCTTCACATAATGTGTCTTTTGAATTGTACAGCGGTGATGAGTGAATAAAATACGTCAAACTATTGGAAAGCGTTTGTTGTTTCTTACTCTAAGAATGATAAGAACAAATTGTCAATCGAACAACTAACAAATCAGACAAATCAGTACTTATAATGACAACTCAATACATCGGAGACCTATATGGGCGACAACTCAATACATCGGAGACGTATATGGGCGACAACTCAATACATCGGAGACATATATGGGCGACAACTCAATACATCGGAGACCTATATGGGCGACAACTCAATACATCGGAGACGTATATGGGCGACAACTCAATACATCGGAGACCTATATGGGCGACAACTCAATACATCGGAGACCTATATGGGCGACAACTCAATACATCGGAGACCTATATGGGCGACAACTCAATACATCGGAGACCTATATGGGCGACAACTCAATACATCGGAGACCTATATGGGCGACAACTCAATACATCGGAGACCTATATGGGCGACAACTCAATACATCGGAGACATATATGGGCGACAACTCAATACATCGGAGACCTATATGGGCGACAACTCAATACATCGGAGACCTATATGGGCGACAACTCAATACATCGGAGACCTATATGAGCGACAACTCAATACATCGGAGACCTATATGGGCGACAACTCAATACATCGAAGACCTATATGGGTGACGCCCTTTGAAAAAGAAGCAGAAGACGCTCCAATTATTGTCACATATTTAGTTTTGTAAACTGTCAGAAATTGTTATAATAAGCTACAGTTCAACATGAATACTGGAATAGCTGTGGCAATGTTATCTTTCTGTGTTCAAGTTTTGAAACTGCACTTGAAGAAAGAAACAACAGTGCAACTGAAGACTGCTGTGTAGTTTATCCAGGTTTAATTAAAAACTATTTGCAAATATTGGAAAAAAATAAAAGATTTTGTTATGTACAAAGTTCCTATCGTAATATCGACCCGTCGATACCGAACGGAATAAATATTGGTCATCAAGGAAATATATTGTTTAATGCTTTTACTCAATATATATTATTGTATTAATTCAGTTACCAAAGGTTCGGAGCAGCACCATCGTTACCCTTTTAAAGTACAGTGTTTGTTTGCTGCTACGTTGTTATAACGATGTTGATTTTTATTACAATTGGACGAAGTGTTAAGAGGGTAACGACAATGATTCAAAATTTCATTAGATTTAGCGCGAACAAAATGAGAGTAGAATTTGTTTGGCAAATTTGAAGTGTAAGACCGCGTTTCAGACTTGAAGTGTTGTCAATAATCCCACTGATACAGTACAGTATATATGCGCCAGACCCTCTGTACATCGTCATGTATGTTTCAGATTTAAAGTGTTGTGAATAATCGCACTGATGCAGTACAGTATATATGCGCCAGTCCCTCTGTACATCGTCATGTATGTTACAGACTTGAAGTGTTGTGAATAATGCCACTGATACAGTACAGTATATATGCGCCAGTCCCTATGTACATCGTCATGTATGTTTCAGAGCAAGTGCTTCGCATGTTGTATAAGTGAAGAGTCAGACAGAGAAGTGTGAATTGTATACAAAACAAAAACTTTAAAGGAGCTATCTTAAATGTTCTTATCAGCAAATGACCTTAAGTATGTCAACACCGGGTACACGCGAGATTTTCACAGCGCGGTAATTACACGAATAATCTGACATTATGTTTTTACAATCGCTTGGTACATCAAAGGCTTAAAACGCTATCAAGAATCAAAACTTCCCACTTGTTCCTATGATCCAGTGCCTATTTATTAGGAGATTTTGTAAATTTTACCCCTAACGTGTTAAACACGGTGTGGTTTGAACAATCTTCAACGAAGTTACGGATAAACACGATCATTAAACGGCAAACATAGACGAATATTAGTAGCAAAATAATGACTTAGCCACATCGCCACAGGAAAGAATTAGCTCCTTGCATTTCATTGAGAAACAAACAAGACAAAACTTTCTGATGGGACTGAAGTATGCAGGTGGTTGAAAGAGCTTTCCAACCAAATTTTCGGTATAAACTTGCACAAATGACATGATTACGAGCCCATATATTGCACAGTTTGGCCAGATTTTAACGCCTATAGATTATGCTCTTAAAATTAGCAATAAAGCATGTATACAACAAGTCGAAAACAATCCACGGCCTATAAATGAGCCTCTTACGGCTGTTTACCTTCACACTCAGCAATTTAATGTTAAATGTAATATAATCGCTATAATGATTTTGCTGGGTGTTTTTGTTTCATGATGTGTAATGTATTATTTATTACTTGTCGAATCATTAGGCCTTGGAACACCAGCGGATTATTTTTCACCACACTCTTTAGTTGAGAGTGTTTTGCAAAGCCAACAGATTCTTAATTGAGATATTTCCTCAAGTCGATTTCAATGCATTTCCATTCTTGTGGCGAATAGAGACGTTAGTATACTCCGGCTTACCAAATATCCATTTTCCTCGACTTGGTAATTTGTCTACGACCAATCCCTGGGACCGTGTGTGATGGCGTTTATGTCCCACCAACAAGAGACACGGAATTTACTTGTAACGGATAATTATAGTGATACCACTCCGTAGACATGTGACATGGTGCCACGCCCTGTCACAACAACCTGTCACCGGTTCAATCACTCTCAGTACTTCACTGATACTGCCGAGCCTCGGCAAAAGAGCTACTTGTGTCTGTCTAACGATTATGATATGTCGCGACCAGCGCTCGAACATTCAACCTCCCGCACCCGAGGTGTACGTTAGATTCCACACTACGAGAGCGTAGTTAGTTAAAGGAGACTTGTCTTAATTCGTTTGTCCATATTATATGAGGACTGTATAAGATTATTCATTTGTACAAATGACAGCAGGTGAAGAAAATATACGGTACTATTTTCATTGATCTGCAATGGAATATTATACATGTACATTGTATAATAATCAGCGCGGTGGAGCAAGTTTGAATGACACTATAAAAATACCATGCAACTAGATTTGTATTATGAACATGTCAAATGTTGCAACTGTTCTCTGTTAAACGTTGCTTTATATTGAAATACCCTACTTGTAATGCACCTATCCACGTGTTGCTCTCAATGGGGCGTGAATGAGACTCAGACAGGGGAGGAGGATAAGCCCAGTGAGACTTGGCCGTAGAACATCACCGCCGCTGGAGATTCTGACAACATTCTCACTACTCAATGAGTGGGCTATAGCGAATCGTGCAGACTGCTTAAATGTACCGGCCTTCATTCGCTCTCTGATGTACCGGCCTTCATTCGTTCTCTGATGTACCGGCCTTCATTCGCTCTCTGATGTACCGGCCTTTATTCGCTCTCTGATGTACCGGCCTTCATTCGCTCTCTGATGGAGCACAAACAATTGATTGGAGCATATTTTCCTCTTCAGGAGTAATATTGCCGATAAAATGTTCCGTCCGATATTTTCTTATTCCACCCTCAGCGGTGACTTTCATGTTCAAATATGATTATTATCTATTCATTATTATGCATTAATTTTGTAGGTATTCAATGATTGACGAAATCCTTTGAAGTAAGCCGACGATAGATTCGGTAAGGCCACATTGGACTAATATTAAGGTTCCGATGCCTTGTCATTTACTATTTGGAATGTATTGGTATGCCGCTTATATTAGCATTTTTCTGCGAACACTTGTCGATAACGGGGAAAAGGACACAAACAATTCATGCAAAATGAGTGAAACGTAGTCGGGACAAATTTCGAAGTGTCTCTTATGATACCGTAAACAAACTAATTATTACCAACTGCCCTAAGTATAGATAATGGAATATAACGTATCTATTGTACGATGATTATGTAAATGATTATTGCCCTGTTGTTATCAAAGAAAGAATAATGTGGAATAAATGACTTGATGGTGTATCTACTGTTTGGGTATTTATAGGTGTTCCTCGGAGTTAATTGGAACATTATTCAATTTGATTATGCGGCGAATAGCAAATTAGTGGATGAACATCATAACGGTCGATGTACATTTAAGTCAAGGAAGCCGACATACTATACATATATATTTCTTTATTTCAGTCTCATTATTGTTAACAACAATACATGTAGTTGCTTTCATCCCAAAATGCTAATAGTAAAGTGACCACTATTATACTGGGGATAACGTTTCCCAACAAGAAAATTGCCAAAATAACTTGCCTTTGATTAATGAACATTTCTGAAATAGTTAATGTATCAACTATAATTGATTATCATTTAATCATAAACACTTTTATTGATACATATTTAATGGTGATGTTTACGTCTCGTATACACTTGACTTCAGCTTAAACATATTCATTCCCAGAAATATTGAATATATTAATTTATTCATAAATCGTCAAGTTTGACAATTAAATGTAGCAAAGGATAAAAATGAAAAACAAGGCCACGAGACACTGCCAAAACAGGAAGTGAACACTATAGCATTAAACATTTTGGTTTAAGACTGAGAGTAAAACTATATTCCGTTTGGTCGTCTGGACCGACTGCAAAAACATATCTCAATATAACCGTAGAAACTTTAACCCTCAGGTCAATTGCATATAATATTTAACTCTCAGAAAACAATAATAAAGATAGTATAATAATTTCGTCAGACAATAGCTGTAACAATATAAGTATGCAGACGAGCGGTTCATATATTATTAAGAATAATCCTTACATACAAGATTGCGTCACGTGACTCCATGGTAGATATAGAGCTTTAAAAAAGTGTTGATGATTTGATTGTGAAAATTCAAATTTGTAAAATGGCGAACAAGTGCTTAAACTTTCATTGAGGAAAGGATTACAGGGAACGCAACATTTACAAGACAATGCCTCCCCACACAGATCCAGGGAACGCAACATTTACAAGACAATGCCTCCCCACACAGATCCAGGGAACGCAACATTTACAAGACAATGCCTCCCCACACAGATCCAGGGAACGCAACATTTACAAGACAATGCCTCCCCACACAGATCCAGGGAACGCAACATTTACAAGACAATGCCTCCCCACACAGATCCAGGGAACGCAACATTTACAAGACAATGCCTCCCCACACAGATCCAGGGAACGCAACATTTACAAGACAATGCCTCCCCACACAGATCCAGGGAACGCAACATTTACAAGACAATGCCTCCCCACATAGGTCCATGGAACGCAACATTTACAAGACAATGCCTCCCCACATAGGTCCATGGAACGCAACATTTACAAGACAATGCCTCCCCACACAGATCCAGGGAACGCAACATTTACAAGACAATGCCTCCCCACACAGATCCAGGGAACGCAACATTTACAAGACAATGCCTCCCCACATAGGTCCAGGGAACGCAACATTTACAAGACAATGCCTCCCCACATAGATCCAGGGAACGCAACATTTACAAGACAATGCCTCCCCACACAGATCCAGGGAACGCAACATTTACAAGACAATGCCTCCCCACATAGGTCCATGGAACGCAACATTTACAAGACAATGCCTCCCCACATAGATCCAGGGAACGCAACATTTACAAGACAATGCCTCCCCACATAGATCCAGGGAAACATCAGCAAATGAAACATCAGGGGTTGGGGAGGTGTAAGGGCAAACATCTATGGGATTGGGGAAGTTAGGATTTGTCTGAATGATTATCAAAAACAACCATAGAGAACTAGAGGGGACAAGAAGGGGGATGCCTTACAGGACAGAATTTGGAAAAGGACACGAATCGGGTCAATGAAATGTACACGGGGAAAGGGGAACTTAACATTTATCGAAAACAAACGGGACAATAATAACCATATAGCGATTTCCAGTCTTGGGACTGTCAGTAAGTGAGTTAGTAAATCGAACAACATATTTGTGTTGAACATGCAACGTATTATTACTTTCATTTTAAATATTGATAAGAAGGAAAAACTAGAATTGTGAGTTTGAAAAAAATGTGTTTCTCCTGGAACACACTATGAAGAGAGAGAATAAGTTGCTACAGGGAACGCATACATAAGACAATGCCTCCCCACACAGACCTCCAGCAAAATAAATGTGGTTCCATGCGCAATACGTCAGTGTGTCAGTGTCGACAGAGAAAGATCTATGAAGTGTCTCCTCTATGCCTTGATGCTCGCACATTTTGTGTAATTTATCAAAGTTGAAAGACATTCATTAATGTGTATTCATTAAATATGAAATTCCATCGTAATGTCTGTTTACATTTTTTCGAAAGAGAATGCAGCCATCATTGTTGTTGGTTTGACAAAATTCACTCGCACCTGTAGCGAAAGTTTTGCCAGAATAAATCAAAACATGTCAATCCATTGCCATTTAGTTGCTCAAATTCTGCCGCCAAGTATGTGAAAATTGACAGTCAACAGAGCTGCGAGTCATTCCTGATAGCTTCTATAAATGCTTTAGTTGACAGAAAATAATGATAAGAAACACATACACTACGACTGTGTTTATGCCATTCTAACGGGATTATCATAATCATCTCAAGGCTACAACGAATATCTTTTGATCGATATGGATCGACTAATCTCCTGCAATGTCCCAAACGTTTATTAGAAAATAACGTATCCAATCATTAGCAGCCTGTAATTTGCATGATTATATATATAAATATCCATGTAAAAAATATAAATAATTGGGTACGCGATATCGATTTTAAGAAAATTTTCGGATGATATAAGCATATTCGAAAATCCTCACTGCTTATCGCAAAATTAATACAAATCGTCAGGATTTTCAGTAAATTAAGCTAAGAGAGATGAAGTTGTTACAGGGAAGGTCACATACATAAGACAATTCCTCCCTACATAGACCCCAGGGAAACAACAGTCTATAAAATATTAGGGGCTGAGGAGGTGCATGGGTAACATGTATGGGAATAGGGGCGCAAAGAACTGGTTATCAATGGTTGAATGATATATCGATACAGTGATACATGTACGTCGATTTCAAAAATAACCTGACACATTTAACCAGATAAAAGGTGTATATAAATTAAATAAGAATATTAATTATTTGAGGCTGTCTTCTTTATAATGGTGTATATTTATCTAGAACAAATACGATCTTCATGCGTCCAGTAAAGTGTTCATATATTGCGTATAAAGACGTAAACAATGAATGAGATGTGCAGTGAAATTTTCCTCATTGTCAAGTTCATTTCATTATGAACTGAATGAAAGGTTCATATGATGGCAATAAAGTGTAAAAATAAAGGAATAAAACTGATCGGAGTTATCCGAATTCTGTTTAGTGTTATGCTGTATACTCTCAAAGAGGTGCTTTTTTAATTTTTGAACTAGTTCGGTCATGTACCTTAGACGACTGATAATGATCATTATTTTTTTGATTAATCGTTTTAGTAATAACTGTTTAATCAAAACACAGGTGGCGCTTTTTGTCAATATTACGTCACGGTCCGGAAACTACGGATGAGTTGGCCTAATCAGGCATATGTGAACCTTCAATATCAGAGCACAGACTCTTCCAGTACAATTATGGGTCTTTAAATCGTAATAATGACCCCTAACTGTTGTTTAGACTTTCGAGTATGATACATTAGCCATATTGCTATGACTGTATTTTACTTCTCAGCGTCCAAGAGACAGAAATAAACACGTATTTAATATCTGACGTCCATTACTATCAAGATCAAAGAAAATGTTAGTTGTACGAAACACTGCATGAATTAATTATCGTTTTTGACAAACTTCTCGCAATATGTTTGTGTTTAACGTTGACTGATCGTAAAAATCGCAAAGAAAAGACTTAGTTGAATTAAAGAAGTAAAAATCTGAAATTATCTCTCTAAGCGACATAATACTCATACTAAATAGTCGTTAAAACGGTTTAAAATAAAATGGGGTCTTCAGATCTCCCTTTCTATACAAATAACACGCGTCATTGATAAAACCACTTGAGAAATTGACTCCAAATACAAATTCGCTTTGCTCTTTTTGAAACATTTGCCTTTCTTGTCGTTTAAAAGGGATGTGAATCGTCTTTGAAGAAAGATAGAAATTGTTGAAAATTGAAAGTTTTACGGGACTTTAATGAGTCCAATGACTCGACGGTTAATACGTGGAGTTTATTAAATTCAACAGACACTTTATCAATATCCATAATTTGATGATCTTTCTTGATAGTCATTATTAAATTTAGTCTTGAAAGAGGGGTTAGCGTTCAGGACACAAACATAAAAATTAAGCCCATTTTGTCTGTGAATGAAAACGTTTAACCTTCAAAAGTAAAGCGCTGTCTTGTTGCACATACAAAAAAGACTTGATTGTGTGGAATTATATGCTATCAATTCTTTGCACGTAATGTGTATTTTACAGGGATAAGTATATATGTGTTAGCGGCGAACATCAAAGCAATTTTAATTTGTTTACGACCCAATTGTTTCCTTTTATTTCCTTAATAAAATTAAAGGATTTAACAGCGATAGGTGTAAAATAGATTTCTATACAAAAATAAAGATCATTACTTAACAAATGTTATCAAGAGTTAGACCGACTCTTCTTATAATTAATCGGCTAAGATCTGTGTTCGAGTAATAATTGGTGTTATCTCATTAACAAATAATAGATGTTCGGTCTTTTATTGGTAGCACAAATAACGTGTAATTAAATGAAAGATAACAAAGACTTCCATACGTTTAACACATTGCGTTCCTGCTAATGTAATTATAGTCGGTATCCCTCGGGCATTTCGCATAAAACGGCGCAAGTGTAAGAATTGCACTGCCGTGATATTTCGCGATGTAAATCGACTTAATTTGACAACATGAAACATATACGTATACAACATATTTTTGTAATTCTCTCCTCCTGACATATTCATCTTGATAACCTTATTTTATAGATGTACAACGGGAACGTTATTAAAACGGTGTAATAGCAATATATCCCTTAATCACACGATTACAGTTAATAATGTTTCCCACTTGAAGACACATAATATTATTTGTACTTTTACTTTCCTCTTCTTTCCGGATGAAAAATGACGACTTATGAGTTTTTGTCATTTATTTTTTCAGCTTTGAGCTCAATTTATATTATATTTAGTTTTCAGTTTTTTATAAACATCATTTAATACATTTTTACATTAAATAATAACGACCGCTCCATGGTTTAACATGTTTATATAGTTTGTATGTGCAATATTTATTTTGTATGACATAACATTCAGTGTTATGTCATTATTACAATGCATTAATAATGAGTATAGTTTTAGTGTCGTATAACTTGAGTGGTGATATGCATTTTATAAGTTATTATAATTGTAGTTGGTAATATATAAATTTGTTTATTAACGTCTCTTCTTTGTATAAATAACACTTATATGCACATAATGAAAACTATTAACAATATACAAAGCCACTCTAAATTAGAGTTATAAGAGACATAAAACATATATTACACAAAGCATACTCTTATACACATGATAAGAAACTAGAAACAAATGCTGGTAATATGTACAATGTATGTTAATGAGGCTGAAATAAATACATTATTTCCCTTGTCTTTCTGATCAAACCATCTTTTATGTATTCATTTTTGTGAATAGAATATGTTTAAACTAAATATGCCCCGCTATACCGTTATTAGCAATCTTTCAAATAAGCAATGGGTAACATTGGTATATTTTGGTTCATGCTTATAATTATACAGTGTAATTTAGATACAATTCAGTTCAATTAACTACCTAACAGCATTGGAATATTGAAACGAAATGTGGCTATGCATGACTAAATTAACAATATTTCAATTAACTTTCATTCTGTGTTTATAGATGTGAATAGACATGTAAATCGTAAACTGGTCTAAATGGACTGACAGATGAATCATAGTAGAAAGTCACATTTTTTCTCAGAAAATTAATTATTCAAATATTGACCCCTTCAAAGACTCTATCACACCTGGACGTCGTGTCGTTTGTGAAAATAGTTTATGCAATGATGAATCGGCAAGATCAAACAGTTTAAGACACGGGCATCCACTTCCGAATCGAATTAAACTCAAGTATATTCGTATAACTCAGACGAATAGGTAATTTTTATGGTGTATTGTCCAAGACATTCCAAACATTATTGACCATTAAACGACAGTCTCCGAAAATTCGTGTGGTCCTTATTTGACCATTAGACCACTTCAGAATGATCCGTTATTCTTCAAAAAGGAGACAGGTTTTTACTTTCATGACTATAAAGGGATTTTAATCCTTTGAAATATGTTACAGTTATACAAACCTTCATAGACTTTTCATCTTTATAAAAGTGATAATCTTATGAGGTATAAACATATTAAAGTTATTACACGCCTCATAAAGTTACTTTTGAACATACTTTATGATAGGGCTTTAAACTTATTTATTACCTAACACAATATTACTGCATCAGACGCAAAATGATGCAAAATTGTCAAAAGGGGTTAGACACACCATCAAAGGACCACCCTTTGTTTTATGGGTGCTCTTTGGGCCCCTTGTGCTGCTAGGGAAATCGTTGGATCGTAAATCCTCACGTAAGTTCATTATCATCACTGAGCGGATTATTACTGCATTTATTGCACCCATACAATAACAGGAAGGTGATAAGTAGCACATGAATGCAATATGATCTGATATGGAACTTTTACCGGTGCAATATATGATGATTTATAACTTCTTGGCTTGTTACAACTCACTAATTGTTATATAGCGTGATCAGTAACATTATCAAAGGACTTATTCCGCCTTTATCGATGAAGGGCGGGTATATTGATGGGCGTCCCGATGTATAATAGCTAAACAAATAATTATCTGTCTACACCAGTAATAAAAATGGATGCTCGACTAAACCACGCCTTCCGAGTCGCTGATTGGTTGTTACCTGAATGCTAGCAAAGGTCGTAAAACTCAGGTGTGCTTTAATAATCAGAAAGTTGTACAGTTATCACAATATTCGCTTAATGGTTGCTGATACCACACTTCAAAGCCACAAGTAACGGTTCAAGTACGTGACACTGAAATAGTATAACTTATTTGGACTTTTGTATTTTAGTGTGAAAGATTGCAATATTTGTGGACAATTTTCCGTTGATACGGGACTTTTATATAAGTTTATCAAAGGACATATTTGCTACAATTCGAGATGATTTCACCAACTGTAACCACCGGGACTGATATCAGTGTTCAGCAGAAGCCGTTTCACCGTCCAGGATTTCCGACGGAATATCCAACTATTCCGTCGCCGATTGAGCGTAATCAAAGTTGTCCAACATCGCCGTCGTCACCTTGCTCAACGGCGTCGGAACATGATTCGAGTCTGGAGAAAACAGCTCCAACGGATTCCGACCATTCCGACGACGGTGATAAGGACGCCATGGGAACACATTATTACAGAAACCCCGGACTTGACTCTGGTGGTAAGTTATCTAAATTAATTCTATTACCAATTAACTTATTATAAGATGCATGCATATCGCAAAAACTTGCAAGACAGGTATAGTTTTCAGGTTGTTATCTTTTAAGTGTGTAAGAATGATAGTTTCTTTTTGCGAAATTCATACATTCCGTTACAAATACGATGTCAGAGATTGACTTGTTTTGCAAATATCAACAAGTTCATGTAGTTATTTGCTTATAAAACAATTTAAAAGTAGCAGAAAAATGATGTCATATAACATGTATATATTTATATCTTAATGATGCACATACAGTCGACATTAAGTGGGGATTTCAGTGGCAGTAGTATGTACATGTATTTCATTGTTGTAATGTATTTATCTGTATTGCATTGGAAAAAGACATATTACAACGTATATTTTTCCGTTCATAACAAAATACGTGGTATCCTTATACAACGTCAATTCTTTTGATTCACTTTACTCAAATTTTGAGTTCCAGTGTTTTTCTAACAGTAAAGAAGTTTACTTTTCTCTGAACCTATATTACATTGATAGCCTACATTGTATGTGTGTTTAATTTTACACACTGAAGTAATGCTCACTTTGGTAGTTTGTATCTCAAACCAAAACATGTCAATGAATTGTTTATCCACCAAGAAGTGGTATTGTTAAAATCACATCTCGGTATGAATGTGTAAAACAATTCTGGGAATAGAATATGTTTAAAATAACCTAATGTTCATATTTTACGACACGGCGAAATGTTTAATATTAACACAGCAGTGCGGCTAGTTTCCTTAAAAGAAAATATCAACTTCACCTGTGTAAATCTATTTATCAATTTGAGATTGGTCCGTATATGGCTCAGTATGATATATATAACTCATCAGTCAAATTGATTCCTTAATTAACTAAAAAATGTAAATAAATAAAACAAAGTATCCCAGTTGTATCAGTACGTGACAATTCATCATAACGTTCTGACCATAGCTCACTCAAATTAAAAATGCTGATTAAGTGTACATCGAAACTAATTGCAAAGACACCGTAATAGTTTATTAATAAGTTCTACATTTTATGTATATTAAATCATAGGGAAAAGTCATTAATTAAGTCAGTTGTTCCTTTTTATTTACTTCACGTGGCCACGGTTCGATGCTGTCCATTCGTGATACTTTTCATAGATAAATGATTTGGAATTAAAACTTGAATTGAATTGAACCAATTTGCTTCATTGCAAAAATATGATTATTGTATAATTGTTTAATTCTTGTATGTTAAGAATGAGATCTTATATAAAGACAAGTCAAGTCAAAGGTTTATTTGCTTAAACAATAATGTTCATTGCAAAATAGAAACACAATACAAAAACCTATATGTATGCATATAGACGGTGAAAAGTGAAGACAAATATGAAAACATCACAAAAATAACAACATTTGCTAACATGAATGGTGAATACAAACAAGTGTAAATTCAAAGGTGCACTGTACATACAGTAAACATTTACAACAAGACAATATAACAATATATTATATTTGGCATTTGCAAAATGATATTTAGATATGAGCACAGCCGAAATACATTTATCATTTTGATCTTTCTAATAAATTTTAAATTATTGCATATCTGTATATATACAAACCGCGTAGCAACATAATCATATCAATAAACAGAAATAAATGTATTCTGTAGCCGATGTATTGGCATTCAGATTCAATTAAAACATTCAAGATTTATTTTTTAATTGTATCCTGTATTTGTTTTGCTTTAAAGGGAGTTTGTTGAGATAAAATTATGATTTGGAAATAACTTTAAGATATCCTATATTTTAATGTTTTACAAATGTTCATTGGTGCATTTTTTGGCATTTGTGGTTAATATTAATGTGTTGATATTTTACTCGATATTGATTGAAATTATTTATCATAATAAAACTTAAGTGATACTTAATTGTTGCCAAAGTTTCTCAATTAATCAGTCTAGTACGTATATCGTAGCCTACAGGATAATTTGAAAACAAAATTATTCATATCTACTCTTATATCACCCGATTTGAAATTATTTAAGGCCGATTTTCATTGATACTTGAACGATATTGAGCGATATTGAGCGATATTGAACATTAAGTAACAAAAAAATCATCACTTCTACATTGCCCAGATTATTTAATCAAAATTGATGAATAAATTTTGCTTTCTCACGCGGTTTGTAGATTTTACGATTACATAAAAAAAACGTAGAAGATAATTATCCGCACTGTTTGCTAACGTAATGTTTCATAAAATAAATGCGTTGAATCGATATACACCAATACATTGTTTATGTTTAAAATAGCGGATGAATCTTCTGATATTTTAGAGTTATTTTAATTCTAAGTCTTGCTTATTCGTTTAAAACATTTCGTCCGTTTTCAGTGACAGTTGCTCTCACCGTAGCTCTGCCTGCTACATCAAATCCATTGCGTTTTTTTTTCAAAACTGGAATTCGACAAATATTATTTGTAAAGAAGGCATCACCATTTGGCCCCTGTATATTTGAAGACTTATACAAGATAAAAGATAAGATTAATATTCAAAAAAAATCTTATTAGATGTTTTAGAGGAAGAAACGTTCAGATCAGAGTTAAAACTGTAGAATGCAAAATCTAAAAGGAAATCTGATTAATTAAATATGTTGATTTTTTATCGAAAAATATGAGACATGTCCCAAAATAACTCAAGGAAATGTTCACGGAATTAATCCGCCATCGTTTGCTTAAAGTTAATTTATAGATATAGCGATTATATACTAATTGGATGTAAATTTAAGACATCGTACTCAAAAGTACGAAAACTTAACATGTCAAAATGCATGTTCGTGGACATTTACGATCTTTCGTAATTACATCTGCACTAATATATACGTACACGATGCTTCTTAGAAAAAAAATTCTGTCTGTGATAATAAATTTTCGGCATAATGAAATAGTGCATTCAGAATAAATTAAAATATATATTCAAAACTATCAGCTGTAAAGAAATTATATTTAGTTTCATGCCGTGCGTTGTAATGTCTATATACAGTTTACCATAAAGTCATTTTTTTATTTGGAAATATTTATCTTTCGTCTATTTTATCGGCAATCTGTCTTAAAACTGTACAGAAGGGTTAGGCAAATATGTAAACGATTTTCAGGGTGGTAAAAATGCGAAAAAATATTTTGAACTGAAACATAAATAAATTAAGATGGAGTTTAATGAATATGACAGAAACACGTCGCGTTATGTTAAACAGCAATGTTATATACTAGAAAATAAATCGTTCAAGGCAACTTGAATTACTATGAAGATAAAAAAAATGTAGAGAGAAAAAAAACTACATGACTACTTCATATTTTATTTGTCCCCCACTTAACATTGCTGAAATAAGAATGTTTGACATAGAAACATTAACTCTCATTAACAAATTTAATTATAAAAACCATAAAAATCGTGAACATCTGTCGTTTCTTGTAATATATAGTGAACTGTTACTGTAATTAGTTTGTCATTTTTGTCAACTATAGTTCATACAATTGCCTCTTTGTTACTGAGGCTTAATTAATGACCGTAAATGAAAAAGGGGGGTAGATGTTAAAAGATGTTGCGGAATAATATTTTGCTGTTAAGACCCCAGAGGGCGTTTTTGCGGTCCCTTTTGAAAACACGCGTTCCATTGTACATTAGCATATAGTACAACCATTAAACAGGGGTCCAGGTGTGAAGCGAAAACTGGACCTTGACAACTGATGGTAGTCAATGACGTTTGCTTGTCAATCGGTGTGCCCAGGGGAATAAGCTAATTGTGCAAATCACACATTCTACACAAGTTTATGATGTTTTTCTTCTAAATTAATGAACTTGTCACAGCCAATTCATTTCAGCTCATTTATCAAGTCCGAGCTTTCATATTTTCATGTTAACACTTATGGTTTATGAATAATTCATGCGTATATCACGGTAGGGTCTCAAACACCTCCGATAGCCCGCTTCTTTCCCCCAAAACACAAACTTTGCCTTTGTCACTAGAGAATACATGTACTTATATGAGAGCACATTATATACATAGTAACTAGCACCAATGTATATATTGGTTCCAGAAACTAATGACACATTTAGCTACACATGTCTTATTCACATACCAATTCATATTGTCCCCTGTTCTAAGGCGCCATGCCTTCATACGTGCCAGCTCGACCTCTTGACACGTATATTTTTTTTCAGACAGAACAAAAAACTTCGACTAACACCTTTTGACCCCTTATACAATACGTTCTGCCACGGTACGTAGTCATGCAATGGAAGGGTAAAGGGTCAAAGACGATCTGGGTATGAATGATTTAAAACGTGTAGAAATAATCATTTAGACTAATTATGCTTTAAGTTAATACACGCTTATCATGCCGTAAATATATCAATCAAACTTCTAACCACCAGACTTTTTTACGTGGGTCGGTCAAAAAGTACCAATTCTGCCATTTGCAGTCATGCGATAGCGTTGCATAATGTATCAGTCTAATTCACCGCAAAAGACGTAAGAAATTAATATGAATGCTCACGAAACTGTTACAGTCAAATCAAATATCAGATAAACTCGTTGCAAAACTGATTTATTACTGTAGGGGTTCCATGTTAACTCGCATCTGATTGCGAAGGGAACCTAGTGCATTTGGTGCAGGTTACCTTTGAAAGACCCCATGCAAAACACGCAGTAATTCTTTCCACTCATTACGCTCTAACGAGACTGTCAAAAATGAACGCGGAGTTTTAAAGAATAAATAGCTAAACTCTGATCTTTTTATTATTCCTGTCTCGTATTGTGTTTCGCTAATAATCTGCCAAAAAACTTTATTGCATTCGGAATGCGATACAAAAAATATCTCATTCAAGTTAATTATGTTTTTTTAACAGATGACATTAATTTTTGACTCTAATTAGAATAATGAAAAATACGAAAAAAAGTGAGGTCGCTGTTTTTTTCTCCTTTTGAAAATTCAACACTGTTGTCCTTTTTTAAGCGAGGACGATGTAATATACCATGTTACACAAGGGGTCAACTAAGGGGCCCCGACTAGCATGTTTGGTAAACTAGTTAAAAGATGATATATTACATAAAAGCGATGATAGCTTTTACCGCATTTCAATTATTTCAGCTACATTTCACACATGCACTGATAATTTAAGATGGAGATTTAACAAGTGACATTTTCAATTACGTAAAATGTCGTATGACATGCATGAAAATGAAACAAAAACCTGCTTTCTTTTATTCTGTTAAAATAATTATATCGGACACGTTTCGTTTGTTCTCCAAACATGCAGAAAAGCATCATAGCACGCACGATATCACCACAAATTCCTACAAGGTCCCATGTTGTGTGTCAGTAAATCACTCGATGCTCGTGGACTTTAACCAGCATTACAACAAACGTATAAAACTTGATTTATTAAGTGATTATTTTGATTCAGAAAGAATTAAAATACCGCGGTTGTGCTGCTGTTGTTAATATATGAAGATACCCTTAAAACATGTGTTCAAACAACATATAAACATCTTTCTTCCATATAAAATTAAACACTACGATATTAGAAACACAGATTTGTCACTATATATTTATCACGTGGTAGATGCAAATTGTATCTTGATATGTGCTGATAATGATGTTTGTATTATGTACTCAATCGAACACTTAGGTCATTAAAAAGTATGTTTAATCATTAATAGAGCGCTTATATACATATCTTTAAAATAATATACCTGCATTTGTATAAGAGTGTTAAACAAAAAGAGTAGTGAAATAGAAGACATACATATTATAACCGATAAATAGAAGAATTATCCATGGAAAAAGTCTATTGACTTCAATAATTTTGTCAACATTATATATTATTTCGCCAATGTAAACAAAGAACCAAAAATGATTTTATTCCAATATTTAACGATCTATACTTCTTTGGAGATAGGTCCTTCACAGTTTTTGCTCTTAAATAGTATTTAATCAAACAGTGTTTACTAAAATTTCAGTTAAAATAATTGTGCTGACTTTGTTGAAATTCAAGTCTATGGTATTTAAGTAACAGTAGTTAATTTGACCGATTGGTAAGGCCATACATAGACATTAGCAAAATATATTACTGGACCCAGATAAATCTTAAGCAAATTAGTTAAACGCTCGCTGATGCATTATAAACGATACATGACTACGAGATGCCATTTCTCAAGAAGAGATAGGAGAAACCAATTTTGAACACCTGGATGGACAATTTACTTCTATCATTTTTTGAAGCAAAAGATTCAAGTCTTTAATGTAATCAAATGATTTATATAAAACCGATGAGAAGAGTTAATCATTAATCATTATAATCGCTAAAAACTATCAGGACTTTAACTTAGAGTAATCGTGCGTAAAAAGCTAATCATAGTTAAGTCCCTGTATCCTAATGGTTTACCCGTGCGAAAATAATTTATTGACGTAATCTGGAGGAATAAAAATTTATAACACGAGAGTTGTATGCATGCTTGTAGAGCCTGTACACCTCGCAGGCATTATTTTTAACATTTATTATATTTCAATTTAATGCTCAATCGAATGCACATAATAGACGCAATCACAAACTTTTTTCAACCACCATTTGTCATCGATTTTTGCAATATTTCTACATATCGATTAACTTCGAAGTATACTATTAAAGCCACAAACCTATTGCCAAGTACATGGATTAGATGTGTCATTTGGGGGGAAACTGTATATACACTCAATCACCAGTGTAAACATATCCATCCCAGTGTTACAATACAAGATCCCTTTGTGTATTTAGCCGAAATAAATCCATCCGAAAACAGTTTTATTTGTTTTAGTAATTATTATAAAATACATGTTCTATTCTTTTATTTTAGATGGGTCAAATATGGACAATGGTGTGAGAAGATATCGTACGGCATTCTCCAAAGAGCAGATAAACACTCTTGAACGAGAATTCAACAAAGAAAATTATGTATCTAGACCAAAACGGTGTGAGCTAGCCAAACAGTTGAATCTTCCAGAAAGTACCATTAAGGTTGGTTTGCCACAAGATATTCTTTATCGTTAATTAAAAATGGATACTATAACTGTGACTGCTAAGTCTTCCTCTCATGTGGTAACACATTTGCCTTAAACAAACATTTAGCAGATTTGAAGGCTCCACTGACTTAATCCAGTGACAGAACCATCACATGAATACATGTATTTGTTTTTCACAGTTGCATAATTTGTCTTATTTGTTAAAGTAAATACGGTAATCGATTTTAAGATGTTTAGATGTTCTTATAAACATTGTATCTAATATGACTATGTATTTATTTTCCAGGTATGGTTTCAAAACAGACGCATGAAGGACAAACGCCAAAGAATGGCCGTTACATGGCCATATGGCATTCCCCCAGATCCTCAAATTTATGCCTATCTTGCGGCAGCCGCAGCTTCGTATCCATATGCTTTACCTAATCCAGCATCGGTTTCGTATCCATCACTTCCGCTTCCAGGACTCTACCAATCTCAAGCAAGTTCGGCGTTTTCACCACTCGCACAACAGAACCCATTGAAACCATTTTTTGACACAATGCCGCCATTTCACGGATCACTTGGTGGATCGTCTGCTCTTGACAGGCTCTCTGCGACGGCGTCTGAATCTAGTTCACTAGACGCTCATTTATCACAGAGATACAAACACGAACATTCTCCACTAGGCTCGATGCACACAATATCTGGACTTAAACCTGGTTGCCCATGTGGTTTACCAACGTGCACCCTCCCAAGTGGCTTACATCCGGGCTTCCCTTCCTCCATTTCTAGTAGTGTTCATCTTGGACTTCATCCATCTTTAACTACGTCACTTCCGGCTGGATTAATGTCGAATCCATTAAATCCAATGTTTCAGAAATCGGAACTGGCGAAGCATTAAATGAGATCGTTATTATTGACATGTTCATCTTATTCATATCAAGAATATTAAGATTTTAATGTTTACTATTTGATGAAACAGCATTAAATTTATCTTGATAAAACTTCGATTCGAGTTAACCACTAGATACAGTTTTATTTAAATGGATTTTAATATGATTGTAGTACAATTTGATCTAGTGTATTAAGGTACGGTTCCCCCGATTTTTAAGGGTGTTACCTGCACATCGTGTGTGCATGGAAGGGGCGCTGAAAAAGTTATTGTTATCTTTTGGTTGTATTTGTATATAATGAAATGTTTGCTATGCATATAATTGTATATTTACCGGTCGAAACGAGAAATAATTTCGACGACCATTGCAGGGAGACACAAAATTGTACAGTCTAACTTTTTTATATATTATATTTTTGTTATTTACCACAGAAATAAAATTTGATTCACAATACCATAACAATGTTTTGTTGTTTAGATTGACATGTAGAACATGAAAAGTACGAGTAGATATTACACGAAACACGACTTTATTTCTTAAACGACGAATAATGTTGGATTCGTCTGCAATGGCGGTTGTATTCAACTTTGTATGCAGAGTCTTCATTCCAAGATAAAAGTAACCATTTTTTCAACACACGAATTAATTAAGCAGATCTATATACAATGTTTGTTGATGCTGTTGTTGCAACTGATGCTGCGGCTGCTGTCCTTGTCCCCGATCGAAATCCTGTGTACAACACAACAACAATGAATGAACTATATCTTGAAACAAAAACATATAGAGTGTTGTAACCAGAATTCCCGGCGATCAAAATTCAAAATAGTGTGAGCAAAACTAAAATAATTTTACATGAATATACTTGGTTAAGCGTACATATTATTATTTTCATCACTTTTGCCTCTGAAAAATTGTGATCATTTAATTACATTTTATAATAACATGCATATACGAGTCCTTCGTCACTATACAGCTATTCTTAATAAGAGTTATACGAGACTATAAATTATATGTACAATAAAACACCAAATATCACAGGATGTTAAGACGTTTAACATTACACAGTAATTTGTTGTAAATATTTACGCACATATACAATTGTAAGTATTATGTTTACAAAATACCACTCTAAACATTTTATACAAACACACGCGTACAGTGAGGTACATGTATTTTCTATTTATGTTTTATATAATACGTGCATAATTAAATACAGACGACAGTTTTCGTTTCATCAAGTTGCAACTTAAATATTTATAAAAAAAAATTCTGTTTTCAAAATTACCTATTCTTTGTGTGAAGGATTATTGAAAAGTTAAAACATAAATATAATAAGAATTTATTTGTCGTTTATGGTAAGACGCGCAAAGATCTTAAGAAAAAATCACATAAAAATTACAGGATGGGTTTAGATTCATTAAATCACGAAAACGAAAGCACATGAAACAAAGTTTTCGTCTCTTTGATTTAAAAAAAACAAGGGATTGAAATAAAACTCGAACGACTGATAAATTTCCTCAATTTTTGTCGTTGTCATCGCAACTCACGCACCACATCAAAGAAATCAATTGAAATATATAAACCATGTTTTTAAGAGGATTTTATTTATGTGAATGCTGCTTCTTTGGCTTTCTATCTTTTAATTTTCTACATTAAGTGAAATATTGCCAAAATTTACTATTTCATCGCTTCATTTGAACGTGGAGAAATGTCATTAATGTTTTAATATCATTATAGGCCTTTCTAGAGATGTCAAATGGACCAGAAAATGTATCATTCATGCGCTGTGAAGATGATGTTCGCTAAATGATTTCGGGTTTTGATAAAGTGAATTTATTTACTGCAATTTGTCGCAACATTTACCATTCAATGAAATAGCAGTTTTTAACGATCACTTTAAATATTTGTTGAACCGCGAACTGCGATTCATAAATTCTTCCAGTTTGAAAAATATACCCGTTCCTATTCTAATACAAAGTATTTTACGCACATAATTAAGAGCGAAATACTGACCCGATGAATATAAAAATCATATCATTAGTACATCTATATGTTTACACCCTCGGTCCAGACCATTATTCACAGTCGATAAATACTCATATCGTCCTCACTAACAGACAATAATTGTATAATTATCAGCAAAATGTTGAAAATAATTCCAAAAATGATAGTAGCAAAGTGAAAATCTCCAACCTATTTCAATTATTATATTGTGCCTGAAAAAAGGACAAAGGAGCCGAACTATTGACTGAGAGTGATTTTTTGTATTAATAACGCATTCATGCTGTAAACTCGCTTTCAATGTTTACTGATATACTTTGTGGTAAAAAGTAAAAACTGCGGTTATTAAACAATATCTTTAATAATGTTGGTTTACCCGCGCGTCTCTAGTCATTTATATATATCTAAAGGAAGTTTTCTTTTTTGTCTAAAAATAGAATAAATCAAAGTTTGATGTGGTTTGTGTTAAAATTACCATGGTGACGAAAATGAATTATTTGCTTGTACAAAGTCGAATATTTTCAAATGTATTCAACTTCACCAGATACGTCAGATATTCGACACAGAAGCGTCTGTGGTTTCCAAACATTGCTGGCTTTGAATAAAATATTTTAAATATTTTAGTAAGTTGTCCAGAACGTGTTTAACTTTTTCGTATGATCGAATTGCTGTTGAAAAATTGTGCAGAATGGTAACTTATATACAGTAAAACCTGCAGAATAAGACCACCATTTGGACCTTTAAAACTGGTCCTCTTATTGAGTAGGTCTTAATATCGAGGTTGAATAAAGAGCAAAACAGTGAAAATGGACTAGAACATTTTGGTCTTTTTATTGATGTTGTCCTTTTATTGAGGTGGTCCTATTATTTAGGTGGTCTTAAAGTGAGGTTTTACTGTAGTAAAAATTCTCTTCTCTAGAATTCACAATTGTTGGGAAATTTATTATTGGTATTCATATGCAATTTATAACATTGTGTATGGAACGTAATAGTTTCAACTGTTGCTTTTATTTTCATTGTGTCCTTAGGTTAATGCACCTAATTTCGTGAGGCAATCAAATTTATAACGATATAGTGATCGTCTGTCGCGTGATAAAACACATTTTGATATGGAAATGAATCATGAATGAATTTATCTTGAACCAAACTTCTGCTAATAAAGGGATAAACGAAATGAATACTTGCAATGGGACGTTGGGCGTTTGAATTTATTAAAGATATACTATGCTCATGTTTTGTTCATTTGTTTATCTAAACAATCATGAAAAATATACTTTATCAAGTTAAAACTTCAATAAATATGCATTATCACAGAATACATTTATAAAGTATTTCTCGGTATTTGACGAAAAAAGACATTTGTATTATCATAAAACTAAAATAACTTCCAGTTTGTTAACAAGCTAGTTTTTTTACTAGTTTTGTCTCTTAGTAATATGTTTAAACAAGATTGTTTTAAACGGTTATACAAGGCAATGGTTCTTACTAATGATGTAACAACAAAACTGGATGAAGCCCATTAAAATGTTCAGATGAGCCAGATACACCTTTAACTGATGATCTATGTTTTAAATCTGTTATATAATACTGTAACATTACTCATGCTATACTATGGTCTATTCAACACAGGGGTATTTCGGCCTACAGCTATACTTTTAGACATTGCACAAGTTAGTTCCCTTACCTTCTCTCCAGTTTTGCCATTGTGATAAATATATCATGACTATGTATAATAAAAATCACATTTTTTAAGTTTCTATAATCATTTCATGATTTCTAAATTTTCATTGACTGACTTTAGGATACAAGAAAAGAACTTGGCACGATATTATTGCATGTGTACGCAACATGTATGCTTAATTTCATGACAATCGACAAGTATTTTCATAAAAATATGTTTCAAAAGTAATAAAATAAATTTCATGAAGTATTGTTGGTATACTATTGTGCGTTTTGTTATAGTTTTATTGACAAACAAGCCGAGCAGATATACCTAGTCATTGCCAATACATGTACATGATTTACTATAAATAACATAATGCCCCTGATACAGTTTACTAAACTTTGTTTGTCTTGAAACTGAAACAAATATTGTGTACAGATTGCCAACGTTGATTCTGTGTCAATGATTTCCTTTATTGATACGCTTTTATTCTCTATTTTCTTTTTGTGTGTAAATGAAGTCTTTTCAGAAGTCCGTGTTTCAACCCGCTGAGGTTTTTTTAACATTTTGTAATTCATATCTACTATATCATCGAGACTGATATTATCAAAAAAAAAAACTAATTCAGTTTGTTTAATGACGTTTAAGTGCGAAATGTATTATTTTAATCACGTACGCATTTAAACATTGCTATACCAGATGTAGAATGGAACCAAAGGCTGTTCTGAATAAAATGTAAATGTTTGGTTCCGGTGCCCAGACCGTTTGACTGAACACATTAACAATAGTTTCCTCCCTTGTTCTTAATTGTCGGCCTTATTGATAGGCAAATTTATAGGAAATATAATATTAACGATGATAAACTAATCAGATATAAAAATAATAATCTATTCATTATGCTCATGTGTGCAGTTGGCTCAGTAAGTTAAAGAAAAAGTGGTTGTCACATACAAATTATCTTGGTATTTTCTCAATTATCACACATTTAGGAATTATTCTGATAAGGGTTTATCAGTTTTGTCTTTCAAAATGGCTTACTATTCAGAAGAAGGCAGGCAAATATTGTAGATGTGGGAACTATCTATAGTGTGGTTCATCAGTGCTGGATATTTCCTGTTCAAGACATGTACAATGTACACAATTGGTCACTTTGTTTTAGCGGTTAGACCTCCTTACTGTGACCATATATTTCTGTGTTGTGACTTTTAAGTGTAGAGTTGTAGCGGCTGTTGTTGTTGTTGTTGTTGTTGTACTGTCGTAATTTCCCGCTGAGGTTCAGAATGGATTAATATTTTCAATATTTTGTTTTACACTCAGCACATACACAAACAATCAACACACACACACATTTATACATATACAATACCAGACTGTGTGTACTAAACACATTAAATATTTGGACTATATAGACGTGCATGATACAGTCAATACAATAAACAAAACGAACCTTTGTAAGAGCTTGTATCAGCTGTTGTAACAAAATGTACTTGTACGTATTGAGCTGACAGGTGGTATTTTAAAACGGAACTAATAGATTTACATATATTAATCAACTTATCCTCATCAGTATCGTTCACGATATTGTTAAAACTTATACAATTGATATTTCTACGATGGTTCTACTGGTACATATATCAATTTGTTCCTGTTATCTGTGAAAAATGTACATTTCAACAAATAATGAAATGCTTCCCAAATATCATTTTAACCTGATTGATATTTTCAGAAAAGTGATACCATGACATTATTTATATGATGGAATTACATCGTTGTACTAGTATTTTCATTTACTGTTTAAAAATATAAATAAAACCGAAGTGACCAATTGCTATGTTTGTTCATTTCATAATAAAAATGTAAATCAATTTTATATACCAACCAAACAAACAAGTGGATATAGTCAAACAGATGTTTAACTATTTCCCGTTTTACTGGGTAACGTCAATTGAGTATACACGCACTACACGCACTAGCGTTTTTTGAAGTTTGAAAGACATATATATAAAACCCACTCGAAACCGTTTGGCTGGTACGTACCAGTACGGGTTATATGTAATCTTTTAATTAGTATGTGTATTTTATAAAAGATCATAGGATAATGCAAGATGATTTGTAAAATGTTGCATGCATGACCAACATAACTGTGGGAAAATGGGAAACGATTCAAACATTTTTTTTTTATAATTTGCTAATATATGTGAACATCGTTGAGCTACAATGATAACGCGTGTTTTCATATTTTTCAAAAACGGATTCGTGGCTAAATACCAGTAGATTCCGGGCCAATTATATATCCAGCACCATATTACTTTCATTTATATTTTTCGAAACGCAACTGAAGTCTCGTAAGGCTCGATATTCTCGTATGGAAGCGTGCCAGCAGAGATATATATGATAAGTAGTAGACAATAGTAATTAATACTTTAAACGCACATCGTATATTTGCAAAATATACATTAGTCTATAAATTTGACATACTGTCGCTGACGTATCGCCTAACTTCTCCAAATTGAGACGTGATTTGTCCCTTTACATACTACCTCATGTTGGCATTAATGCGCTTCCGTACTCGTGATAAATATTGTGGTGGTTAGAAAATAAGGTATACTTCGTATGTATTTAAAAAGAATAATTATTTAGCGTTGACAATATATACAGGACACAAAGGCAAACATGTATTTGGTGAACACGAATTTACTGGCCCACTGGCAAGTATGACAAAGATGCATTCAGTGAGGTAAAAAATATGAATATTTTCAAAAAACCAACGAGGGATTTTTCTGTCTGGTAAAGGCTGGCTCTATCTGGCAAATTATGTCCTTATTTTTACAAGAAATAGAAGTCGTTGAGTTTTTACTATTTTAGATTATTATCGGATGGCCCCACTCGATATAAGATATGTGTGTAATATGGTGAAAACTGATTCAGTTGCTTTTAGCAGTCACGAAGTCTGTCGCAGGTGACTTTGTAATCTGAGGACAGATAGTGATCCCTAATATATCAGTGGTCTGATATCATGTTTGTTACATGGTGTTAAAATGTACAACTTCCAGTTAGGTTGCAAACATTTTGTCATGTGACACTCTGTTTTTAATGTATGTAAAATGTATTGTTGCTAACGCTGCCCTAATCGGGACTTATGCAGAATCTGTAAATAAACTTGAAACTAAATTATGAATGAAATGTGAAAATTTAAAATATACTTTATTTTTAAAATTCACACATCTTTTGTAGACAACGGTTACAAGTCAGTCCAATTGATTTTTGTTAATCATACGACAGATATGACAGACGAAAGTCCCATATCCCCTTTTGGCACTCATCCACAATATTGTCAAAAGGAGTCGTAAATTTTGACATTATCGAAAAATCATTGTCATCTTACTTCAAACAATATTTCGATTTTCCCACAGGATTCGTCGAAACAAACGAAAAACAAATAAGAAACCATTGATGTATCTTTGATGATAACAACCGTCCAATGATGCATGTAGCCATAAAGGATTAAATGCGAACTATCCGATTCTGTCCGGATCGATCAGCCACCCGACAGGTAAACAAAGTCGCGAAATGAGGTGAAAAATTAAATCGCAATAATTCAATCACTGGATCGACTCTAACGGAGGTTTATGCGCTAAAAGCCGTTTATTAAGCTATTTAGATGTCGGGCAGATATGACACAAATAGTTTCAATAATAGACCAAGAGCGCAGTAATTGTCACAATGATGTAAATCACACGGCGCACCGAGTCTGTTTACATGAGTTATTACAAGCTAAAGGTATCCATCAACTCTTGCATAGCTACTGCATGTCATAATTATGAGCATCAAACATTCATATTGTTTCATTGTTCTTAAAGTGGATAATTAATTGTTCTTCGAACACTAAGTTTTATAAGGCAATTATGACTTTGGGTTAGAGATTGACTAACTTTGGGTCTGAGATTAAATAAAACGGTGAACAAATCCGTTTTGTTTCTTTATTGCATCATTAATTAAAAAGCACAGCCAGACTTATTTAAAACCTTGTTTAAATTTTGTATCCGTACGCTTAATTCTAATTTCAAATAAAACGATTTAAGATCGGAAACCATACTCAAGGCTGAGTTCAACGGTCTGTTATTTATGGATGACTGGATTCGAGCACTAATGATCAGTGAAATTGATTTTACAAAATTTCTCATGAGTTTTCAAGCCCGACCCTTAATAAAAAATTAATAACTCGTAAAAGATGATGTTTTCATCGCAATAAGGGTTCTTCCCTTATCTATGACTTTGCATCATTTTTTGATACCGACACGTTGTCAAATTATATCAAATCGTGCAATAAAATGTGATAATCTTTCATTTTATGACAATATCGAAAATTGGATAACAGTAAGTTGTCAATTTCCGGCGTTTATCGATCCTTACACCGATAACCCGTATGAGAAAAATCATTTAAATCGCCAACGACTAGCTGTGTGGGAAAATCGTCATCGTCATGTTTCAGTAGCAACCACAAATCTCTCAAATCAGTAGCTTCACCCTCTAATGACCATTGTTTGTCATGAGATTAGCTATTTGTGATAACAGAACGACTTTTATGTGTATATCTTATAATTTCATTTCCCTTTTATCCGCGTTTCTTCTTTGCGTACCCGTGAGATTCACTTGCGCGTGAAGACAGCTTTATTTTCGTAAAATTGCTTTATCTATTGTTTGTAGGTTTTTGGATAATGGGAGATTTGTCAGCATCAAGCCTTTTATGGCAGAATTTATCGGATCATAATTGGGGAATTATTTTTCTGACAAGTTTATTTCAGTCGCTGTCCGTTTGTGTACAAATGCTATTATTAATAATTAGCGACGCGGAGACAAATTTGCGCAAAGAGCTCACGCGACATTTTCATCTTTTGACCAATTGTTGACATCGCTTGGTTTATGTCGTACATTTTAATGTATAAAACAGTACACCAAACACGCAGCTTAACCTTCTAAATGTTATAATATATACCATTTAGTAGCGTGCATTATCACGACTGTCCACTGTGTGTTTTATCGCCAATGTCGAGTATACACTGACGCAATAATGCAAACCGTTCCGCCGTATATTGCCGAATCATCTCAATATGTTGCCAGGGTAACTAGATATGAAACACAAGGATGCAATTTTAAGAGAAATATTTAAAATATCACACCGTAGCTAGTAGCTTATAAGATTGGCTTTGGGCGCAAGTTGCTAAGACAGTATCGTAAGCACCGTTCAAAGACATTACAGACGCCCATATCCTCATTCCATCTACGCTGATCTTGTCTGTTTTGCCATATATTTTGTTAAAACGCACGAAACTGAATGAACATTTGTATGCCATGATGTCTGAATAACAATTTGCTCCTGATAGGAAATCGGAACTTGACTATACTTACAGATAGAGAAGCCGTTCAGATATGTATCACTCTGAATGCCTTATAGGGAAAATGCAAAACCGATCCTTTAACATAAAAACCGAAGCAACAAGATATCACTTTATTTTACGAATGATGATTTTCGCGTTTTTTCTCCATTCTCGTTGTCAATGTTTTGGACACAAATATTTTGTCTCATATTTACAAACGTACTTTCTAACGTTGCTGAGATGTGACAATAATGTGTCAATGTGGAGTATTGTTCCCGCGCCGAGGAAAAAAATGCATGCGTTCCTCGGTTGATTGACCCGTACCTCTCACCGGTAGACACAATCCCGTTGAATCACGCGTGAAGATGAAATTTGAGCAAAATCTCCTACGATAATAAGGACACGGGCTTGAAACACAAATCCATTCTGTACTGTGATAGTCACAAACTCAAGCAGATGATATGACAACCAAGTATCATATCACAGTGCACAAATTGCATAATGCCATGCGCCGGAAACTTTCACTAATTGGAGGTCGCCCTGCTAGTTATGAGAATATTCTTGAATTTCAAGAACAGATTTGCATGGAATGGGCGAAGTTCACACATATGTCACGTGTAATCCAGAACGATGATCCGAAAATCACGTATGTAAACTGGGTTTGATAACACCCGCCCGGGATCCAATTCATTAGCGTAAACGTTGTTACAGTTTGTACGCAATAGAAGGAATTAACAGTGCTTGGTAAAGAAGATGTTGAATGGAAGCCAAGAAATGAAAAGAACGGAACAAAATGCTTGAAGAAATACTCACCGTGTACTCGCACGCTAATGGTAGAGCAGTAACATTTGTATCGCCATCAACTGCAGCTTAGGACATTGTAATTAGACGAAACTACTAACAGTTCATTTACATCTACTAGAACGGCTGTAACGGCGTAATCAGCTTCATTGACAGTACTCCCTACGTCGTTTTAAACATTGCAAACAGTTTGATTCACATTTGAAGCATATAGCAGCCATATACATGTATAATAAAAGGGCTCATTATTGGTAATCGAAGTGAGAACAAACATATAATGTTAGTCTATTTATCAATCATACTAGTCAGTCAGAACCACAACATAGTTCTTTCATGAACCAGGTATTCAAGCAAGTATCTGTCTGGCAAAGGTAAGGGTCAATTGAAGCACCAACGCGTCCATATTCTATTATGTGCAGAAACCAGCAAACATGTTATGCAAAATACATGACCTAGTTACGAAAACGCGAATAACCATGATATAAGTTACATCTGACATTACAAAATGGACAGCAAAATCTTACATTCTTTTTTTAAATCCCTCGTATGATTGTATTTATTGGTTCCATATCTTATTGGGTCAAGCAGGATTATTCCTTTTTATTTGGACAGTTTTTCTACGTCTATTTCTCTCTATAGCATCTTTGCGTTCCCTCATGTCACTATATGTGCTATAGATAAGCACTCTTCAAATACCTGTTGGACAAAATATCATCCTTGCATTAAGAAGAGTATCATGAATTACATCTTACGATACAAAAAATTGAAATTAATTCATTCACGTGTTCTTGTTAAAGAGTAAGCACACTTTAATATGCAAATATGAGGTAATATTAAATCCAGAATTTAGATTTCTTGTAGTTACGTTAGGCGCCCCTCGGTGGGAGACCAAATATTTGTTTCATTAGAGAACGGAAAAAACTGAAACTCTTTTTAGTTTTAAACTGCGGTAGTCTCATAGTTTCAAAGTTAAATTTTTCAAGCAAAAACTCTTTTTCAAACATTGTCCTCTTATTTTAACGAGCTATTACATACAAACAATTGTCAAGGCAGAGACAAAAATGTTATAAATGCTTAAACGAAGGCGACCACGTTTCCTTTGACGCTTGTGTGCGTCGTCACAATCAGAGTCTGCATAATTAATGTTATTGCTAATACGTTAATGTATAAATGTAATTAATTTGTTACAAAACTGACGAGGTATTGTATACCACCACGGAGCTATATAAGTATAAAAACCTATTTGAAACGCACTCCAGTGCATTAATTGATTTTTCTTTGAACATTCGTAAGATTTCATATGCAATTAAACATTAATTAGCGACATTATATGGTAACGATGATGGATTAGCTAATATTACAGCGCACCGGGGTCTTTGATTCCGAAACGTCGACCTTGTAACAAAAACTCCGCTAAGTGACTAGTTAGTCGGCACGGCGCCCCTGGTTGCAATTTTACACTATTCAAAGTCAAAAGAAGAACGAATATTCGACATAAACAACGGATATAAATGTGTTATAGATGCATGATGCTGAGTTACGCCACGAAGTAATAGTATACATATATGTTTACTATAATGAACATGGCGACATCAGACAGAATTAGACAAGTCATAATCTAATTATTCAATTAAGGTAAACGCTTTAACCTCATGCAAAAAATCTTGTCATTGAAAGATATTTTCAAACCAATTTTATGGCGTTAAAGCTCATTGTATGCGGATTTTTTCAGTCTTTCTTTGCGTTAATGAGATACTGAATTATTCATTTCTCCTTATTTTGTCGTTATTTTTCGTTTAATTAATTTGTCAATTTCAACAATCGTGTAAAATTAGCATTTTGACCTTCATTACTGGAGTCTTAAGGCTTGATATAAAACAAGAAGCATCTCAACAATAAGACGTGACCATATCACTCATCTGTTTGCTGCTCCAAGCCTGTATACTAACAGTTTTATCCTTATGCAATTACATTTATACTCAAAATATTTTGAAGAACTTAATACATGAACTAAGAATTAAAACCTATAAGAAAGATGAACGCAAACTTATTGTATCTCAGTATTGTTAAAGAACCAGTTACAAACGTTTTGCGCCAATCTCTCGAACAAATTTTCCATTGCATATAGTACATATAACGCAGTGTTATGTGTAAGAAAAACCTTCATCAGTTTGTGGACGGTTTTGACCATATTGTGGTGGGCTCCCAAAGGATGTTCTCTGGTCGCCGTAGCTTCACATTTGCTTAGTGATTGGTGTAACTCTCAGCCTTGAGTTCTCGCAATGGTTTGATCAGGTGGCCCTTATTTGACGGAAGATCTCAACTCAGATATGTTTCAAACTTAAATTTTCAAGAACGTGTACATGTATGTTGAACTGAAGAACACTAGTCCAAACAGAAGAGTAAATTTAGACATACTAGAACCGCTACCAATGACAAGAATGTTTGTTATATAATTTTACTAGAAATAATAAACATAGGAAATACTAGCAGTAACTTGAGAAAGTGAATTTGAGAAGACATTGTGAAATCTGGACATAAAGATACAAAGTTTGGGGACTATTTTCAGGATGTACTTTCTCCCTGTGCGTGATTTCTCCATTTGCTTTCGCCTTTACTGTATCTGTCTTTGGACGTCCTCAATAGTGCATGCACTGGCCTGTATATTTTATCTTTAATCAATCAGATGCTGTAGTATTGAGGCTGGTTTCCATGCTCAGTCTCATAAATAGACGCAACTTACATTTTTTGCCGAAACGTAAGCATGTTCATATGTCGCGCAACATCGTGAGCTCGCGATCTGACCAGTTCTAAAACTTTGCAACATATTCATCGTGCAATATGACCGTTGCAAGCTCTTCATTAACCGAGGTTCATCTCAATGACTCTGTATTAAAACCTTCATCCGTCAAGAGGGAATCCACATGGGAGGGAATATTGTTTGAACTTTTTCATCGACTCAGTGTCGAACAAAAACTTGTCTTCTCACGATACGTGTTTTGTCGGTCCTTTTAAATGAATACAAACTGTCTAAATGAACCGTCAAAATGTCTCCATGCCCGAAAGTCGATGGTCGGATCATATCAGTCATTTTAAATGTTCTACATTTTTTTTGGTTCCTGAGTATTTTGTTTGTATTTAATATTTTGACGGAAAGTCTCTTCAAATTTGGAAAACAATTAGGATTTAAACGTTATATATAACTAGAAACTGGTTAACAGCCTTGAACACTCCGAGAAAATAATTTGGAAGTTCGTTGGTCGACTCTGGCACAAAAGCTGTGGATGTTGAAAATAAAGGAGTCAGACTGGAAAGTGAAACAGAACATTACAGTGACTTTTGGTATTACACATATATGTCAGAATATCAAATCATACGGTATGTGTTCGTGGATAATAAAATAATAAAAATAACAAGTACAAGTACAAATAGTTCATTGCATTAAAACATAACATGTTTCATAGCAACATAATGCACATTACGACAAAAGGCATGGTTTTGCAACATGATGTTATACAGTGCATATTCAAACATTTTACATTTCGTTGCATGTATATAAACAAACAGTTACAACGACAAAGATATTCATTTACATTATGTGTTCAAGTATCTGACATTAAGGGTGTACATTGTATATGATATAGTTAATACATTATCAGATTCTTACAAAACTAACAAGACTAACAAATACACTGAGACAAAGTTTTATAATGTATTATTTGGTTTAATTATTCTTCAAAAAATATCTATGTTGATTTTGAAGTTACTTAATAATTAAGAATTAACACAAAACATTACATGAGTCGCAAAATCTACGAGAAAGCTGAACCAATGTCAAGTAAACGCCTGAAATACTAGTCTATGTAAGAAAGATAATTTTAATAAAGGTAGACATTTCAAGTGATATAAGCGTCGGGTATTTAAAAAAGGTAATTAATGCATGTGTATCAGAGATAACATTTAATCCTTGTAACTGGTCAATAATGAGACTTTTTAGTTTTCAATACAGTTCTGGGGGAACATTTCAATTTTGTGTATTTTGATTACGAAGGCCAGCATTAGTATTATAGTTTACGGTTCCTCTACCAACATGTTTGGAGTCGGTCGGTAGGTGGATTGTTTATGATTCTTTCTTCCATTAATTACAAAATTAAAGTTTGAATTTGAAGACAAGAACAAATCCTGCCAAATGGAGTCAAATAAGTCGAGATGGGATCGATTTCGCCTGTCTGGGGCAATCACAGACGTATACTTTTTTAGGATGGCGATAGCTTATAAATTATTAGGATGACTATAGCTACTTTTAAGGCATTTAAAACACATGGCTTAACGTATCATGCGTCACAAAATGGAGATATATCGCACTGATCTTGTTAAAAAATGGGGGCTTAATACTGATAAATTTTACCTAAATTGCGTCAAATTAATAAAACTCAAACTACAATTTGTACTATCTTGAATAAGTATGTATAGCGTATCGAAATAACTGTATTTATAACAATTAATCCAATTATACATAAGTGAAAAATAGCATAAAATTTACATTAAATGACAAAAATTACGCATTTAAAACGAAACGGTTGTATTTATTTAATTATAGATACTTAAAAAATGATATCATTAATATGAAATACATCATGCTTTTTGTATATACATTATGTTGACATCTTTTTATCTGGCTGAAATGTGAATAATTAGTGTATTTTATACGATTTTAGAGCGATAAAGGAATTATTTTGAATTTATTGACTAAATTAATTCTGGTAAGTCAATTTATAACAGGTGGGAAATTAGTGCAAACCACACATGGAGACATATACTTTAAAACACCTGTTTCATAAAATGGTGTTTGATCCGTTTAATTTAATATTTTTCACATTATTATATACAGTTAAACCTCACTTAAAGATCACATCAATAATAAGACCACATCAAAATTTAGAACACCATTTTCAAATCTTTTTTTCACTGGTTTGCTCTTCATTCAACCTTATTATTAATACCATCTCAATATAAACCCCAGTTTTCAAGGGTCCAAAGGTTGGTCTTATTATTGAGGATTCATATGTATATATTGATATCAACGTTATCTGCTACATTTGTACTCAAGCTATCATGTCCGATTATCGTGTTAACATCATAAAGATCCGTGCATAATAAATGCATCTGCATCTTAACCAAAATCGAGTAACATGAGTTACATTTGTTTTGCGCAATCATCTAACTCATCCCCAACTTTTAAGAACGAATCTCTCAAACACGGATATTGAGATATTCTCGCTTATTTCCAATTACATGTACACCAATAACTAGGTGCTTGTTGAAATGCACATTATATGGCTAGCGTCAATTAATATGTCTAACAAAAGCATCCAAAGTTAAAGTACCAATAAATGTCCATTTAAGTGGCACAGAAGAGCATACATTGGTGGGTCCATTACAAAGAACACAAATTATCAAGATAACCTTCAAAATATGATCGAATTTTTTTTGCTATTTCGTTTATCACCCCACCCCCTTCGAAAAAAACGTATAGAAAAAAAATGTAACTGTTTTATAAACAGTTTTCTGGGATGGATGAAGTTATCACTGTCGATTTTTCCAATCTGACAAAAAAGTTATTTTTTGGATATACTGTCAAACGAAATCAAAACAGTTTCGCATTTTAAAGAAAACGGAACAAAAAGACTTTCAATCTAATTCCATACCAGTAACACATGTTACCTGATTCAAGATGTTCAATATGTACAGGATTTCGGATAGTCCCAATAATCGGACACGTTTGTGTTCCCGATGCGTGTGTTTAGACAATGCATAATTTTATATTGGATTTGTCTATTGAAGTGATAATTGAAACCGAAGTGGTTAACTTTTAATTTTCTTTTGATGCATTGTATGTGACACCGCGCACATTTACGACAATACGTCGTCGGTCAAAAAGTTGATGGAATTTTGAAATTTGAGATATTAGCCCAGGTCACCCTACCTCCAAGTTGCGGGCCGGGGTCAAACGACGCTCAGACGAGCTATTAGTTTGCTCTATCTATTCAATCATTGACATTATCCGGTTGTCCCATGACAAGCACGCGACGAAATATACAAGATAATAAAAGGATGGAAAATGTAGTGCCTTTATTTAAAATCATCAGCGGGGAAGACAAGTTGATGAATTAATCCGCGGTGTTAAAAGGTCCATCCATTTGGATTACGTAACTAGACAAAAAAATAATCCCAGAATCATTATTATTTCTCGTTTAAAGTCTTGCACCCAAACAAAACTGCAATCGAACCGTTTAAGGAGATCATTAACGACGGAAGAGGTGCAAAAAGGTGATGACTTGATCATTTATCTTGTCTCAACATGTAACTCAGTAATGACAAATTAATATGTTTTACTATCGGCAAACCTTTGATCCGCATGTCCCCTTTAGCATGTTTACGTTTGTAAAATATTTCGAGTTTTTCGCGCACTTGACTCGCCAATTTGCCAACGTTTTGAGAGTGATGCCACTTTGCGTCGGACGGAAATAAAGATTACGATATTTCAACAAATTTAATTAATAGCGATGTTTTTTCTGTTGTTTTCCCCCTCCACATCACGCCCTCGTGTGAATAATATCTGATAAACATACAAGTGCACCGTGACATACACGTGTACACTTTATGTATAAACCTGATTGCGAAATAAATATATACTTAACAATTCTGGAGGAAAACAATAGTGCAAGACAACATATTACGTCATTGTATGAACCTAGCAATGATTCAAATGTATCATTGTCAAATAAATATGAACTATGTGTATGCATAAGAAGCGCATAATGAATTTAACATCCTCGAAAAAAAATTAAAAGATGAAAATGTAGAGCGGGGAAAACCACACTCACACATCACACCGATCTCTCATGAAAATGGAGGAGGCACACGAGGGAGGAGGTACACGAGGGAGGAGGCACACGAGGGAGGGGGCACACGAGGGAGGAGGCACACGAGGGAGGGGGCACACGAGGGAGGAGGCACACGAGGGAGGAGGCACACGAGGGAGGAGGCACACGAGGGAGGGGGCACAAAAGGGAGGAGGCACACGAGGGAGGGGGCACACGAGGGAGGAGGCACACGAGGGAGGAGGCACACGATGGAGGGGGCTCACGAGGGAGGAGGCACATGAGGGAGGGGGCACACGAGGGAGGAGGCACACGAGAGAGGAGGCACACGAGGGAGGGGGCACACGAGGGAGGAGGCACATGAGGGAGAGGGCACACGAGGGAGGAGGCACAGGAGAGAGGAGGCACACGAGGGAGGGGGCACACGAGGGAGGGGATATGAAACATAAGTCAAACGAGTATGAGGAATTTTACTAAACAAAAATCATCTCACCATCGAATTCAAAAACATGAATACATCGTCGCCTTATTGCCAAATCACAATATCTAAATATTTGGCGATTTTGAGTAGTTGGTATCGTTGAAACCGTCTTTCCAAGCTCTTTCTATCTGTACTACCTACACTGTTCTGGAATGCACATAACTTAAATAAAATGCAATTCCATAACCCCGCATGTAACAATTAACTCAAGAGGGTAAACCTTTAAAGTTGTTTTTCTCAAAAAGACAATAAAACAACAAGTTATGGGGTACTGGAAATAATGCGATGACTTGACTGTACGATATAACAAGAAGAAGAGAAATATGGGCGAGTTCAGGTAAGTCATCGAGATTGATACAAATGAGTTGTAAACTTTTATAAGAGAGGTACTATGTAATTATGTTGAACTTTTAGTTTGATAAATGCATTTCACTATGTGATTTTACCGTAACCTCATAACTCATATAGTATTAAAGAAATCATTTTCCTTCATGTCACTCTGTGGTTTCTTTGATCCTATTTCAATAAGAGAATAAAAGTAAAGATTATCGTTTAATCATGTGATTATTGAAGCAAGAAATCGTTTTTTGATTCATGTATAGTTTCTTATTGGTCATTAAATTAGACACTAATATCTACGCCTGCATGTATATCATTTAGGTCAACATCAATCGAGATTATCGTTCCTTGAATCATCGAGGATTGGGGGACTTCTACAGTCGAATGTAAGGCACAACAAATGTTCGTTTACTGTACCCATCTCAGCAACATTTGAGACGTCTAAGTACGAGCGTTGTCCTATTAAATTGTAGACAATGGCTGTAAAACAACAAAACATCTACAAAATTTCTCAACATTTTCAGTGTCGTATTATCAGCATTGAAGTTTATTCGGTTATCTTATCAAAGGACGTGCGCCGCTCCCGTGTATGTGAATTTCCATAGTGTTACACACAATAGACAAGTATGTTTTATTTTCAAAACAAAATGCAATTAAACTAACAGATCTAAAATGATTCAATAGTATATGTGTGTAAAATTGGAACGTCTAATTATTATATTACAGACATATAGTCTACGATACAATGGGACAACCCTCATAGGTCCAACATTTTCATGATACGGGAGGGTCAGTCGGTTGATGTTTTCGCGATTTATTTCTTACCTTTTCGTCTTTTAGATTTTTTAGACTAAATAATTGAGGCAAGACGAAGACCGGGCAAAATTCGCTGGTTCGGTGAGAGTTTTACAAGCAAACACTTTTTAACAATTTTTAAGGATGGCCTGATATGTGTGTGTCTGCTTGCAGTGCTGTGCAATATAATAATCATACATGTGTAGGTGTCAGAAGCTTTTGATATAATTGGTAACCTGTACAATGATTTTAACCGTTATGTTAGCCTCCCTGAATTCATTCAATTGAATATTATTTTAATTTTGGCATTGAACATGAATTGACAATGACAACTATAAATCAACAGTATTGACGGAATCTCTGAAAAAAGTCTGACCCAATACATGTAACACAATAAATGCTTATCCATGCGTGTTGGGCAACATTGCATTTAAAAGCAGCAAAACGCAGACGGTTGCTCAGTTTTGAGTTTGTTGAACACAATACGGACTACGGAGCAGATGGTAGCTTATCTGAGAAGTGCCACAGACATATAATAACCGTTTATCACAGTGGGTAGCTGTATCAGCACCTAGTGAGTGACACCTAGTAAGTACTTGCTGATAGGTCAATAAAACTTTCATCGGGTCATAAAAGCCGTCCGCTAATAACGATTCCATCAATAGAGCATTTAAGAGACAATTTGTGTTCTACGGTAGTCCTCTAATTATGTCGTTTAATTAAAGATTGTTCTGCAAGATATTATCAAATGATAGCTTTGATTTTGACCTCTTGCGTCTGCCCACAACTATGAAATTGTCCGTTCTTGCAAACCGGAAATTTAAGTATGTTGTGCATGGGTATTTATGAACTGCCAAGTTTCAACGTGAATAAAGGGTTTGATCAGATAATGATAAACATGTCGTGCAGAGTTAGACCATTCCTGTATACAGACCCTATGTTTTATAGGATACAATTCATGTAGCTACTCATTTTTTGGGGAATAATCCATTTGCGTCTCAAACATAGGCCAGCCAACAGTGGTCAGGATAGGATGCCAAGTTACAAGGCCCTGCCAGAGTTTACCAGACTAGATAATCAGAGCAAAAAAACAGGAGCCAATTATGATCTAGTTAACAAAATATACAGATTACATAGTTGATAACAAATATCTAGTCGGTAGCCAGACTAAGTTAGACAATTTAATGCAATCTTGTACATGATATCAGATATGTATATGATATATAATATATAACCAATTATTTGTATTCAATGATGTCTTCTTTGTTTGATCAATTAACATCACAGTGACATGATTTTATCCATTCGTGGTTTCTTGTATTTAAAGATATATCTGGCTCATCTGAACCTTATGTTTTTAATGGGCATCATCCAGTATTGTTGTTACATAGTCTAAAACATCTTTAATAAGAACCATTGCCATGTATAACCGTTTAATACAATCTTGTTTAATCATATAACTAACAGATAAAACTAGTAAAAAACACCCGCTTGTTAAACTTTTTTTAGTTTTATGATAATACAAAAGACTTGTTTCGACAAATACAGAGAAATACGTTATTAATGTATTCTGTGATAATACATATCATTGAAGTTTTAACTACATAAAGTATATTTTTCACGTGTGTTTAGGTAAACGAATCAACAAAAAAGTGAACACAATATATTAAATAACACAAGATTCTTGATCTAGATTTGAAATACACTGTACATGTATTAAGATCGAAACAGAGAAGCAAAAAGCGATGATTTTAACCATTGGTTACAGACTGGACTATCTTTGAGTTTACAAGAAACTTTATTAGCAAATCTTTGCATGTATAGTACATTTTGATTTAATTTCCAAAGTGCAAATTTTGGAGTTTATCGCCAAGAAGTTGCGATTTTAAGACTGAGGCTTCGTGACAAATTTTCGGATTGTTTCTGATATTATGGAGTAGATTAATTACAAGGCGGACGGTGGTAAAACCGTATAGACATTTGACTTGATGAAATCAGTTTTTACTTCAGAAGCGTCACCTTTACTGTCACAAACTATGATGCATTCATTCGTCGACAAAAACGAAAATGCATAAATTTTGCGTGGTTAACAAAACACCGAGTCTAAAATTCTAGTCTTAAACAAGAATATTCAATTTAAAAAGTTTTTTGTTCATGAAAAAATTGGTTGAAGTTTGTATATAACTGCTTTTCATGTGGCTTTTATTTGAAAATCTCATTTAAAGCATGATGAATGCTGACTCTAAATTTCAGCTATAAGTTTCATCACGATCCTTTTTATCTAAAAAAACTACGCCTTTTCGGCGCACATCGTTATGAAAGACATAATTTGGAAATTAACGAGTCTGTTAAGCGCTGTCCCACCAGCATACAGGCTATAGTCTGTGTCGCAGCTTTGTTCACATGCATTTTCGATTTCTTTCACTTGAATGCCAAATGAAATTCAACTATCCGAACTACATGTACTTGCAGATTCATTTTTGTCTACCACAAAGGGGCATACATGTCTTTGCCACAGTGACAACAGTTTTAAGATTCAGTTTGCTTTAATGCAAACGTGATCGTTTTAGATCTAAAAATGTCCCGGGATTATAATTTTTACTCAGCTCTCAATACTTACACTCCAATATCACAATTCCCCTCAAATCTCAAATAAAGTGGATCACAAACATACTCAGCCCTCGGTAATCCATTTCGAGCACTCACATTCCCTCACTCATGCTCAGCAGGGTAAATTTTGAGTTATGAGTGCCAAGTGCTGAAGTACGTGATCATGTTAAGCTTAAAAACCTTGCAGTAATTCAGTTAGATGTCCAGCTTATTCGGTTTTTATTCGTTCCAGCTGAATAATTGAAAGACTTATTTGAAAACATTAACCATATTTTTTTGCTTTATTTCATACTGAACACAACTTTCCTGCAACAAGTATCGTAGCTTTCAGACTTAATGGTCAAGAAAAAAACGCGTCTAGTCGGACGTAGGTTATATTCCGTGTTTATTATACAAATGAAATATTGCACTTGTTTGTAAACATGTGCACAGATGAAGCGTTTCGTAAAGTCTAATACTAAATCTATTTTCCACGACCTAACGTGCCACAAGAGGGGAATGCAAGAGTATTATTTTCCTTGGACACACATATAGTAGAGCACACATAAAAGGCTTTACGCACAGTAGTGCGCATATAAAGAATAATAGGGTAACGCGTAAAAGAACTTTAATCTTTCTTGTCCTATCTGTACCACCATACGCGGGAGTGTATCGCTGACGTGCATTAAACCCTATTAGAAAATAAATTGTAATTATCATAATAAATGTAAGGATGCAAGATGCTTAGCATTAATTGCTGAAAGTTGCCCCATAAAGCAGCGACATTTGGTCTCTTCTCATCATAAAGTGTATTGTAGTCTGCCGAATAAATAAAGCATGTTGTTGTTCGTCTTTAAAGAGACTATGTTCAAATATGTAAGCAAAAATGAGGAATGTATTCAATTAATTATAATCTTGAATAATTACTACCGACGGTTTTGTCTTACATCAAAGAAAAGGACGGTCACAATACCATTACCGAAAACAGCAGAACAATTTGAACAAATGTTTGGTAATAAGAGGGTTTAATGTCGGCAAGATTCGACCACAGCTTCAAACATTTCAAATAAACATATTTTTTCAAGTGTATGATTATTGCGATGCAAGTCTAGACCCTGGGAACAGCTGTCTATAGCAAGTTTATCAACGCTTAAGGAACTCGGCTTCTATACACGTGTGCATGAATTTAAAATTGACATTGCAATAACATACTGATGGAAACAAATTGCCATTACATCTTGGATCACAGTATGGCAGGATATATTTTCTGCTGAAACAAATCATGTCGATGAATTACTCAGTTTTAAAAGAGGTTACAACATTGTTCAACTCTAAGTGCTATCTGTCCTTTAATTTCTAGAGTGTCTTTATGACTCGCACCGCCAACACAAAGTTGTCCATAAATTTGATAAACATGTACACATGTCCTTCAGACGTATTATTGTTGGGAATATTTGGATAAATCCATAACTAAATAAACATAATTGCACCTTTTATTATCTATTATCATTGCTTTTCATAACTACATAGACACAAGCCGTTTAATAATAGATATTAACTATATAATTATCTTGATTATCACCATATGTAAGCGATCAGGTAGCAAAATCACTGGGGATTTTATAAGCAAACAAACATAACACGTAATTGTTAAATTCATTTACGATTGATTTTACAATTCGACAACTTTAGGTATAATAAAACTCATAAACTATTGACACCATCATGCACGCCCACGTTTAAAACAAATGTTGATAATTAGCGTCATAATATTTATGTAAGTTATAAATAGGTATTGGTTGATACGAAAAGCAACAAATCTCAAACATGATTGTCGTTTCTGACATGGATCTGCAATAAATTTCAATCTCAGGGGGGAAACGTTCTTATTTTTATGTCACTCGCTGAGTACGAACACCATTGAGTACGAATGGTGGACTATATGAACGGCTTTTTGTCTAATCGGGCTTTTACAGTCAACCTACGTTTGATTTATTAAACTCGTTTTACCAACCTTTCAAAAATGTGACAAGGCACTAATGATTTTAATGATCTTAGCTGAAGACTAATTGATGGGAAGACGGTGCGATAAATATCATAAACTTCAAAATTTGTACTATGGTCCATGCCACCGTAGCGACAAAAACGTATCGTAAAGTCACTAAATATTAAGGTCAATGTAGTACGTAGTGAATATGCATTTTATTATAAAATGTAAGTATATCATAGTATACTTTGCTGATAAGTATGGCGGCACAATTCAAGGCGTCTTCGTATCTCGGTGTGATTTTTTAATCGGTCCGAGTACGTGTTTTTGCGCAATTAATGTTTTACCTATTCGTATGTTTAATAATGAATGGTTGTAAGACCAATAAACATTTAGTTCCTTGTAGATAAGAGTTATCGTGTTTTTGCAAGTTTTTCACTAAATTATAGGCAAATAATAAATATCAAAGGTTTGGTGTAAAACTATCGCGACTACTTCTTTGCTAAATCCGTGTTGCAATAGCTCACCGCCGCAACATATTCCCAATGCGCAGCATACTTATTTGTAAAACCCTCAAATTTCAAAAGGAACCGACGAACATTGATGATACTATTTTTCTATAGTTGTATTTCTTAAACATTTTCATATCAATATTTGAGGAAGAATTGGTTATCAATAATAAAGGAGCATACTGGTTTAGCTTTTAATTAGGTTTACTAAATATGTGGTCAATTGATTAACGTTGAATTGTTCATTAAAATGAACAAACATGCATAAATATGTCAAAGAGAGAGAATAAATTGCTACAGAGAACGCCACAGACGTAAGACAGTGCCTCCCCACACAGACCGCCGGGAAAAGAACAATTCATAAAACATAGGGCACTTTAGGAGGCTCAAGGGTGCATACGTAAGGGAACGCCAACTTTCGACGTTTCTTGAAGAAGTCAGATCCCCTATCAACGATACCAACTCGACTCCTTGTAGACGTTTATCAACAACAAAATGGTGAATGCAATAAATATATACGTTTTAAAATCCATGGACTTCAAACAACGTAAGCGGCATTAGTTTATAAGCAAGATACGTTAATAATTGAATCTCAGAAAATCTTCATGAAACTTCAGAACGAGCAAGCATTGCAACTGCGAATTATACTTCCGTTTCTACTTTAAAACCACTGCAATTGAATTTTTCAATAGTTCGGTCAGATTACGGAGTGTAATCATCATGGGCGGATTTAGGAGAGCTTGGGTGGACGCAGAGCGCCCCATCAAATCTGGCAACCTTGTTCAGCATGATGTACCTGAAGCGAACATTATTTCCAAATCATACCGGCATCTAACATATCTATCAAGCCTGTCGATACATTAAGCAATAGTTGGAAGATTTTACTTGAGAATCGGCGAGAAGGCACCGTTGGAATCTAGGAATGTTGCCCACCAGACCCTCTGATCAGAAAAAGGGGCTAGCGTCACTTGTAACCTCGTCTATAATGTACGCCCACCTAAACACAAATCCTGTAACCGCCCCTGATTATATAAGGTTAACCATTGTAAATTAATAATATCACTACCAAAGATAGTTTGTATCATGTCAAAATGTTCATATTTCGACAGTAATTATATACAGCATTATTCATTAATTAAGTAGACTGTCAAATTGTTGTCAGAGAATATGACCCCCTTAAATTTAATATGAAAGAGTCCACTTTGATTTACCATACCATTTGTGCCAGTTACCATGGAAAAATAGATTTTGTCATAATGAAATTAAAATTATCAAATATGGGACATTTGGAAAGTATTAATTATTCATTAGTATGGTTTAATGGCCAGATACCAGACAAGGATAGAAGAATGGCGCTTGATGAGCATGATATACTGGTGCTGTAAAAGGCAATCACCGTGAAAATATTTTTACATGTGTTTCTGTTTAACCTGTTCCATTTGTCCACTAGGTCAATCAAAGCGCTGAAAGCACCGACGATGTTCAGTGTTGAGCACTGATTTTGTATTCAACACTTGCAGATTCACAGAAAGGACGAATCATTATTGTCCATAATTGAACCAGTACATTTGATTGCGCTGTAAAAATTCTACCAGTATTGATTATGTTATGTAGGTATATTACGCACAAATGTTGAACAATTGTTTAACCTATTCACTTACCTGTTATTCTTGCACCACTTCCGGAAAATGTAGTTTTCGTATTAAGGCGATACGACTTTCCAAAATTGCAGTAGAACTAGTTGTTCTACCGAACAAATAAAAACAGCCAGTGTGTTTGTTAAACAATCCACAGTAACGTTTGTGGATATCACTGTCACCAAGGTGAGAAGACAGATTCTGCATCAATGTAATATTTAGCCTACCGTATTCATGGTCGCAGCCTTGAGTTTATGTATATAGACAAACCCGTGAGCTTTGTGCTTTTTTATAATAATTTAGTTAATAATTACCATACAAGGAAATAATGTGTATTATATCATTAAAATTGCGTCTTAGCAATTAAAGAGTATTTCCTTGTGCGAAAGTATGCACAATGTGCACTTCAGTCTAAAGTCCTGAAAATGTCATAAAATGTTTGTTTATTGTACCCTCATTCTCATGTTTTGTAGGCGGGAGGTCGTCTTTATAGATTTCTCAGTTTTCTGTCCAGGCCCCGGGATTATAACAGATACTTACAATCAGCACTCAAATCACAAAATTTACTCTTATGCGGCTGGTAATGACTCATATTGAGTGTGAAAATTGTATGATAATGTACAATGAATACTGAATGTTCGTTGTAGCCCATTTTCTTAGAGACTTGAGTGTAATATAAGTTATGGGAAGAATTGACCAATCTGAGCATGGAGTGTGTAGTGCGGGACTGAAATCCAACAATTACTCCCATATCTCTTGATCACATTGCAATCTCCAAGAAAATGGACCAAAAAATGATATTCCGCATTCCTTTGACATTTTCGTGCAATTTTCACTTTCACATCAGACTAATAAAAGTCCATTTTGTGATTTGTGTGTTCTTTGTAAGTATCCGTTATCCCTGGCCCGGACGCGAGAAATTAACTCGTGATAAGTAAAGCCAAGTTCAGCTGGTGCCAATATCGATGGGTTGGAAGGGTTATTGCTCACGAACAATTTTGAAGGAAGACGACAGAAATCACATGATATACTAAGGTAGAACGGTGCAAATACGTGTTGATGCTTTTAATGTCATTTGAAAACCATAATGTTTCCAAATCACGTATACAATATCACAACTGCATTGTTAACAAATCTAAGTTGATCATAAAGCACTTGTTTTCAGGCGTAATATTACGACACTGTGGCACATTGTTTCCTTGCTCTGTTGTCTTCTATACTGATGTAATCAATCAAATGGTGCACGTGGGTGCGAGGGCGCGTGACTGTGCAAAATTGGCCAAACTGTCACATAATTGTTTTAATGGCAAAAAAGTGTGTGGCACCCTAAAATCTCTTCTATTAGCTTCAGTGGTACTGTAGAATCAATATGACCAGCGTGGCCCCTAAAACACTGGAACAGCACCACCTTATACCCTAATATACTTAAAAACGCAACCAAAAAGTGTCAATATAGATAAAGTGACATTACAAAGGCAAAACTACATGTATTTTTTATTTCTCAAACATAGTTTCATAAAATTAATCAATAATGAAATAAAAAATAATTGGTCTAGAGATTAATAAAGTTTTGAACAAGAATTAACACACAAACATAGATAACTGTAACACACAAACATAGATAACTGTAACACACAAACATAGTTACAGTTATCTTAGATAACTGTAACACACAAACATAGATAACTGTAACACACAAACATAGATAACTGTAATACACAAACATAGATAACTGTAACACGCTTTCAACAGTTGGTACAACAAAATGACGTCTAGTTCAAATAGTTGCGTTTTTAATGGCGTCAAGTATATACAATGTATATAACATCCCATGGCTACAACAGTTCATGCTTACTTTTTATGTCGGTAAATAGCTAACTATAGCTAATGTTATTTCATTTTGTAAACTCTCCGACAATAAATAAAGCTTGACTTGACTTCTATTCACGTAGCACCTCGGTAGCCCAGCTTTCTGCATCGACTCCTACACCATGTACTCATTATTCGAGAATACACTTAGTGACTTCCAAAGATGACGTAGTCTCACACAGTCGAATATGGAGTGTACATGTACATTGTAATTAGTAATAGAATGACACATAAGAAATGCTAAATGCATGTTTGCATATTGTTCGGTGTCACCAAGCGACCATACCACACGTGCGAAGCTCCGCACTCCAACGCACCGCGTCCAAATTAATAAATTCAGACGAACCAAAATACATGAAAAAACACGGTAAATTAATTATAATCATAATTAATTATCAACCGTTCATAGAGATGTCTTTGTTATTTGACTTGTGGACAATTATTGGAATCATTATACTCGCATGACAGTGCCCCCTCATTAAAATGCGTTTCTAATTTTGACATGGAAAATAAATTTTAATAGCATATAAGTCATTGCCCCATCGCTATACAGTGACAAGCCATGAACATTGTTCACTCGGTAAAATCACTTCCTCAAGAACTCGGTAAACTGTGCAAGATTATTAACAACGCAAACCACGGCATAAAATGTGACATTTAGTCTCTCTTCATTTAGGCAAATCATTAAGCGTTAATTATGATTTGCCTCGGGCACGTAGCAAAGCTTTTGCCGAAAATTAATTATGTGCTAATTGAGAATTCATTCCATCATTACCATTATTTTATAATGCTTGTTAATTGCTTTCCAGAAGACCCATTTCACGGCCATGTGCTCGCTGTAAGTTATGGGACTGAATATATCAACAAGAATGACCGCAAAGAAGAATGCAGATGGAAAATTTATAATTCAGCGTAAACTAGACAATACTAGCGTAAAAAACTTTGAAGGAAATAAATTTGGAGACAAACACGTGAACGAATCTTAATAGGTGTCAAAATTGTCATATGAATAATAGTGAGATTGGGGTCCGGGAAGAGATTGTCCGGTAGTCATGGACCGAAATTCTCTGTCGAAAGATAATGATTATTAGTTTTATTTAGGTAGAAATCACGCATAAATCATTGTTTCAGGGCCCTAACACCATATTACTCGTGAAGAAAGTCAATTCGGAGCACATTTAGGGAACGTTTGCAGTGACTCACAAAATGGCTGGCCGGTATATGTTGTTGCTAGAGACACGGATAGTTTAACAGATCGATTTTAACGAATATATACCGATTCAAACAGACATTATAGAGTAGACCATATACATCTGTTTCCCCGGAAGCTGACCGTAAACTGATTATACTTAGATGTATGGGTAGAAACTAAGCCAAACTTTTTATATACAAATGCCAAATTATTTCTGCACGAATGCGATGTAATCATTAGTCTAATATGAAACCCTCTCGAGTTCGCTTCTTGGTCCAAACAATGCCATTGTATGGAAATATGGACGTGTCTTACGTGTGGTTCGAACCCAAAACCTCCGGACTAAGTGACTGACACCTTATCCGCTACACTACCGATGCCTTTGTTCAACTTTGTTTAGAACTTGAGTGAGCAACAGTACACAGCAGGCAAACATATCTGTAGGTAATTTTTCGTTGTTCGATGTTCGATGTATCAGCTCAAACGGCATACCTAACGGTGTTTCAATTTTTGTTTCCAATGTTTGAATCTGTTAGCGACACATCACTGGACGCAGGTACGTATTACATTTTGCTGTAACGCGTCAAATGTGCATTTATAAAAATGTTTTAACTCGACGACCGTCGGAGTGACAAAATGTAAGTAAGTAATCGATATACATGTACGTCATCTTGAAAACTTGTTAACTTTATGTTACAGAAATACTGTTTTCCGCCCGCTTAACTCTGTAAATCGGTTGTCAACATTGAGTCTTTAAGTTCGAAACTCGATTGAGACGTAAGTTCTCTGTGACAGCTAATTCCCCGCCTCTAATTCATGTGGGGAAGTTGTCAGTTGCTTGCGGTAGAATAGGTTGATGCAAATTGGTAACCCCAAAACACGGGTTAGATGAGTGGCCGTCGCAAATTGTAGACATACCTGAATAATAAGACCACTATAAGGAACCAAGAAAACTGGTCTTCTTATTGAGGTGGTCTTAATACTGAGGTTGAATAAAGAGCAATACATTGAAAATGGAATTGAAAAGTGTGTGTTCCTAATTTCGAGGTGGTCTTATTATTGAGTAGGTCTTGAAGTGAGATTTCACTGAACTGTGGAAAAACGGCGTAAACTCCTACACAACAAGCGCTACCTTTGAAAAGGGTGAGAAACTCAAAACTAATCATTAAAACCATACAGACGGCAACCTCGTTTGATATTGCATAAAACTGCACCAATTTAATTAAAATAATAAACAGCGAACAGGGAAATGATATCATGCCAAAAATGCTTCAATTCGCAGGTACACTGTAATCAAATAGCGGAAATCTCTATCTTTATCTGACTTTTATTCCAAATCTTGCATCAAGCATAATTAATTTAAATTTAATAATGCTTAATAATCAGCAGAATATGATCAACAAAAGCGTTCTATCAAAAGCCATGAAGTGATTATCGCTGAAGTCTCGACATGTCGACAAGTGTTAGGTGCAAGTCAATAAAGACTATTCATAAAACATCAGCGAGAATCACGAAAAACAAAAACGCTTGTCAGGTGACATACGCTGTCATTTAACTATCAACTACATTAATGCTGAAAATTATTAACATAACTTGGATAGTGAACCAAGATCGTTTGTGTCAAATTAAGATGTTACAAATCAGGAAGACGTGTTGATTGAAATTAAACATGAGGAAATGTAATGAAAACAATTTCTAATTAAAACAAAGATTTGTTGCCGCTTACATCCAATTGGACGGACCGTGAAAGCAACAACTTGCATTCAGCCCTTGTCAAAAACGATACGAAAGTCTGTGTTTTATTTTTTTATTTACACAAACTGTTGTCTTTACATTAATATACTATTTGTGTTATTGTTTTGACAATGCAAAGGCGCCATACATTTTCCAGTCGGGCTGAAGGTTCGCTTTTGCTCGCAATGTTTGTTAGAACGTAAACGACGCCACTTCGACTTCGTATATGAAGTTTTTTTGCAGCAAGTTACTTAGTAATTGCGTTCACTACATTTTCTGTATTAAGTTGAAAACTGACATCATCACATCGACACCCATTTGTCCGTAATTCGTGTATTGTGAAACAAAGCATTAGTTCAATTTTATTTCACAATCCACCATTTTGAGTCAAGCTAAAAACAATAAAACACGCGTGTACATTTTCTCTCCTGAATTCACACAAGCAATCGCATTTGATTATCACGGCGTGAAGTTTGCACGTCGGCACCTTCTTGCATTACGAATTGACATGGAATTTCTAAATTGCGTCATTTATTCCTACGGAGAAGTGGATTAACAAGTTAGCGTTAGCTGGAAACGCTGTTAAGGTCTAGATAACTATGTAGACATTGTCGAGACATTGTTAGAGAGGGCCACACTGGCCTAGTACATCCGTCTGCTCATCTCCATGTTTCTTGTTGCATCTCCCCTACCATTTAGCCTTTTCTGTCCAGATATTCAAACCTCGAGGCAGTGGATGCTGTGTAGCCCATAACTAGGGTCTATCGACGGCGAAAATTAGCCTAGCAATGCGTTGGGTGGATCAACATGCTGTAATTATATTGGCAAACCCTTCCGAGACGTCGGGGGGGATCAGCATGATGTAATTATATTGGCAAACCCTTCCGAGACGTCGGGGGGGATCAGCATGATGTAATCATATTGGCAAACCCTTCCGAGACGTCGGGGGGGATCAGCATGATGTAATTATATTGGCAAACCCTTCCGAGACGTCGGGGGGATCAGCATGATGTAATTATATTGGCAAACCCTTCCGAGACGTCGGGGGATCAGCATGATGATATTATATTGGCAAACCCTTCCGAGACGTCGGGGGGATCAGCATGATGTAATTCTATTGGCAAACCCTTCCGAGACGTCGGGGGATCAGCATGATGTAATTATATTGGCAAACCCTTCCGAGACGTCGGGGGATCAGCATGATGTAATTATATTGGCAAACCCTTCCGAGACGTCGGGGGATCAGCATGATGTTATTCTATTGGCAAACCCTTCCGAGACGTCGGGGGATCAGCATGATGATATTATATTGGCAAACCCTTCCGAGACGTCGGGGGGATCAGCATGATGTAATTATATTGGCAAACCCTTCCGAGACGTCGGGGGATCAGCATGATGATATTATATTGACAAACCCTTCCGAGACGTCGGGGGATCAGCATGATGTTATTCTATTGGCAAACCCTTGCGAGACGTCGGGGGATCAGCATGATGATATTATATTGGCAAACCCTTCCGAGACGTCGGGGGGATCAGCATGATGTTATTCTATTGGCAAACCCTTCCGAGACGTCGGAGGGATCCGCATGATGTTATTCTATTGGCAAACCCTTGCGAGACGTCGGGGGATCAGCATGATGATATTATATTGGCAAACCCTTCCGAGACGTCGGGGGGATCAGCATGATGTTATTCTATTGGCAAACCCTTCCGAGACGTCGGGGGATCAGCATGATGATATTATATTGGCAAACCCTTCCGAGACGTCGGGGGGATCAGCATGATGTAATTCTATTGGCAAACCCTTCCGAGACGTCGGAGGGATCCGCATGATGTTATTATGTTGGCAAACCCTTCCGAGACGTCGGGGGATCAGCATGATGTAATTCTATTGGCAAACCCTTCCGAGACGTCGGAGGGATCAGCATGATGATATTATATTGGCAAACCCTTCCGAGACGTCGGGGGATCAGCATGATGATATTACATTGGCAAACCCTTCCGAGACGTCGGGGGATCAGCATGATGATATTATATTGGCAAACCCTTCCGAGACGTCGGGGGGATCAGCATGATGATATTTTATTGGCAAACCCTTCCGAGACGTCGGGGGATCAGCATGATGTAACTCTATTGGCAAACCCTTCCGAGACGTCGGGGGGATCAGCATGATGTAATTATATTGGCAAACCCTTCCGAGACGTCGGGGGGATCAGCATGATGTAATTATATTGGCAAACCCTTCCGAGACGTCGGGGGGATCAGCATGATGTAATTCTATTGGCAAACCCTTCCGAGACGTCGGGGGGATCAGCATGATGTAATTATATTGGCAAACCCTTCCGAGACGTCGGGGGGATCAGCATGATGATATTATATTGGCAAACCCTTCCGAGACGTCGGGGGATCAGCATGATGATATTATATTGGCAAACCCTTCCGAGACGTCGGGGGATCAGCATGATGATATTATATTGGCAAACCCTTCCGAGACGTCGGGGGATCAGCATGATGTTATTCTATTGGCAAACCCTTCCGAGACGTCGGGGGGATCAGCATGATGTAATTATATTGGCAAACCCTTCCGAGACGTCGGAGGGATCAGCATGATGTAATTCTATTGGCAAACCCTTCCGAGACGTCGGGGGATCAGCATGATGTTATTCTATTGGCAAACCCTTCCGAGACGTCGGGGGATCAGCATGATGTTATTCTATTGGCAAACCCTTCCGAGACGTCGGGGGATCAGTATGATGTTATTATATTGGCAAACCCTTCCGAGACGTCGGGGGATCAGCATGATGTAATTATATTGGCAAACCCTTCCGAGACGTCGGGGGATCAGCATGATGTTATTATATTGGCAAACCCTTCCGAGACGTCGGGGGATCAGCATGATGTTATTCTATTGGAAACCCCTTCCGAGGCGTCGGGGGATCCGCATGATGTAATTATGTTGGCAAACCCTTCCGAGACGTCGGGGGATCAGCATGATGTAATTATATTGGCAAATCCTTCCGAGACGTCGGGGGATCAGCATTATGTAATTATATTGGCAAATCCTTCCGAGACGTCGGGGGATCAGCATGATGTAATTCTATTGGAAACCCCTTCCGAGACGTCGGGGGATCAGCATGATGTAATTCTATTGGAAACCCCTTCCGAGACGTCGGGGGATCAGCATGATGTAATTCTATTGGAAACCCCTTCCGAGACGTCGGGGGGATCAGCATGATGTAATTCTATTGGAAACCCCTTCCGAGACGTCGGGGGGATCAGCATGATGTAATTATATTGGCAAACCCTTCCGAGGCGTCGGGGGGGATCAGCATGATGTAATTCTATTGGCAAACCCTTCCGAGACGTCGGGTGGATCAGCATGATGTAATTATATTGGCAAACCCTTCCGAGACGTCGGGGGGATCAGCATGATGTAATTCTATTGGCAAACCCTTCCGAGACGTCGGGGGGATCAGCATGATGTAATTCTATTGGCAAACCCTTCCGAGACGTCGGGGGGATCAGCATGATGTAATTCTATTGGCAAACCCTTCCGAGACGTCGGGGGGATCAGCATGATGTAATTCTATTGGCAAACCCTTCCGAGACGTCGGGGGGATCAGCATGATGATATTATATTGGCAAACCCTTCCGAGACGTCGGGGGGATCAGCATGATGTAATTCTATTGGCAAACCCTTCCGAGACGTCGGGGGGATCAGCATGATGATATTATATTGGCAAACCCTTCCGAGACGTCGGGGGGATCAGCATGATGTAATTCTATTGGCAAACCCTTCCGAGACGTCGGGGGGATCAGCATGATGATATTATATTGGCAAACCCTTCCGAGACGTCGGGGGGATCAGCATGATGTAATTCTATTGACAAACCCTTCCGAGACGTCGGGGGATCAGCATGATGATATTATATTGGCAAACCCTTCCGAGACGTCGGGGGGGGATCACCATGATGTAATTCTATTGGCAAACCCTTCCGAGACGTCGGGGGGATCAGCATGATGATATTATATTGGCAAACCCTTCCGAGACGTCGGGGGGATCAGCATGATGTAATTCTATTGGCAAACCCTTCCGAGACGTCGGGGGATCAGCATGATGATGTTATATTGGCAAACCCTTCCGAGACGTCGGGGGGGGGATCAGCATGATGTAATTCTATTGGCAAACCCTTCCGAGACGTCGGGGGGGGGATCAGCATGATGTAATTCTATTGACAAACCCTTCCGAGACGTCGGGGGGGGGATCAGCATGATGTAATTCTATTGGCAAACCCTTCCGAGACGTCGGGGGGGGGATCAGCATGATGTAATTCTATTGGCAAACCCTTCCGAGACGTCGGGGGGGGATCAGCATGATGTAATTATATTGGCAAACCCTTCCGAGACGTCGGGGGGATCAGCATGATGATATTATATTGGCAAACCCTTCCGAGACGTCGGGGGATCAGCATGATGATATTATATTGACAAACCCTTCCGAGACGTCGGGGGGATCAGCATGATGATATTATATTGACAAACCCTTCCGAGACGTCGGGGGGGATCAGCATGATGATATTATATTGGCAAACCCTTCCGAGACGTCGGGGGGATCAGCATGATGATATTATATTGGCAAACCCTTCCGAGACGTCGGGGGGATCAGCATGATGATATTATATTGGCAAACCCTTCCGAGACGTCGGGGGGATCAGCATGATGATATTATATTGGCAAACCCTTCCGAGACGTCGGGGGGATCAGCATGATGATATTATATTGGCAAACCCTTCCGAGACGTCGGGGGGATCAGCATGATGATATTATATTGGCAAACCCTTCCGAGACGTCGGAGGGATCAGCATGATGTAATTCTATTGGCAAACCCTTCCGAGACGTCGGGGGGATCAGCATGATGATATTATATTGGCAAACCCTTCCGAGACGTTCGTAGATTGGGAGAGAAGTTTTGAAGTAAGGAGGTAGCTGTGGTGATGGTAATCAATAGGACGGTGTCGATGGTGAAAACTTAAAGGAAAATAATGGTTTTATTACCCGACCAAAAGTGAGTAAAAACCTAGAAATGACAGGCTATGTCTCCTTTGTTTCGAAGACATCCTCCGATAATAGATTAATTCAAAGCTAAATTTGAAGTATAGCACAATAACGTTATACCTTCGTTCTTGTTTAACTGACATGACCGACCTGAGCACACCTCCGTATATCACCCATAAGCCTCGCTTTGATCACCCACTTATGAAACGTTAATGTTTCTAATTAAAATTTGCAACATAGTCTGTCCTACTAATCGACAGTTGCAATTCAATTAGAAGGGCTTAACTATAATAACTCATTGAAGTGACAGGTTTTACGCTGGTTTGGACAATATAGCCTTCTGGAATGAGTTAGGAACAACAGCGCTTTTGTTTTGAAGATAATTAATGTAGAATTGTAACTTCTATTAAAACTCATAAATTGCTGTTTGAATTTGTATAAAAAAACTTGAATTAATTCGAAGTTTCCTCTTGCGGCTGTATTTTATGTTCGTATTAAAACATCACAATGTTTGCACAAAATCAATGTGCTTTGTTCTAACCGTCCTTCAACATTTTAGAGACCACGCGTTAAATGGGACGCCATACCTCAAAGAAAATAAGTGCTTCATGAAACAATTTCCGCCTCGTTGCCATTCGTAAGACTGGAGATATAAACAAATGCATCGGTTGAGTGATAAACATGTATTTCTGTGTTAATTTGGAGAAATAAATTACAACTGAAAAAGTACGTAGTTATTATAAAATATAGTTTTATTGTCTGCGCAATTTAAGGACAGCAGGCCGGATCCCTATCGCCATGTTGCATCTTGGTATCTTTGCATCTCTATTTGCGTGGGTAGCCGACTGGTTGTATACATTTGGTTCATTCATATTAAAAAATAGCATCAGGCCAAACCGTTAACACCAGTGCACTTATTAATAAAAGTGTTGAATGTACGTCTCTATTTTAGCAAATTAATATTTAAAACTTTTTAAACTGGTGCGCATGCGCGGTGTTACTGATTTGTTAAAAATAGTGGGCAAACACTAAGTTGCTAAGAGTTTATGAAGTACATGTTACTTCATCAGAAATAAATAACAACGGCCCCACCGACCATTTAGACTCCTTATTATTATTAGTAGAAATCATTTCCTAAGCTCGAGCCTATACTTGGAAAATTAGAATTGGTTTGTAATAACTTAAAATTATAAAAGTTATAATTGTTCACAAAGTTTTGGTTCAGCCAATACATATATAACACGTATTCCAAATGCTCATGTATTTATGATACTATGCAATGATAGTCACTAAAATTTATTCACCAAGTCATAATTATTACTTAACCTCCATTTGTTACGCGCGCCTGTTAAAAGTAAAATAATATCTTAGCAAACATGTTTTCGACATAATCCATTTGGACGTATGTGGTATGGCAGAGACAAATTGTCGACAAGGCCAATGAAGATGATCTCTTAATAGTTATTTCTTGTCCGATGAAATTTCATTTATAATCGAGGTACACTGTATATGTGCGCGGTCACTCGTGGAGGTAGTTGTTCGCTATTCAGTCATTTCTCTGTGCCACGTGGGGACGAACGCTCGTAAATTTGTTTTTTTTGTGAGAGGAGCGCCTGTGAATGATATGACCCTGTACCTAAATATCCACATTTATTAACAGGCTGCAAACGGTTAAAGTTCATTAAAATTCGGCCATTAACAACAATAAACCATTGAATTACGATATTACATAAGCGATGGAAAATACCCTATACCCTAAAAGTCCTATTTGGTAAACTGTGTTCATTTACACTAATGTATACTGGAAAGTTTTTATGTAAAAGAATCAGCGGGTCAATCGCTTTAACAAAATGTTCTGTATTCACGTGCTACAACTAGGCATAATTTTGAACATAAAGATTTTTAATTGCACTGGCGACAAGTATTCCATGTATCTAGAGCAGAATCCCGGCCAATATAAACAGTCGCGAAAATATATGACTTTTAGGCTTTTTGCTGAAAAAGTTTTCTTAACGAAGATGTGGCGCAATTAACAAAATTGTGCTGGAAAAGATATTTATTAGTCTGTAATTAATACAAATAACCATTATAAGACAATTTACGTTCACTGAATATTTATAGACAGTGCAACATTAATACATTTTTGACAACTGTTAAGATACTAATGCGAACTGGGAAGATGTATAATGATGCATGTTCCTCGCTGTTCTGTGGAAACCACATACGTCAGTTGTACTACAAAAAAGTTCAGTCTTGCATTTTAGCGGCGGTAATAGGTTTCAGTTTAATCCCTCTCCCAGTGGTACCCTAGGGATTGTTGGGGATAGGCCTTATTTTTGTGAAAGTGTGCTTCTCTTTTTCATGTTTATGTCATTTCGGACATTATGTGTCTGTGTGCAAATACATTGTTTTGTTAATATGGCCTTCCATGTGAAGATACAAAAGTCGATAACCAATCGGAAGTTTATATCTCATGTCTCGGAAAACCATGTACAATTTAGTTTGTGTCCGGCAAACGTAACTGTGGTAATGTTATGATTTTTTAAAGGATCGTATTTTATGTTTCAAATTGATAACAACTAATGTATAGTGCGTGTTATATCTGTAAATAAACTAAAAACTAAAACTTATGAACGTCCCTGGCATTTACAAATTCTAAAACCGCATAAGAGCGCTGCTTGGAAAGCTACTTAATATACTAATTACACAATGCTTAAACTAAAGCCATATAAAAAGTCCCTCCACACTGTGTTCAACAGCAACAATGTTCGACGTCATTAATGTGTTGCTTTTGATTTAGGACTCACGGTGAATTCATATTAAGTCTATAACACGAAAATTGTTTTCCCACAACTGTTTTCAAAACTATAATTAAAGCAAAAGCGGTGTGCAGACACTATCAATTAGTTATAGAGACACCGGGGGTAATTATAAGGAATCTTCTAAACGGATATGTGTGTATATTTATAGTTTATGTATGTTTTCTAAATATAGTGACAAATCATGTGCCTACATTAAACACATCTGCAAGCATGGAATATACTGTTTTGTTGAACTGTAGGGTCGCCATTGAAATATTGCTCATTTTAATGCAGTCATTTCCTTCAATTAATGATCTGTCTGTTTGTTGATATAAATGTTGGTGTGAATTTGTCTGAAGCCAGAAAATGAATGGATATTCCGCAGTCTAATGCAGCATACATGAACAGTGCATCTAGCAACATCTGCTTAGTCGCTTCAAAGCAGACATCGAGAAGAAGGGGACACAAGAGCATGACTTCAACAATATGGCCCTGCATGTATCTGAACATTCATGTGAATGCCAATCTGCTCCTTGACTATGCTTTGTTTGGGTTGTGTATTGTCCATACATGTTAACAGGAATACACATATCAATGGTTGGTCTCACCCAGGACGGACACACCTAGTGGCATAAGAGAAACCAAACAATTTATTCAATATCTAAACCCCATCCCTAGATCAGGGAGATTTGTCAAAATCACCAAGGTCGGTGGTTTTCGAGCACTTCCAATAAAGTTTCTGACATAGACTATCCAATAGTATCCATGGTTGAAGAAACAGGAACGTCAAAGCCCCGTCTGTCGGGAATTATCTCTAGTGGATCCAAACACTGATTGGTGCTTAAATGGAAACTTGATCAACTCGTATGCAAACTAAACGTCAAAAATAGTAAACATTGTTAACAATCGTTCATTTGTATAGTTCTTATCAACTTGTAAATGCAACAATATTTAAAGATGTTGTCGAAATTATGTTTTAGACTCAGACAGAATGCGTAAAATTTGAGCACGTATAAGGTCATGCAAGAACAAAAACATATCTTAAATGCCCCCAGGCATTGGCGATTATTTTTCAAAATTTTGCTCGATGGCCAACTCCTAATATGCTACCATCTTTGGTTTCCAGCATTGTCTACTTTATACTGAGGAAGAGTTAAATGACTTAGAAAGCATTAACGGTTCGTTCTCTGGTATTGATTATAGTGTCATCCCTAGTTAAAGGGCCAGCTATTTCTGACTTAAGAGACACCTACTTTCTGAACCATTTACTTCCCGGTTCCTTTCAGTTAATGCCAGGCACGAGGCAGGTAGGCATACGGTAACCTTTATTTAACTAGCTGGCGGCTCACCAATCGGTCATATCAGAACGAACCCCTAATGGAATTCGAACCTCCCGCTCCTATGACGGATGCCTTAACCACTCGGCCACGGGATGCGTTACAAGACAATTACGCCGGCCATCACATCCATTGCAGTGTACAATTTATTTTACCGATCCCTATTATAAACTGTGTGTTTGCAAATATTTGTAATATTTTTGTAAAGTGATTAGAGTTGAAAGAATTTTGTGAACTTTTTGACATGCAAATATGACGCAACACTAATTTTCCTCACATGATTAATAAATACTAATTGTGTAAAAATGTGCATTACGTGCATAAAATTCAGATAAACAAGAAATATTTCGTAACCCATTATTAATACGTTGACGCTACTCAGGTAATTTGTCTTAAGACTATCAAAAAACATCGACAACCATAACAACATAAGAGCAATTATAATTATTAGTTTGATGTTTTTATGTATTTTTTATTAATGCTACTAAAAACTGGACCAATGTGCAACGTGATGTTATTTTTCTAATTTAAAATTGAGTGTTCGAATTTTATCAAAATTATAATTAGATTTGACTGATCTACGCCCTTTTCGATTGCATACAATTACTGCTAGTTCAGAGTTTAGAAAATGTGATGAGTCGACGACTTGCAGTTATTATTTTATAAATGGTATAAAATTAGGGTAAGAATAAAGCCGTTTGTATATTTATTACATGTGACATTTCTCCCTAGTACATTGCCACATTACAGACCAGTATTACATGTGACATTTCTCCCTAGTACATTGCTACATTACAGACCAGAATTACATGTGACATTTCTCCCTAGTACATTGCTACAGTACAGACCAGTATTACATGTGACATTTCTCCCTAGTACATTGCCACATTACAGACCAGTATTACATGTGACATTTCTCCCTAGTACATTGCTACAGTACAGACCAGTATTACATGTGACATTTCTCCCTAGTACATTGCAACATTACAGACCAGTATTACATGTGACATTTCTCCCTAGTACATTGCTACATTACAGACCAGTATTACATGTGACATTTCTCCCTAGTACATTGCTACATTACAGACCAGTATTACATGTGACATTTCTCCCTAGAACATTGCTACAGTACATACCAGTATTACATGTGACATTTCTCCCTAGTATATTGCAACATTACAGACCAATATTTCATGTGACATTTCTCCCTAGTACAGTATTAAATGTGACATATTTCTCCCTAGTACATTATTACATGTGACATTTCTCCCTAGTACACTATTACATGTGACATTTCTCCCTAGTACAGTATTACATGTGACATATTTCTCCCTAGTACATTATTACATGTGACATTTCTCTCTAGTACATTGCAACATTACAGACCAGTATTACATGTGACATTTCTCCCAAGTATATTGCAACATTACAGACCAGTATTACATGTGACATTTCTCCCTAGTACATTGCAACATTACAGACCAGTATTACATGTGACATTTCTCCCTAGTACATTGCTACAGTACAGACCAGTATTACATGTGACATTTCTCCCTAGTACATTGCTACAGTACAGACCAGTATTCCACAGTTGAGTATGTCTACCCAGCCTATACTGCGAAGAGCATGAAATGTTGATGTCGAAAGTTCGATACCAATGCAGAATGTGGTTAATGCTGATTGAAACCCCTTAACAGATGGTAAGGTCAACTGGTCGCCAAAAAAGAGTAAAAACTCAACCCCACCAACCAACCATCGCTTGCGTTACCGACAGTTGTCTTTTTACAAAAACAAGAAGCTCTAAAGTACGGCATTTTCTCATGTATTACGCAATACTATGAAACACGTACGTATAGTATTCCTAAAGTAGTGTAATGATTGAGCGTTTCAAAGTAAAAGTATTAATTTAGATATAGATATATAAAAACTGTGCCACTATTTGTTAGTTTAAACACCTTCATGCGTGTGTCCAATGTGTCAAAGTCAAGTCAATGCCAAAGATGTACATATTATGTACAGAATATTTCCACAAAATGGAATTCCATGTCTGCAGGTATTTTTATTGTCATTAGTCTGTTTGTCATTGTTTCATAACCAATTCTGTACACTATTTGTCGTTTTTTGAAATGACATCATGGAAATGATTGTTTCTGTCATAATTTGTAGAGTCTGTCATTTGTTAAAGCGGATCTGTCCTCATACCAAATTTTGGTCATTTGTTGAGAGGGACCTATAGGCTATGTTATCAGTTCTGACACGCATGATAAGTTGTAAGAGAGAAGAATATTTATACAGATAACATCGTATGTCATTAATACTTACCGTACGTCATTACATTGAAAGGTCCCGTTTGTCAACCAGCACGTTTAAAATTAAGTTAAATAGAAAGGTACTTTGCGTGTTTAAAGGGCACGTGGCTAGACTTAACACCACAGATGTTGTAAATGCGAGAATCAGTCACTGAATATATCTCCCAAACCCGCTTTCAAACAATTGTATTAATTATAACCACTACTTAATAGTTGTGTAACACCATGCTATGATATTATCTTAACATTGCTTCAGAGCCGGAATGTTTTATCATGTCACTATTCATCCGATGCCGAGATTCGATAGTATACGATGACTTCATCTCTAGATCTCTGGCACAATTCATATTTGGAAAAAACACGAGTAAGACAGGACTTACGCTTGACGAAGATGGTACAGAGTATTCAACGACTAACAAACATAGGTTGCATAGTTATTAGTATGACCAAACACAAATCAAGTTTTGAAAACATATTACAACAGCAAGATGCTGGTATAGACTTGCACAGAACAATGTATAGTCAGCCACGTGGTCGACCTGAACACATTTAAAGTAACTTATCACACAGCTCAGTACTGCATACCAGTTTATATCGTATTAAGGAATCCGTTTGGTTAACATAATCTTTACAGTATCCATAATGATAATGAGACATATACAATAAGAAAATCAATGTATCATGCACAATAACACGATTGTACACTATATGATATATACATATTGCGGGAGGTGTTTTAATTCTATAACAATACATTATACAAATGTACAACGGTCAATAAACGTTAAAATAGTTTAATTATATATTGGCATTTACAACCCTGTTGTTTATTCTCAATCAGAAAGTCCTTAGTCTGCAGACTTTGAACGGGTATTCATGGCCGAGTGGTCACGGTGTCTGACTTCAAATCCCTGGCCCCTCACTGCAATATGTTCAAATCCCACCCGGGATGTAGAATTTGAATGTGGAGAAGCTGTTCAGCTGGCAAACGGATGATCAATGGTTCTATCCTGGTACCCACGTATGACCAACATATTGCCAGAAGGGGCACCTGGGATGTTCCTTCACCCTAATAGCTGGAAAGGTCACTACCAGACCCTGCTGCTTCTGTGACTTCAGGTCCCTTAAAACAGATTATTGAGGTAAATATATTGAGCGTATGACGCATTATTATCGTAACTAGGTGTTAGAAAATATGCAGTGACAATGGTTTCGCACCAAACCTCTAACAACGTTAGTAACGAAATAAACCCATATGAAGCTACTGTTTTCTGTATGCAAATCTAATTGCTCTGTTTCCAAACAATGTAACAAGGCCAAAAACAAGGGGGAAAAACATACAGAAAATATTTTAAATTTTAACTGATGTTTGTAGAAACTAATTTATTTTCGTAAAGACGCTGCATTGAAGTTAATTGCATTAAAACATAAATAGTATTTAGTAGAAGTAATTATTAGATTATTTGTCATTCCTAATGATGTCATACATCACGTTCCTTGCTTTTGATATCAACTTTTAATTATGATAAAGTACTTCACACATTAAAAGCAAATGAACATGATCGAAAATGTTAGATATCAATATAAATAAGTATTTTGCGTTTTATTGCCAGCAAATAGCTCCAAATAAAACAACACATATATCGCCTGTAGTTTGTCTACTTCATACATGTACTAATCCAGCTAGCGCCCCACCATCAGGCCGGTGCATCGACGAAATGTAGGTCTTAGCATGGATCATAGATGATGTAAATGACAATTCGTAAAGTCTACAATAAGGTAGTTTGTCTATCTCACACCAATCCAACAAGTGCTCCGCCATCATCCCGGCATACCGACGATACATCTTGTTTTCGCATGGATTTAAATGACAGTGCGCAAAGTCTGCAATTGCAATAAGGTGGTTTGTCTGTATCATGTCAATCCAATCAGCAGTCTGCTATCAGGCCGGCTTAACGACGATACATCTTTTTGCCTTGATCAAAATGTAAATGACAGTGAACAAAGTCAGCAATTAGGTAGTGTATCGACCATTCCAGCTAGCCCTTCACAGTATATTAGACCGGCTTACCGACCATTCCAGCTAGCCCTTCACAGTATATTAGACCGGCTTACCGACCATTCCAGCTAGCCCTTCACAGTATATTAGACCGGCTTACCGACGAAACATCGAAGACACTCAACGTATTGTCTTGCATGGATTATAATAATTATATGGCTTTGCTCGAACTTGGAAATAGGATTGCTCTTCTGAGTATGATATTTTACTACTGTTTTCTGTGCAAGGACTGCACATACATGGTGTTAGACACACCGTATATTGCCTTTCCTATTTGTGAATGGAAATAACTTGCAATGCAAATAAGCAATGGCTACTCGTACACATAAATGCATGGAATCCAGGTATTCAGTCGCGGTAGAATCCGCCCTCTTCCACAGACGATTGTCAAGCAATATTTATATTCTTCCATTCATACATTAATTTTAGCATACATGTACGCCCTTTAGTTACTAGAGGAAAATATTAGTTCACAGACTGACGAAATCATCTAATTCTGCGCGGATACTAAGTTCGTGTGCGTTTGAAAATTACATTCACCAACCGGTGTGGCTAATCTTTCAAAGATTCTGACGCAATATTTTTGAAGATTGATGGAAAAAAAAAAGATACCGTCTGCTGCCCATTAGGAACATAATCACCAAGCCAACACACGTATAAATACCGCATAAATTTCCGGCTTTTACCGACTAAGTCAGTCCATCGCAGACCCAAGAGCTACAGGTTGATTAATTATGTTCATGTATATCTCTGCAGTTTCTGTAGCCCCGCCTATTTATAAGACTTTAATTGATAACTGAATGACCTAGAACACTTTGTTACAGGACTAACCGTCACATGGCAAGAATAATAATAACATTACAATCGATCTTATAAGTTCTTCCATCTTAAGTTTTTTAATATATTTCCACTTTATCAAAAATAATGACTTTTAGCGGATGAGCAATATTCTTCGGGGGTCATTATAATTTCACTCAACATATATCATTACCCAGACCATGTGTGTTATTTACAATAACGTTGAGATGATACGATATATCAGGCAATTTGTTTATGTACAACACAGACTCTATTAAATTTATATTTCCACTAAATATAATGCTTTCACATTTCGTAATCATAATTGTATCTACCAGGTGATTAAGAATCGTCATAAAGGTAATTATGCACCAATCTGTCATTTTAATTGGCTTCATATATCACACACAGTGCTATAAAGAAAGCCGATTTCAACACCAATTGTTTCGTTAAAACATTCAGATAAAACAGTTGATGATGTTTCTTTTTTATTAAAAAAATCATCTCGCCTTTGATGCTTAATCGTTGCCAAGGCAGATATATGATGGATGATTATTGTCGCATCTTCATTTCTCTGGAACGAATGTTAAAGTAGAGTAACTCAACATTCCATATGAAAGACGAATGATAATGAGTTCAGGGGATTTCAATTTTAGATGTTTTGCAATATGCGTCACTGTCGGGTCGACTATGATAGTTTTATTTCTGAAACGTAATGTTGACAACGAACATCAACTTTCTTTTAAATTACAACGTTGGGCGGTCGTCATAGAAATGACGGATGTGTGTACATGTACCTTTAAACTATTTTTTTTTTAATTAATTAATTTGATAGTAATGTTTGAAGTTGTTTAATGTCCATTTTATTTGTCTACAAAAAGAAATGATTATAAGAAGCAGACGATTACATTTATAAGTTAACAAATAATAACTCCAGAGTTTGAGGCGAGTTTTTACTCTCAGACATATGGCTCATGGTGTTAGCAGAGTATGAGTGGGCTAGACAAGTGGAAAAAATAACGGTACAGAATATGACACGAAGGCTCTGTAAACATGTACATTGTAAGTCGCCGACCGTGACATATAAAACAACCATTCGAATCAAGTACCATATATACGCGATTTATATGTTATAATACAGTTACTGCATGCAAATCATTTTCGAAATAAAAATATGATTCACTTCTGTCGCCCTTTAAAAGAAAAGAGAAATTCATTTAAACAATGAATTTCTTTTTAAAGAAATGACCAAAGACACTGACATATTGAAATTTTAATTGTATTCTTAACATTTTTCTGTGGAATTATTTCCAAAATTTCTTTTACATTTTAATACTGAGTCATTAGCTCAAACTGTTAGCTCAGTACGGAGAGTGCAATATTGTCACCCGGGAGGACCGGGTTCAATTCCTGTGCTGGACAGGGCATGTCCTTCCGTGACATTTGGCTACGACGATTTGTCCTCCACCTCTGATTAATGTGACGTAGTTGTCAGCTGCTTCCGGAATGGCAAGCTAGCACTGGTTGATAATTGACCCTAGGAAGACTGAGAACTGGTTTTGTTTAAATATTCTATATTTAGATACAATGTCAATAAAATTGCGCCAGCACCTCGTGTGGTCAAAGTCCGTAGCACGATTTATTGGCGGAAATAATTAAACTCACTATGTAAGATATTGTTGAAAGTACTCACACTGGACTGAAGGCAGCGAAGTACGATGTCATGTATCAAATGACCGTCGAGAGGCAGGATCCCGCCGGAATGGTACAGTGGCTACATATACTACACCCTCTCCTAACCGTCGGCTCCATCGACGTAAGGCCCGTTAATGCCCTCATGTAGACGGAGTGCTTACCTCCTTAAATATCATAAGCTTTGAAGAGTAATGCAAGAACTCGCAACACCATTATTTTTTTCGGCGACAATCAACACCATTTGTCTCCGTTTCTGAATGTTTCTATACAGCCGAAAGGCCGGAAATTACGCTTCAAAATTGCACGATAAATTCAGATATCACAAGCGCTTTATCAGTCGTTCATATTTACAAATTTGAAACAAAGATATACCTGTTTGTGATATTTTTATGGAAAACATCGCTCGAGGTTATTAAGCACCATCGATAGATGCATTAGTTTCATTTAAATTACTTTAAAAATAGCGGAACTGAATTTGTGTTACACGTTAAATGCATTAGGACCACAAAGTAGTTAGTGAATATTTAGTGACGTTTATAGGACATATCAAAGAAATTTCAAATTTAAAATAATTAAAAGTGTACATTCATTCGATGTGTCTTTATTTTTTTTACTTAATTGTATAATTAAGAGCAATTAACGATTGTCTAGTTTTTATTAATTACTGCATTTGCTGAAACTGAGCGTCTATTGTAAACATTAATGAATTAAATGTGAGATCAAAGACTGATATGGCTAAACAGAGTAAAGGGAATGACAAAATGATTGAATTGTTTGGCTATAGACATCAAAGGATAAAATCGCCGGCATAGATATACTGTCAAAGTACAAAAGTCGTTAGTTGTTCAAGTGTTATATGAACACATGTACCTGTTCAAGAATATCATGTATTTTGTCTGTCAATTCTTTGAGTGAAAGCCAACACGAAGTCTATGACAGAATATATGCTAACGAACCGTGTTCCGTTATTATATAAGTGTAATAAGCGTGTAGCTACTGACATGGGTAACATGCTCGAGCTATCAAAACACCGACACAACCTGACTGATTCTGTAGCGGAACAAATGACCCAACATGTATCTGACCTTTCAACTTGATGGTCACTTTAGTTTTGTCATTTCAGCATAATTAACCTCTCAGTGATCAATCATATCGTCTGCCCCCGGTGGCAAATTCAATTATTCTACCCTTAACAACGGCTTAATAGAAATATATGCACGTATTCGGACAGTTTCAATCGGTTATTTATATACTTTAGAGAGGTGCTGACATTATGACGCAACCCAGTGACATTGTTTGATAGTAATATTTTTATCACTGTCAACTAGTTAGTGAATCTTGACAAAATAATGACGTGCATCATATGCTTAATGAGCATATAGTGTTTTAAATATATATTATTACATATTTATATTGTCTGATCTGTGTACATTATGCGGGCAATATTAAGTAATACAGACCAACATCCGTATAGTAATGTATTCTCTGTGTTATATAACCCTCATTGTGTATTATAATTACATGACCGGAGTTGTGTATCTAAGTTTTACCATTGTTATTTTATCAATTGTAAATTTACAATTAAATGTCTTTAACACATGTTTACATTAAAGCGGTATTGTCTATTTTATATAATTAATGTATGTAATTTTTCTACCAATTTGGTAAGGAATGACATTTTTGCCGACGGAAATATTTTTTTTATTTCGGTAAATTTAACATAAATAGGACTTTTAACTCCAAATATTTTCGACGACATTTCCCTGTTACTGGATTACTCGAGGTTGAATGCGACGATTTCTAATATGAAAACACGCTTTAAAAGGGTCTATGATGTAATGAAACCTTATTTTGTTCCCCGTTGGTTATCAAATTAGAACATCCAGTATGATTTGTCAAAATCCCTATATGCTACTTTCGGTTCCGTCAAAACAAAACAACAAAAGATATTTTAGAGAAATGAAATACTCGCACAATGTGGGTGGTTGGAATTTGCTGTGTGGCCAAAAACATAATCTCCAATCTTCCACATGACCAAATACACTGAGTAAACATTTTAAGAGTGTGTCGGGTATTTCCCTGACAATAGATACAACTTGCTACTTGGATAGTGACAATACTGTATGCTAGGTTATTTGCAACTACATGCCAAATGTTAGCATATCTCAGCACTTACATATTGTATGAAAGCAGACTAAATTATAGAACGTACTACAAGTATAAACATCATATGGCCGGAATTCTAAATATTACTGTTAAACTGATAAACTCTAAATCATGCCTGCACGTTCGATATATTATTTCTACTGTTTGGTCTTGCACAGAACCCGTCCGGTTATCCAAATCAGTAGAGCCCATATTGTCAGTCGGTCGTAGAATGGAAACACGGGTGAGGCATAAGTTGTCGTCGACAATAATAAATCCGAAGTTACTTTGTCCTCCATCTCGGATTAATGTAGGGAGTTGTTAACTGATTGCAGATGAACAGGTCAGTACGTGTTTGCAACCCAAGAACATCGGTTAGGTCATCAGATAACTCAACTACTCAGTGTTGAAAAAGGCGTAATAGACCAACATGACTTTGGCGAGTATATCACACCACACATACGGACTGGAAATAGATAACCGACATTATAGATAAGACAGGAACGTAGAAAGTGTCCGCTTCCTCTTGTTTCTTCATGAGTCGACTGTTTTACGTACCTACGGCTCGGTATGTGCGATGTTCGATAATACGTTTATCAAATATGTACAAGATGTAGTATATCTTTGCAATATGTGCACAATATACACATCTCAAAAGTTGGACTAGACATATGAAAGACTAAAGTGAGAAATAGAAGATAAATACAGGTTGCATTCGCATGGCCTCCCTGCACAGAACTCTAGTTTACGAAACGAATGTAAAACGAGGAAGGGCCTCAAAATCAACATGAACATAAGGATTCCGAGAGACGAAGTACGTGCTGCACAACAATTCAACATATTGAGAAAAACAACGGCCTTGTAGTCAGTACATTTAGGCGGGCATGACGTCATCAATATTAGCAAAATATTTTAAATAGATTGAGTGTTATCATGATTGAATTATGCTGTGCACATTAATTCACATTGCACATTTGCCATTAATGGTAATGTATTGACGCATCGTTAACTGATAGTACGTTAAATAGATTTGTGTAATTAAAATGTCAGCGATCGATCAGGGAGCAATTACGTCGACAAGTTAGAACTATTTTAACACCGTTGTCATTAAATGAACCATCAATAAAATAAATAATGACACTTTTTGTGGTGACTGTCAGCCCCCTTCACAATTAAATATGTCTAAACAATCTACTAGTTTAAAATATGGCTTTAACTAACAGTTTTATATGTCTCTAGTCACCATAACTGTAATTACATCAATAACCAATAAATATAATGAGTTGTCTGCTGAAAACTTACTCGATTGACTCGTAAAGAATGTATATTTCTTTCGCTTAAGACTGGGGATCAGGGTATCAGCCGTGCCGAAATATAATTACGGGACATACTTTGAAAAGACAAAAATCCGTATCTCATACTCTAGTGACACGATGCAGCGTCGGAGACGAGACTTTATACACGTCGGTTTCGAATTTTGAAGTGTGTGGCATGCAATATGGTCATAGTGAGCCTTGGAATGTCACCCCAAAAATGACAGCCTGAGTGCCCACAAAGTGCAATCAAACATATTCCAGAATGTGACGGTAACTCTTCTTTACTGCGACAAAAATGATCAACAGTCATATATAAATTAATGAACTGGGTGAAATGAAAATAGAATCATGTAGTACGAAGTCAACACTTAATCCAGTCGTAACCAAATACATTATCAAAATATCTAGGAAGTGTTCGTCACTCTTGTAGTTTGGTGGTCTCTGTTCTTCACAACTTCATGGTGGATTTTCTGTTCCTGAAATATTTGTTTCATGTGATTGTGCTTTTTCTTGTGAATGACTTTATTAAAATCGTATTTATATAAATGTTAAACAGATTATGTAGTTTTTTAAGAACAGTAGACGTGAGTGCATTGCCACACGAGAGATTATAAGTGACTTATGCTTAAAAACACATGCGTCTCCCGTGGCCGATCGGTTGGGGCATCCGCCTTGGGAGCGGGAGGTCGAAGGTTCGAATGCCTGTAGGGGTCCGTTCTGATGGCCGCTTGGAGAACCACAAGCTGGTTAAAGCATGGTTACCTTGATAAGAACCGGGGCGGGGGGGAATGATCAATTAACCTTTACCGCTATAGTTTTATACGAACAGTTCTGCGACATTAATAATACCAATATAGCTTTGATAATATTATTTAAAAAAAACTAAATTAAAACTGTCATAAAAATAAACATATAACCACATTAATTTTCATTAACCATTAATGTGTGGGGGTCACAAAAAATGAGGTTTTTATGTAGAATATCCTACAACTGTTACAGTATCACATTAGGTCGATCAAAGAACAGCAAAGGTTTTGCATTTTCATAACATTAAATATTTCCAGGTGCTGTGGTGGTGTCATAAATTAAAAATTATAATGATAGAAAAGACAAGATTTATAAGCCACACACCTGCGTTATAACTAACCGCTCCATTAGTACGTACACGTATTAAACAAACACATTGAATATAAAGTAGCGGCAGAATGGATTGGGGCCCATTAAAACTTGTTTGGTGTTCTAATCACTGTACCACCCGATGAAAGTCAGCAAGTATATACGTGTGAGGCCATTTACATTTAACTCAGACAAAATAACTCTGACAGACATTGTGACCTATTAAAAATGTGACATTCCACCAGTGCACCACGGTCAGCGGACAAGAACGTCGCTACGCATTCGCCAATCATATAAAAAAAAACAAGAAATATCTTGACAAACAAACTCTTACAAACAGTGCATTCTTATATATGTTCAGTCTGTAACGTCCTGGTTTTAGAAGAGCTAAAATGTCACCACCAGGCTTTCGTATGTTTGGGAAAAGTACAATATATAAACATCCGCTCTCGTCCGCTATTGTCAATGAAGATATTTGAAGAGTTTGCTCTCGTTAATGTCTTACAAAACACGCATTTTCGACATCATGAAATTGACATTATTACTTTGTCGGTAAAATATAGTATGAACATATTTATTTATTACTAAATTTTGTGACTAATGAAGTAAGATACTTGTTTATCAGTGTATTAAATATAGTTTAGTAGACAAACAAACTCTTACAAACACAGTGCATTCTTATATATGTTCAGCCTGTACCGTCCTGGTTTATGAAGAGTTATAATTAATGCATAGAAATTTTGGAATACAGGTATTTACGAAATTTCGATGGTGGCTTCTTTATTGAAATATTCCTCTCTTAAAATGGTGATAAGTGAAACTGAAATTGTTTACTTGGATATTTTGTGGCTAATGATTTCGCAACTATGAATTCATGATCTTGACGATTTCACTACACGATTTCATATTTTGTGATATGAATATAAATAAAGAATACGCCACTGGTCTTGTGTAAGTACACACAGACTCGAGTAACAACAACTGTTTGTAAATTAACGGAAGTTAAATATTTAAAATGACATTTTACTGTTGCATGGTCACCAAATGAAATGGATTGTCCGAATGCACGCATATCAGCAATATCATGTACAATACATCAGCACATAAGAAACGAAAAAATAATGGATATAAAATGAATGTTCTTATTACCTAACACTACTTATGTCTAGAGTAACTAACGCTAGGTGTCAATATTCTAAAACAATTGCAGTGTTGTATTAAGCGAGAAGAGGCGTCAATTGAATGACCATTAACAGTCAATAATAACAGTTTTGTTTGATAAATGCAGATAATTACATGGAAAATAGAACGTTGACGTGATACAAATTGCTTTAGAGGCGCGAGAGCCGTCGTGACCATGGCGACAAGGATCTTCGCCAGCACGCGCACTAACGTCGGACTGATATTTGCCTAATATGACAAGGTGTGTCACCGTGGGCGCGAGGTACGTTGTATCTACGGCGACAGGAATCCTACACAGCACACGACTGACTTCGCATGAAAGTCAACCTATACTTCATCTCACAGATATTTTAATAGGTCAATAAATTATTCATGCTGATACTGACACATATGTTTACTCTACGATTGTATCTCTCTTTAAAGAACGACATATTGACAAAGCAGTTTAAGATATCGGTTAGTTTCATCTAATCATGATTACAGGGACGTTTGCTCTCTTTAAATTCATTTGTTTTACCTGTAAGATTGTAAAACGATGAGACTGTAAAGATGTTTTATTATTAGAAGAATGGTTTTTAAGCTGAAAATTGCTCATTCAACGGTAGCAACCCGCATACCCGGTTTCACATAATTTCTTAAATTGAGTTATTTTACAGATCAACAATATGCATGTCATTCCAAGTACATGTATCAATAGTTTCGTGCGACAATATTCTCATAATTGAATTTGGCGCTAGAATGTCCTAAACTAGTTTACATATCAGCTTTTTATTTGAAATATCTTTTTTATATATTTATAAATTCTTCTCCTTGGAATTTTTAAGTTTAAGTCAGATACCAAGTGAAAACTGTAAACTTGGAGCCAGACGTCACACACACCGAGATAATATCGCGTTTAAAATATCTTTATTGATGGGAAAGAATTGCTTACTATTTTACTCATACAAGCTTTGTACAGGCGGTATATGATTCAATAATAGTTCTAATAAGGTTAATTTTGTATATTGTATTGACTGTATCATGTATGTCTATATAGTCCAAATGATTAATTTGTTTAGTACACACAGCCTGGTATTGTATATACAATGTATACTACAATTGGTTGTAAATGACAGAACAATATTGCGATACAGTTGTTCGCCGCCAACTATAATACAGTGTATAATGATAATTATGTATAACCATCAAATATGTTATCAGTTATAAAACTATAAGTCATTTCGTGTCGTTATATTGTAATTTATTCAATTGTTTTCATATTAAGAGCATTATATGAATGCGATATGGTGACTTTGAGAAATGTTCGAAATAAACTAAATATTATTGTAGACCAGTTTTTTTCTACTGAATTAATAAAAATATGAACACAGAGCTATAAATCTTTATATTTATGATAAACTCGACTGAGTAATATCGCAACCAAGGCAAATGGACATCTTAATTACCACAAACTGTCTACGAAACAAATTGTTATTTATATATTTGATTTGATATGTTCAGTTAATAATGATTGACATTCATCAATACAAGGGTAGACAAAAGTAACAGTCGAGGACCACAAACCTGTCGCCGTGTACAATGAGGGTGTCCAGAGAGGGTGTCTGTACGTCAGTGTCAACCTCTGTATCCATACTTACGTCTGTATGACACTCAAGACTTTTACTATACTTTTATATCGAAGCAGAAACATGAACATTGTTTATTACTTATTGCTGTTCATTATAGGACACAAAAAACATAATTCTTGTAATGAAACACTTAAAAGGTAAGTTTGATTGCTAAACGTAATTGTAATAAAATGCCATGGATGTTTGTCTTAAATGTGTCATATGTCGTTTGACATCATCATGCAAGCGTTTTCAGAAGGTTTATGACAATTTTATCAATACTTTTGTCTCTGAAACTGATGAGTCTTTCTGGAAAGTTAGGGGAAATATTACGTTTTACCGAAAGAGAAAATATTTACCCGCGCTAGAAAAGAAACCGTATACAATTGTATATTAAATCTTCAATTGCATTTAAAGCTGCCGTTGTAGACTCACAGACAACAATTAACGTTTATGTTCCTTGGTCGCAACAATCGCCAGATATCGGCACTTCCCGTACAGTTCGGAAATAGATCTGTACGTGTATGAATATACAATGTACCTAAATTCTCGGTACGTGATGCGGTTTATACTATATCAGACATCTGTTCAGGGAAGCACAATTCAACATTACCTGGTTGTATAGTCTGCCTCGCATTCCTAAAAGATCTCTGCAATACATTCTACAGAGACTAATGCATTCATACCGGCAGCCATTATAGAACTTCTTTCCCCCTGGCTACTTCCGAAGTCTAATTTCCAAAAATAGCCGAGGTGGTCTGATGCGGTCGCCATAGTAATTTACTGACGGCATTGCATATCCGGCCCGCAGTTGGCAGTACATATTCCTAGACAATGACATGCACCCCCGTATAAACGAATAAACACAGACGACATCGCGCGTGTTTCTGTCTGGCCATATATTCATTGTGGCAATCATATGTTAGATATATATATGTATTTTAACCCCTTTATCATTCATATTATATAATATTACACATAGTTTGTGATTGATACGATCATTGTTGTTATGTATCACACTGACTTGACGGTTTTCATCGTCTGCTCAACTGGATAAATGTTTGTGAGTCATACATATAGTTCCTTATGTACAGAGTGCTTACCCCAAACTTGTATTTAGAATAATTTCGTCACGTGACGACACACCATGGTGACACTAGACTTCTTCAGACTGACAATGACTTTCTTCAACGGAATGATCCGAGCTTTCCGATTGATATATCACTCAGGATCTTTTTAAGAAACAATGGATATGTTCGAATGGCTTGTCGACTCTTACACATTATGATAGACTAAATGTTCCTTAAAATTGTTACAGAGTAGACTTGATAGTTCGGAAACCGACAAGATAGAAGAGAGCATTATTCGACCCGGGGGAATTATCAGAGAATTCTGACGGTAAATTAATACAAAATGATATTTTAGTCGATTGTTATTCAAAAATCGCTTTCCATTTTCTTATATCTTACACTTTCAAACATGCTGAGCCGTGCGTTCGATTGATGTATTCTTTACTTTCCGATTTCTCGAGCGAAGCCGCCATTTCTGTTTGGGCACTGTAAAGATTCGCACGAGTACAATCGTTTCCGTCCACAACATCTTTTTATAGAAATTGTCTGAGTGAGCTGTCACTGTACTGAATGCTGATATATTCGGTTAGGATTCTTCCAGTTGATACCGTTTTGATATTTCTGAACGAGCACTCTCTAAAACAAGTACTGACCAGTGAACCTGTTGAGACGTAGGGTGATGATCCAGTTTTAACCGGATTGACTCCATTACTTCCGTATGATATGTGTTTATTAAATGGAAAAAGGTCTTTGCATGATGTCCGGTCTTTGCATGATGTCCGGTCTTTTATACATAATACCAGAACAATTCAAGAGAATCACACAAAAAATAAAATTTCATATTTAAAAAGACTGACAGTAACTGCCATGTGGTAAGTGCAATACAGCAATGGACAAAGCCTCCCCAAATGTGGGCAAAGAACGTCGGACTAAATCCACTTCACCAATAATATTAACACGAACTGATATCTATCCAATCATTGGTTTCAACATTACAGATGTGTTAGAAAACAACATTAACATTTTGCTTACCAGAATATGTTGTAACATTGCGGAGCAATTGATCAACACTATAACACATCATGTGCAGAAATATTGTTATTTTCGTAAAACGACATGAAGGTGCTTCCCCCCATGGCAAGGAACACGAATGGGGATGCCAATGCCGCCAAACCTACGTTGTTCGTTCAATATCGAATTTTTCAACGTATGTCAGCTTTTGTCACCTACCAAATCTGTGTGAATCTAAATCGGTACAGAGCAGACATTGTCTCCCCTTGGTATAACAAAATGAAAACACTTAATCAAACAATAAAAGAAGACCCACATTTTATGAACTTTGTGCGCCTTAGCGACCAATTTGTCTGATTTGCATCTTCATATTTCATTATGAAATGTATACATTATGTACCACGTGCAGATAAACTATTTCTCTTGTACATTGCTATCATAGAGGAATACGGAAACAAGTGAAATGTATCTATACATTGCTGTATTAATTAATAGATAATGGTGATTAATAGTTGCTAAGTTCATAATAAAATACATTTAATTAGAGTTTACATCAAACTGTATTGCTTTAAAGGCACCGATATATAATAATTCCATCTCATTAATTACTAATTATCCAGCCAATTACTCTATTTACTTTCCCGATTACATTATTTAAAGGGCAAAGGGGTCGTATATTTCTTGCAATGAATTTCTAAAAAGAGAATTATCTTTATCGATCATAATTCTAAATAAATCTTCACCAGTATTTACACATCAGCGCTAGATGAATGTTCGTAGTTGTGAATTTATGACAATATGATTCTCTGATTGACGATATGAACATGTGATAAAATTTAACATTGATTTATACGATCGTTCGATGTCTGTTATTATATATCATCGTAGACAATCGTAAATATAATCGTAAATATTCACATTTCATTCCCCGATATGATTTTATATTCACATGTTAATACTTCAATCAGATATATTGGAATATCTGATGGATTGCTTGCGTTGTCTTCCAGCCGCTGAAAAATAAACAATGAACTCCTTCGGCAGCATTTATCATCGTCGATTCTACAACGTCGTCGATGGCCGTATCTCAGATTATGATAATTGCTCTGTTTGAACCAGTTATGACATTGTTATATCGGAATTCCACTATGATTTTTATGCATTTCTGTAGCTTATGTCGGGTTTTTCTGGTATTGTATCTCTTTTTTGCGGTTTATCTCAGATATCATTAAGGTTTTAATGGCTTTCTATATGTTATCTCGGAATAGCTCTACGGTGTAATGCTTTTAAGCAACTTATGTCGGAATATCTCTAAGATTTAAATATTTTAAAGCAATTTATGTCGGAATGTCCCTAAGTTTTTAATGTCTCCAAAGCAATTTATGTCAGATTGACTACAGTTTCAGGCAATATCATCTTCAAGTTTACAAAGCGATCGGTCTTGCTTGAAATAAATGGACAAACAATACGTAATGTGCCAACAATTATTATTAATGATATGTGGTCATGGATAAAACTCGTCTGAATGCGGTTTGTTCCGGAATATTATTAAACATACATTCGTACCATAACGTAATACCATGAGTAAGAAGTATGAGAATGTCTCACTGTTAAGTGGCTTGTTGTGTTTTGTACAGAGATAATGTAGAACATTATGATTCTATATTATAGCCAGGTATGTAATATTTCATATCATCTCTTGCCCACAATGGAGTTTATGCGCGGCGTCTCCATATATTGAGTGATCGATGTTGCACGTCTTTGCATTTAAAGATATATTGTGCTCATTATTTGTGTTCATTTGTTTACCTCAAGAAACATGAAAAATGTACTTAATATAGTGAAGTTCTCTGTATTTGTCCAAAAAAGACGTTTCTACGATCATAATTTTTTTTAAAAAACTGGAAAACAAGCGGGTGTTTATTACTATTTTTGTCCGTTAGTAATATGAGTAAACAAGATTGTTTTAAGCGGTTATACATGGCAATGGTTCTTATTAATGATGTTTTAGACTATAATACAACAAAAATGGATCAAGCCCATTAAATAGTTTTTGGTTCAGAAGAGCCAGATACATCTTTAAATAATAATAATAATATCTTTATTTCATGAAAATTTTACAATAAGCTGCAGTTGTAATTTTTTTACAATGTGGTTTTCAATCGACAACAATGTAAGAAATCAACATTAAAAACTATCTGCACATCTACACATGTTCATACATACAACATAATTATACAAAAGATACGATGATCGGGAAATAAAACAACCGCAGACACCTCACATAAGACACATGTATGCAAATATGAAATATACTTGACTCAGCATTAAATATTTCAAATATTTATTTTTGAATATTAATACATTTTATTGGCATAAGATTTTAAAAGTAAGTGTGGAGACCAGTCTCTGAATACAGCTTTACCATTGGTCAATTTTAAAACTAAGCTCAGAAACGACCAATCAGAGACTTACGTTTAGAGACTGGTCTTCACTGAGCTAAGATATTTGATACCCAACCATTCATTCACTGGGTGAAGATGATTTGTTATGTTTTTAGCGTTTGTTACAAGTCAGTTGTTCATTTATGAATTTTCTTAGAGCGTAAGCCGAGTAATACAGAACACTATAACTATGCAAGCAAACAGAAGCTGGAGTCCGGAAACCAGTGTATGTATATATTGTGTTACATCAACTTGCGTGTCACAGTACTGTAGACAGTGGACAATGGGGGAAATATAACTTGTCAAACTGTCCGTAAGATTAGACACAGCTTGAGAGACAGGATAGACACATCGAAGTCGGGAAATCATTATTATGATTTCTTTAGCTGTACGCCGTATTTAAAACACTGTGCTAGCTATGTACAGCGGTCAGTTCGAACCTGCTCTTCCGCAAGCAACTGACATGTCATGAACCCGTGGAGAAGAACTAGTGTCTTTGTGTGTATTGTCTTCGGTCAAATTGTCCTGGTTTGCATAAGTCCCATCCGGGTTTCGAACATACGATCCGTAAATCAGCAGTCAAGTACTATAATAACTAAGCTTTACGTGCGAGCTCGTGAAATCATTGTCTGGATAAATGATTACCTGCATAAATTCCAGTTATCCGGACCGCTTGTTGAGTACGATTTCCGCCATGTACATGATAAGGTCCGTAACTCGTCCCAACGGGACATAATTACGTTGTTAATCGTCATTATATCATGATTTAATTTACACCACACAAGTGGAGAATGTTAGATTTCTCTTTTATCTCCACTAATGTGATTACAGTCCATTTAACCTTTGCTTTGATGGTGGTCAATTTCTAGCGATAATACAGCATAATTAGCGTTATTTCGAACTGACCAATAAATGGGCAGCAGAACAATCAGTGCGGGACTATTAAATTTCTGCGGTCCTTTTATCGACGCAATGCACAAAAGATATTTTGTAATTTTTACTATCTATCTATTCTAAATTACACTGTTAAAGAATTTCGAACGTATGTGTTTATGTCTAAATACATAACACTCAGATCGGGCCGTATGATGTTAAAAGATCATTCTGGATAATAACAATGATTTAGCAATGATAGTGTCCAATAAAACATTTAGATCTGTCTGTCGCAAATAAAAAAATCCGTCATTGCCAAAGGTCAAAAAATCACAATACGCTTCAATGTTTAATCAGAGAATGTATCAATAGGGATAATGACTTGCTAACAAATTGAAACTTTCATCAAAGTAAAAATCAAGTTTGGCGGGAATCGATTATCTATGTGAATGTTTACGATGTTTTTACAAACCAGTCTGAACAGAGTTGCCGTACTGGGAATGGTGTTTAATGTCATTATGTTATATATTGTATTTTCCGTTCAATTATCTACAGTCCTCCAGATGGTCTGGTGGGTATGTCTTTGAAGAAAAAATGTTTTAATATCATTATATTCAATATACTACTCCATTAAATGTATTTAAAATTCCGAACTTTGATCAACAAACTTGGTGTGTATTTATTTCTCTTGGTTTGAAGTAGACACGAATGCGTATAAAGTAAAGAGTTTATTTATTATAGAGAAACCCCTAGTAAAAGGACCAGCCATTTCTCACTTATGAGATACCTTCTATCTGAGCACATTTACTTCCCGATTCATATCCTTTAATATCAGGCACCAGGCAGGTAGGCACATGGTTACCATTATTAAGCTGGCGGATCACCAACCGGCATATCCGAACCACGGACCTATATGTTTATAGGTCCGTGTCGGAACGGAGCCCGGCTTCCGGGATTGGAACCTCCCAAGGCGAATGAATGCCTTTACTATTCGGTACGAATATATATGTACGTGAAAAGTCCAATTTCATCTGGATAAAAACATAAACAATGCTTTAAGTCAAAGTAGAAAATAGAAACACAAATGTCTTTCAAAATTGCAATATTGCAAACTATTTAACAAATTATATATACACATATAAATATATTTATAGTATAAATCTAGAATACTTAACTTCATTTTATTTATTAATTATACAAATTACTTAATTTAATTAATTTCGCTATTGTGGTTTGCATATTTTAATTGGTGCATTGTGTTTTATCACTGCATGTGTCAGTTGAGCTTCGCCTACACAGTGCTAACTCGACACTTAAATCTTCAAGCTAGGAGGCGGTAATGGGGACTTTGTTTTATACAATGTGCAGAACTGAACTGTTTCCTATTTATGTAAATGCACTTAAAGAAGATCACAGCATCCGATTCAGTCAGTCTCTCATACACAACATTTGAAGTGCTGTATAACATCACTTATAGACTACAGCAAAACCTCACTTAAAGACCACCTCAATAATAAGACCACATCAAAATTAAGAACACAGTTTAATGTTCAAGTCTATGTTCTCTATGATGTTCTTTATTCGACCATCTCAACAATATGATCAGTTCTCAAGGGTCCAAAGGGTGGTGGTATTATTGAGGTGTTACTGTATCTAGAATATCACCTCATTATTAGGCCCATATTTTAACGTCCCAGTGTTTAATCTTTTTCTAATTTTCAACATCAAAATATAGTGTCAACGATTTTGCCAAGTATATCGTCTGTGTCAATCTTATTATAAAACTAAAGTAAACAGTTTGATTTAATATGTATGCATTGTAACGTCATGTGCTCTTCAGAAAATGTATGCATTCCGTTACATATACTTTGTATGTTTGCTTTAAACATGTTTATATGTTTAATGCATTAACATATTTGTGTTTGTGATGTGATTTCAAGTCGATGCTTATTCCTCCTCACACCAAAGACTGACTTCCGTCAAAACCAATGGTGGCTTATCATGGATGTTTCAGTTTCACTGTAAACAGATTTTCTGTATTTAAAATCTCACACTATTTAGAGCTGTGCAATGCATCAAGGATTTTTTTTAAACTAAGAAGGTTAATTTTGATTTAAGTTTTGTTTAAGTAAATGTACTTGTGCAGAGATATTTGTACATTCATTCGTGTTGGGGTTCAGCGTTTGATTGCATATGCAAAGACATAAAAGGTTTAAGGTTTTAAAACTAGAGAACGGTTTCCAGATACAAAACTCACTTTTAAAAACTCGTTAATAAATACATCCATAATATTCTAAAGTGACTTCTGGTAAAAGTTATTTGGCGATATTCTATAGGCAAAATATTTTAAGATATACTAAAGCATGTGACGAAAGTACATTATATTCCACCGAAATAATTTGAATAGAAAATCAGTTTGACGCAGAAACACAGCCAAACTCTGGCCCTTGGACAAAGTATTTTTCAATCTAACTCAGTTCGAAGAAGTGCTGTTTAATTAATTATATGTCGATGAAATTGCGTCACACTGTTGCTTCTATATAGATTCTGGTGTGCTTAATGCCCGGATAAAATCCTGTGTGTATTGCAGATTTTGTAATAAGTTATATCATTGGAAACCATGTAGTTTTCAAATGTCGGGTGATGATAATACAAGTCATGTACATGTTTTAAGTCGAATTTGTTTTTTTATTTTAATACAATATGACAACCATTTGAGAGCAACATCGCGATAAAATAAACAAAAACATCATATTTCATTTGTATCAGAGTTTAATTTATGTACAATAACAACAGTAAGAAAACAACAAACGAAGAAACAATGACATTCATACTTCATCAAAAATAGTTTGACAGTTAAACAAGGGAAGTAACAATTTCAAATCATAGTTCAAGAGTGACGTCCCTTAGAAAACAGTCAATTTCATCGTGCATGTGTTGCAATTAACGTAAATTCTACCATAATATTGTATTCTAGTGAGTCTCTAGGTACGATCAATATCAAATGGTCGGAAAAGTCCTTGTGGAGTACTGGTTTGATTTGGAGGTGGAATTTTTCCCGACGGCGGGCTAGGCAATGCCGGCGATCTGGAATTAGGGGAAATATGTCGGGGTGAGGACTGTCGTGTACTGTGTAATGGATTTCCGACGGGGTGGATTGGATTAAAAGAGGTATCTTCAAGAGATGGCGAGATAGAACCGCCACTGGAATTCAGGGCTCCGCTCGTGTTCAGCAGCGACGCATGTTCAAGAGCGTGACTTCTGTGTGGACCGTGACCGTTCGGTATGCTGCTAGAATTATGAAACGGATGTTGTGGATTTAGTCCCCCTGTTCTACTAAGAAAAGCAGACGACATTCCTGGTAACGTTTCCGGTCTGGGGCGCAATGGATTTGGAAATGGATAATGTCCGAGACTTCCGACGCTTGCTGACGTCACCGGGGGTGACACTGTTGGCACTGATGGTCTCTGTAGAGCCAGTGAGTTGTAGTATGGGTAGTTTACTGGGGTACTCTGAGGCAGACCGTACGGGTATGAAGCAGCAGCGGCAGCGAGGTAGGCGTAAAGGTGGGGATCAGCTATACCATATGGCCAGGCCATAGCCATGCGTTGTCTCTTGTCTTTCATACGTCTGTTTTGAAACCATACCTAGAAAATACAAATAAAATATATTTAGACTAAAATTTTGCACAAAATAGATATTAACAAAGACGTGTTTCACCTTGTGATATATTATTGTAATGTCATTAATCATACTTGGCTGTATCGCTTGTCCTAAGCCTTAACCAACTCAAGAAATAAGGTCGTAATTATATACATAGTACATAGAATTTCAAGACGATTCATTATAGCAAACTGTTTTCACTTAAACGTTCCATTTTATAGTCAGTCTATTTTTCAGAACGACTGACCAAAATGAAAAACACCTGCAATTAATTTTCTAGGCCATCAAACAAATGTGCCCACAATAAAGTGTCAAATAAGATGTCTTAATCTGATTTAATCTCCAAATCTACGCTAAAGTAACAGTATTTATCTTCATATTATAAATGTCTTCCAATGCGATTTTGAATTATTACACAGTAAAACGACAGAAGGCGACGATATGAACGAATGGACAAATTAGTTTCGCAATTAATTATTTATGATCAATAATTATTGTACATATGTTTTATAATCCCGTTTTGTTTGAACGGGAACAAAAAAACTCACGACATATGACGCCGTTCATTATAGAAAATAACATTGTTGTAACAAGTTTTTTTTGGATAATCAAGTAGTTACAAATCCCATAAAATGATTATTCGCACCATTTATGACATTTTATCCCTATTACCGGTAGATTTTATCAATACAATCAAAGACGAGATTTTGCGAAAATTAAATGTCCAATTTGAAATTGGCGCAATAAAAAGACAAAACAAATTTCGATTTCTAAACGTGATACTCCGTAAATTAGCCATATTAGGCGTCGCCATTACTTCCCTTCAAAGACGGGAATGGGTGAGCACTCACGGCTCTGTGTTGTTTTCCCACAGCTGAGCCCAAAATTTGAAACCTAACGTTGTACGGTTGCCATGGTGAGGATGTGAACAGCTTTGAACATCGAATGATTTAAGTGATCGTTTTGATTGGTTCTTATTACCCGCTACTCATTACCGATCGTCTGCAATTATCTTTAACTTAATTGTCGTCTGCATAATATATTTAAAACAAGATAAAAAGCCACTTTAAGTGTAATGATAACGGAGAATATACTAAATCATGACTGTCGGGACTTGTGAAACAGTTTAAGTTATAACAAATGTCTACGTTTAAATGAATCCATTTAAGCCTGCTTTCGCGTCTCTTAATTATCTTATTATTTCTATATATTTTTGTACAGTCTTGCTCCTTGTCGGGTATTAAAACATTCAGACAAAAATGCAGAACCGAGCGACGCAGAAACCTAATTATAATGACTTAAGCTAGAAAATGTGTTATATTGCGGTAACAGGATTAATTCAGATTTGAAATAAATTTGTAAATAAGACAACATTGTCATGCAAATGTAATGGAAATATATACAAGCATTATCTTTAATTTAAGTCAGTCGATATTTATGAACCTAACACACATGTCGTAAACTATTAATTTCCGAAGATTTATAACCGATCTATTGTCCTGTCATTATACAAATAATGACTTTCTAATGAGACTTGCTGTGTTCATATGACCGCCATTACATTCAAACAAGATTTCAGTGCCATGGGTACTTACTAAATGCAATATAAAATAGTTTATCTAAAGCTTAGCACAAGACTATAGTAACTGCATATTTGACAAAACTGATTCACCATAGCTTTACGCCAAGTCCTCGATATGGTAGCAATCATAAATGTGAACACAAACTCAGCAACAACTTGCTTAGACTCCTTTACCGATTACACTTTAAACAGAAACTATATTAAAAGTTTGCTATTTTTGTAAATTATATTTTGAAATGTGTTTCCTGAAAAGCTTCAAGTCGAAAGAAATGTACTAATTACCTTGATAGTATTTTCTGGTAGATTGAGTTCTTGGGCTAGCTCACAACGTCTTGGGCGAGACACATAGTTTTCCTTGAAGAATTCTTTCTCCAGTCGATTGATCTGCTCTCTACTGAAAGCTGTTCGGTAACGCCTAACTCCATTCTCATCCAACAGGCTGTCTGGAAATAGAGAAAACAAACTGGTATTAAAAGCCACAGCTAATAAATATCGGGTTTGCAAAGCATCAGCACACTGACTGGAACACCAATCGCGTGTTTAACATGCGACTTATTGTTTTTTCTTCGCAATAGATTGGTATAATATATTTATAATTTTCTGATATAAAAATGACATTATAGCCTTTGGACTCTTGTCCGGTTGGCTGTTTTGTCCTGTCCCCGGCACGAGGTGCTCTTTGTGATCTTTAATTAAGCATTGTTAATATCGTAAGGGCCATGTCGCCAGTGTGTGTTTGATACTAGTGGAAATCAAGTGGTTTTAATGTTTGAGTAACGGCTGGGAATTAGTTCCGCGTGCACGAATTCACTTTCTGCTCACACAAAAAAAACAGTTCTTCTAATTAAAATGTTGTAAATTTTCCAGTGAACTTCTGTCTTGGTCCGTTATCTAATTTTCGACATCCATAATATGGCCACCTTCATGTTAAATGAAGGGGAATAAAACGATTGTAGGCGAGACCAATTTATCTGCGATAAAATTCGTTTGGACCACCATTCATGCCTTCATTTCTGACTCAGGAGAGTATTTATGGGCGATAACTACATCATCAGATGGCCGGACTTCAAATACGCATACTTGTTACATAAACTCATCTGTAAACGATTTAGTCGCTGATCCTTAGACCCTCCTGGAACTTTGAATTACCTCCTCAATAGAAAGTATCGACAGGGGGTGTAATTAATTTAATGGCGGCTATTTGTAAATTGCATAGTCATTATTCTCGCTCCATAAGAAAGGTATCAAGTAATCTTGATTAGCTCGTAATACGAACGGAAGCAGGTTTCTTACGATTTAATTAATATCAATCTTAGACTAATTAATAGATAAAAGATTCTAATGTATTCACGCTGGCTCGAAACTACGTTGGAAGCGGAATAATGCACATCGAAAGGTTTTCCTTTTTCACCGAAATATTTAAAACGTTTTCTTGTTCAAACTCTATTGTAACAAGTTGCTAATTGTTGAGAGCATTATTTTCTGAATAGGCTAAAATATTCTTTACGACTTTGATTTTGGTTCAATTATCTATCAATGCACGAAGATTAGCACCAACGACCACATTGAAATCTATTTCTAAATCATTCTTACAAGGAATAAAATCATATAACAATCGACCAACGTTTTATAGTATAATTAAGATATATTAATCATCGAAGAAAGAATTAGAAGGTATTCAACAATAAATTTTACAACACGAAATCGTTTGTTCGTTCAGAAGAATTTCTATGTCCAACATATTTGGTTAATTCTTATATTGATACCAATTCAATTTTTCATAAATAGATTTGTCAGGTTTTACGATCGACATTCATTGGTCATTTGACCTTATCCAGTAATTTTTAAAGGAGTGTGGATTGCTAGGATTACAAAGGGACTTAGACCCTTCTTATTAAAATCATCACCTTTAATTGATGGGTCTTGTCAGAATTTTGAGCATTCATTGTATTCAAAGAAAACATTAGCACGCGCCTTTTTGTTGTTTGGTAGCGTCCCATTGTCGTCTGCTTAAAATACGTCGGCATTTACGCATCATTGAACCGGCGAAATTGAAATTTTGGTTTGATCTATTTTCTTGCAATCACCTTTAATCTGCTATAATTGATCGGCTATTTAATTCAATCAAGTGGCATCAAAGGCTATCGACTTTCAAGTATTATTTTCTTAATTTGGAGCATAGCTTAAAAACCAATTGCTGTTGAGGTGCAAACTTTTCTTGTCTCGTTAGTAATGCTGACTGATAATATATCTATTATTTCTATGGGAGAGGTAAATAATTTATTCTCCTAATAAATTATCTCACCAAATGACCTCCCCGAAGCTAAGAAAAACTTACTAGTGTTGTAATTATGACAATATTAGCAGAAACATATCGTGAGATCCGACGGGGCCCAGCTAAGGAAATAGTTCATTTTCACCTGTATATCGTTAATGACACCACGAAAATTGGTTTAAATCCTAGAAAGCAATTGACACGCCGTAATGCTCGCAGTAAAGCGCTAATTGAAAAATAAAAATCCATAATGACCAATTGGGTTATAATCAACGATGACCAACATGAAATTGTTGTCCAAAAGTTGACCAATAATTATATCAAGGGGTTATTATACTAATAAAATATTCAAAAGCGCGGATAACAAGACCTGGGAAAAGTCGCTCTCGGGGATTTCACATTATTGATGTTAGAAAATGAAATCTTCTTGATTACATTGCGAAAATCTCTGACTTGCTTTATATAATGACCGTGAGAACTTAACACGTATTGTCTTTAGCTAAACATGAAACATTATACACTACGTTTGTTCATCGTGAGTCTGATACATAAAACCATTCCGGGTAGATGTCACTCTAAGAAATGGGCAACTTGCAAACACCTTACGTCTTGTATGTTATACTGACTTGGTTTTGATTCTGTCCTTTGGAAACAATACATAACAGTTATAGCTATATTCGGTGTTTGATGTTTTTGATTTGTTATCGTTATATAATCCCTTGAAACACTTGATGAATAATCAGTCCAGCCATTGATATAGGTGCTAGTATGCGTAACTCGAGATTCAATATCTCTTGTGATCTGCTAAGAGTTTTATTACTCGAAATATGAGTTTTTGAAAGTTTGAGTTTTAAACTGATCTCTCTTTAGATATTTTGTGAAATTGGACTCTGAACCACGATGTAGTTTGGTCATCGAGGGTGATTGTTTCAATGTACATAGTTAATATGTTGGAATTCTATCAATAGAAACTGAAAAATTAATGAGTTTTTATCCAGCGGAATATATTTTTAATTTAAACGTATTTCGATCAGATTGTCTTAATATTTTCGTTAAATACGTGCATGTAATTGATGGGTCGAGCATTTGGAATTTCTTAATATTCTTTAAATTTAAACAATACAACAACATATTACAATTAAATGGATCTAATTTGTTGTTAATTGGGTATCATTATTATTGTATATTATTATTACGTACATCAGATTACGTGTACAATATACAACAAATTTCAAGACATTACCCGAATACTTTTTGGGGAATACTGGTAAGTTTGGAATTGTGTATAACTTTAATACTTTTCATTCTACTTTAATTTGAATTTTAAATGTATCAAAACTCGTATAATGTCGGTTTTCTTTTGTTTTCTTTCGCTGTTGAACATGGCATACAAACACTTTCGTAATGAGACAATACTTTAAACACCAAGTACTCGGCTGGTCTAAGTGTAAAACATATACATAAAGTAGTTGTGTGTTGGATGGCCCTTGAAGAGACACTTGGCTTAACAGTAGGTCGAGAACTTGTACAATTAAACCATTCAAATGATTCTTCCTGATTTCATTGTAAAAATACATTCCAACGCTATCATTGGCTAATTTCTCCTACGCCATCGAGTTGTTCCTGGTGCAATTGAGGGTGCAACATGGTGCCCCTAAACAGGACTCTGACTTAAATCCTTTATTCGGTGTCCAGCATAGGGTGTACTCATTTTTTGTTTGCAGAATAAAAACGAAAATAGCACATTTCCCAAGGACAGAACTTAATTCAAGTGCAAGCAATTGTAGCTACTTAAGGATCATCTTCACAAAAGCTCTTGATATTTTATGATATGCCAATTATCTGAATTGTTTATGTTTGCGCCTAGAAAAGATGCGGGAAATGTGCAACTAATGTTGTTGTTGAACATACAACAGACATCTCACTGGAGCATCAACGGGAAAGCTAATTGTCTGCTTACAAAAAAGTCTGCACTATTTTATAACTCAAATACGTACAGAAAAGAGAGGCACCACGTGGCAGGAAGTGCCGTAGACATAGGGCGAAATATGTTGAGACGAGGTTACACCTTGCTGCAAGACCATCGAGTTGCCTCCAGAACAACTTGCCAAAGTTCATTGTGACCACTTACCAAGCGCAAATAACGTTTGGTGAATAGTTTAGACCGACCGTTTGCAGTGTCTTAAAAACATAACACTTGATCATATAAATGTAAACATCTATATTAATTTAGTCCCAGGGTCTTACCAAACATAAGATTCTCGATACATGAGTTTGTCATGGATTTTCAATAAATAGACACGATATAATGCCCAGAATAACGTATGAGCTGATTGAATTTGCTTAGTTGACTAATGTGCTAGACAATTTGTTATCAATATAGTAATGCGTTAATTAATTTCAGGTTCGGTGATGGTCTTATATATTTTGTTTTATATTTTTCAAGTACGTACAACTTCACTATGTCCTATTAGATTCAAGTATACCGGTGATTTCTCAATACTGCGTTGACCGTATCTATTGTTTACCGGCATTTTAGCCACTGGGTATTATACCATTAAATGTAAATATATTAACACGTCCTTTTACATACCATACTCGGCTGTCTGGCCTTTATATATTAATTATTGTTATCGCAAGTAAATGAATGACTAAAGGGAGGGCATGTGATATTTCATAGTAAACCTTAAAACGTTGACAATCTCTTAACGATAAAATATTCTACACAGAAACTTGTAGACAATTTCCTTGAAATAAAACATTCCAGCCCCCAATCTCCTGAAGCATCTCAAATAAAAATATCAGCTCAATATTGAGTTTTTGCTCAAATCAGAGCCAGAGTTTGAGACAGTCTCATTTGGACCTCTTGGATTTTTTTCGGGAAAATAAACGCATCTCCTTTTTCTTGTTCTGTGATACCGATTTTGAGCACCGGTCTCATTAGAGAAAGATCTCAACGATGTGAGATAATGTTTGAGCTGAGATTGATCTCATATTGCGATTCTTCGGGAGATTGGGGCCAACTTTCGATCATTATTTCTTCAAGATATATTATGAATCAGAATTTTATATAATAGTTAACTAGCAAATCTACGACAAGGTTCCATCATTGATAAGTAAAGAGCTTAAAATACATGTTCAACAAAACCAATAGAAAATCTTTCACACATACCCACAAAAAAAAAAAAAAATGCATATTTACAAATACAGATTATTTTAACTAGTATACATGAGTTATCTTATCATGAGATCTACGGAAAACTCATTAAAGTGTCGGATGAACAAGACTGGGGTTCGAACTCACGAATTCGTTACATTGCCAGTTGAAGTTTGAAATTAAACCCGTACGCATATCGTAAGACTAAACTCTTTGGATAGGATTAATTTTAAGTTTTGTAAAAACTAACATTTTGTGGTATTTTTGAGCAAAAATACAGAATATAGTGAAATCATGAATGAATTTATGATATATTCGTAATATATACCACACATACAGAATATATTTCATATTGACATATCAACACCAGCAACCACAACAACACTTGCTCAACAACAACATCTCCGTCGACGTAACAACACAAGAATTATAAATTGTGTTTAATTTATCAGCTAAGAAATACTAAATATAAATAATGTCTTACCTTTTGCAAACGATTGAGATGTTTTCATGTCGTCGTTCGATAAGTCAGGTTTGAATCTCTTTCCCGGCGGCATTGGACTAAGCTCGTTGTCACCGTCACAAGAAGAATCGTCGGAAGCGTGAGTATCATAATCCCGACGGTTGCTAAGTCCGTTCGTCGGAATACTCAATGAAATATTAGCGTCCATTCTGTAATCTGCGACATTGGATGTATTTTCAACATCACTTCCGAAATCAGACTGTTCGTCAGTATGTACGTCCGGACGCTGAATCTCACAATTCATTGTTTGCATTGTTAAATATTACTACACTAATAATGTCCAGTGCTTTAAAAATACGATATTAAGTGTCCGAGGAAAAATAATATATAACATTCAAATCGGAAACGACTAAAGATTTTCAGAAAAAAATGCAAAAACTTCAATGTTCGACCACAGTATATGTTTACAAGATAACACTTGTTGAATATGAATAACAGATAATGCAATGTCGTCCATTTTTATCCATATTTATGGGCGGTGTTCATTGCGCATGACAGATAGAGTTATTAGCCTCGCGCATCACTGATAGTCCAATCAGCGCGTATCAAAAACAATTACAAGCCAATCACGAGCGATTCTTGCCTCGGGGGGCGGTGTTATTTTTCATCGCTGAGCGGCGCGCATCTTCATTACATGTAATAAATATAATGATCGCACAATATACAACAATGCGGTGGTTGTAAAACTCAATGTAAGAGTAATTACATCAAAACAGTATTATCAATATGATTATATTTCCTGTACATCAAAAGTAATTAAATAGCATTCGTCTCTCAAGTCTGCATGTATTTCTTTGAAAATTCTGATTTTTACAGTCTCTTGTAATTAATACTAATTAGGTTAGAAAAATGACCTGCAATTATTTACAACATTGGTAAAATAGGAAATACTTTACATACATGGCTTAGGTGATAGTGAGTGAACATGCAAAAGATTTACGTATAAGAATTTAAAAAAGAATCGCGCACAAATAGTGATTTCTGGGACAAAATAAATGAAGTGTATATTTCGTACAAAATGTATAGAACAGTTCCTCATTGAAACAGCGAACCACACATAAAATAATAATCCACTGCGATTTCTTTTATTTTTTTCTTGGTTCTGCAAAGGATAATTACGTTTTATCTTAGACTTTTAGAGTTATTGAGCCTCAGTTTAATTAAATAAATATGGATACTTTACATCAAATAGATAAATAACTTATTATGGGCTGGTGGCCTGAATCATCGAAATAAAGAAATGAAATTAAAATTGAAACTTAATAAAATAACAAAACGGATTAGAAACTTATTACGGACTAGCGATAGTGTAAACTATACGTTCAAACAAATGATCGCGCGTTGATTATAATATTATATAGATTTTCCCAGGATTTATTAACATTATAATATTTCAATCAAAATGTTAATAGTTGGGTAAACGTAAGAAGACTATTTCACATAGAACTTTAATGTCAACATTATTATTTCAAAACGGCACATTAAAGTGAACTGTCGACACGGATCAAAGTGTGTTAAAGTTAACAGGAAAAACAAAACAACGTATGCATAATGAAATAAGCATGATACAAAAATAAGGGAGTTTTGTTTGAGTTGGGCCTGGAATTGCTTACTTAGGAAGCTGGCCCTTTTCCATTGTATATGTATATTTTTAAGAAAGAAAAACACGGTGTATATACGTATATATATATTTGTTTATAAACGTCTCATCTTTGTACAAATAACACATATATGCGTATAATGAAAACAATTTACAATGTACACAGCCACTCTAGAGTTATACTGAGATACATAAAACATCTATTACACAAATCTTACTCTTATAAATACACATGATAAGAAACTAGAAACAAATGCTAATCCTAGTATAAAAATATATGCAGATGCAAGCCCTGTCCGAGGACTAGTGTGTACCGGAACATCTTAATAATTACTATAATCAATTTTAATTAGAAATATTGCCAGATTTTTTATACAATTTTAACTTGCTCACATTAGGTTGAGTACCTATGTGGTTTGTTTAATAATGTTCCTGTATAAAGACGAAGCCACATTTTATCTTGTTCATCGTTCGTATTTATCATTCATCTAATTGTTTGACATTTCTCGTTAGCAAGGATGAAAATATTAACACAGAATACATGTGTTTACAATTATCGCACGTGCACACTTTCACCATAATGTGGAAATTAATATGAGGTTACGTTTAAAAGAAAGTAAAAGACATCGTAAATGTTTTGTCTGGAAGAGAATGTTGTTGTCATCGTTATTTAAAGCCAAAATGTTTCCATACTTCACGTATTTACTTCAACAGTTAAGTCATCCATTCTTACTTTGATTAAACTTAGTTCAGTTCAAACTTCTTTATTATACATCGATTGTGAAACAAATTCTTACAACTTATACTAATCACTCTCGATGACTGCTTCCCTGTAGCGGATGCTTGGTCCAGTGGTAACGCACTGGACTAGTAATCCAGGGGTCGCATGTTCGATGCCCGGTACCACCACTAACAGTACTAACAGACAAACACCGAGGTCCTGGGTACGAGGCTTCACATCGGGCACGTAAAAGATATACACAAATAAAACGAAGCTTTCGATCATATTCTATTACTTTATTTTGAGATGTATTGTCCGCTGTATGATATGTATATGCCATTATGTTGTGTATTGATATATATCTCACGGGCCTACAGATATATTGAAAATAATATAAGTTTTCTGTAATGTCTCTTATAACTCAATTTGAGTGATGATATACATGTTTTACGTTATAATTATCGTAGTTAGTAATATGTACAATGAATATTGATGAGACTAAAATAAATAAATGATATTGTAATAAATATTTACGTGCTAAGGATTAATATATATTGTATTCATACATACATACATACATATATTTATTAGCATAAACTTTTACAAGTTTATCGCCATATACAATTTAGTATTGACAAGATGGCGATAATACATGAGACAGGAGGAAAGCATGCAAATATTACATTTACAAACATAGACATTTATAAAGCATTTCAACATGAAACAAAGACACATAGTACAGAAACAAAGACATAGAGTGTGGACAACATATACTAATATATATTATTATTATTGACATAGAGCTCTCTTGTAATGGAGAAATGACTAAAAAATCGCATTATATAATTATCCTGTATTCAGACAAGAAGATGTGCCTAAGTATAAGTCTTAACAAAAGGTTTTGTTCCGTTCTATTCTATCTTAATTACGGCGTAGTCGGCGGGAAGAAAATAATATCATAAGACCAAGTTCCTACATTGTTTAGCTTATTAAGTAATTATCAAACCAGTGTTCTGACTATGCCTGCAACTATCACGACCTTAGTTTGATACCTGCAAGGCATGTAAAGGTGCTAGTACGATCTTTGTGAAATAAGTTTCTTGAATTATACACGAGTGGTAATTAGCCACCCAATATGAATAGAACGTCCCGTGGGCAATTATTCGTCGGCATCTAGAAAGGATAGTTTACATGTCAATTAACACCAATAACATATTTTAAATAAAAACTTAACATTGATTAAAACGTTGATATATCAATAAATGCCAGACTACAAACTGATCACCTGATAACATCACGTGATAACGATCTTTACAAGATGGTGGAATGAACATATCAATTAGCGCCCAAGCTTTAGTCATTCAACAGAAAATGGCAGTTAAAATACACTTTGCAATAAAACTTACAGCCAAAAAATGCAATGAACTGGTATTTTTAACTTTCTGTTATTGTTAAGACCATTGATGACGCACGTGTAGTACGGTTGTGCTACACTATTGAACGTGTATAGAACTTTAGATATTGATTATTAACAAACGTGTACTGAAGTCGTAAAGCTTATTCATTTTGCAACAATTGCGAATCATGTTTACAATGTATATTAATTAATCACTCTCCCAATTACTGCTTCTTGTGTCACTAACCAGTATTTACGCCTTATTCAGGGTGGTTACTTACGAGTACTCGAGTTTAATTCAGGAAGGTTACTAACGAGTACTCGTGCGTAATTCATGAAGATTACTAACGAGTACTCGTGCGTAATTCAGGAAGGTTACTAACGAGTACTCGTGCGTAATTCAGGAAGGTTACTAACGAGTACTCGTGCGTAATTCAGGAAGGTTACTAACCAGTACTCGTGCGTAATTCAGGAAGGTTACTAACGAGTACTCGTGCGTAATTCAGGAAGGTTACTAACCAGTACTCGTGCGTAATTCAGGAAGGTTACTAACGAGTACTCGAGCTTAATTCAGGGAGGTTACTAACGAGTACTCGTGCGTAATTCAGGGAGGTTACTAACGAGTACTCGAGCTTAATTCAGGGAGGTTACTAACGAGAACTCGTGCGTAATTCAGGAAGGTTACTAACGAGTACTCGAGCTTTATTCAGGGAGGTTACTAACGAGAACTCGTGCGTAATTCAGGAGGTTACTAACGAGTACTCGAGCTTAATTCAGGGAGGTTACTAACGAGAACTCGTGCGTAATTCAGGGAGGTTACTAACGAGAACTCTTGCGTAATTCAGGAAGGTTACTAACGAGTACTCGAGCTTAATTCAGGGAGGTTACTAACGAGAACTCGTGCGTAATTCAGGAAGGTTACTAACGAGTACTCGAGCTTTATTCGGGGAGGTCACTAACGAGTACTCGTGCGTAATTCAGGGAGGTTACTAACCAGTACTCGAGCGTTATTCAGGGAGGTTACTAACCAGTACTCGAGCGTTATTCAGGGAGGTTACTAACCAGTACTCGAGCGTTATTCAGGGAGGTTACTAACCAGTACTCGAGCGTTATTCAGGGAGGTTACTAACCAGTACTCAAGCGTTATTCAGGGTGGTTACTAACGAGTACTCGTGCGTTATTCAGGGTGGTTACTAACCAGTACTCGAGCGTTATTCAGGGAGGTTACTAACCAGTACTCGAGCGTTATTCAGGGAGGTTACTAACCAGTACTCAAGCGTTATTCAGGGTGGTTACTAACGAGTACTCGTGCGTTATTCAGGGTGGTTACTAACGAGTACTCGTGCGTTATTCAGGGTGGTTACTAACCAGTAACAGCTCCTTACTCAGGGACTGTAAAGTCAGCTGTTCAACCTTTCCCAAGACGGGATTCGAATCCAAGACAGTCGGTCCAGAAGTCAGGTGCTCAGCGCCTTAACCACTATGCATGCATACATATATATTGTATAGAATGGACACTGATGATAAATATGGTCGAAATAACATTTCAAAATATACTAAAAAGAGGAATCAATTAAGTGTGCAACTACATCAAACACACACATACAATTTTACATCGGTATTTTTACCATAATTAAAGTAAACCCCCTATAATAAGACTACTTAAACGGAAGGTAACACAACTGGTCTTAATAGCGGGGTGGTCTCATTATTGAATTTGGTCTGTTTGTACATAAGTCATACATGTATTAACTTTTTAATGACAAGATCTTTGGCGTAAACATACATGTTATGGTCTTTGCACTAGATACACACTGTATATGATTGGAAAAAGTGTTTATTTATTAATGTGTCACCCCTATTTAAAGGGCTATTCATTTCCGATTTATGAGACACCTACTTTCTGAACACATTTACTTCCCGATTCCTAACCTTTAATGCCAGTCACCCGGCAGGTAGGCTAACGGTAACCATTTTAAACTAACTGGCGGCTCACCAAACGGCCATATCAGAACGGACCCCTACCGGGATTCGAACATTCGACCTCCCGATCCGAAGGAGGATGCCTTAACCACTCGGCCACGGAGACGGTATTGTATGTTAATGGCCATGTATTTTTTTCCAAATAAATATCACTTTGATAGCAAAATAAACTTAAGTATTGTAGTATATTTTGTAAGACGTCATATTGGTCCACAAACTTTAATTCCGATTTTTTTATATATGCTTTAAATGTTAGTGCAAAAGATCGCAATTTCAACAATTTGGAACAGAAGTAATTGTCTTTGGTTTAATGATATATGAGATAACGTTATTTCGAACATAGAAACCTACAGAATTATTATCGCATGTAAATATCTGAGTTCTGGACGTAGATTTTCACAAGATCATATAAATGAATGTCTGTCTTGTTTCCGAAGCCATCATGAACGTTTAAACATTTAAATGCCAGGAGTGTTTTGTCATAATAAACACTTAGACAGCCCTTTATCTATCAATTAAGGGGTAATTGATACGTTTTTCTGCCTTTATTACAGCCCGGTGAAGATGCCGATTTCTATAGGTGGCAATAAATATTTACGACCATCGGACTGATGGGTCATTGTAAAATACGATATATCGGCCATTATCTCTGTGTTTAGTACCTAGACCATCTTTATCTCCAAATCAGTGAGAGTACCTTTTTAGGGAAACCAACGCCCAGCGACAACTCTTTTAATAAGACCATAAATTGAACATCACCGATCTCCTGCCGTGTGATATTGAATGATAGTCTTTTCAAGGCAATATGTCCCACAATGGTAACTCTGTACTTCAAACAGATGTCTAACAATGGCTGAAGAAATGGACGTTAATTACATAACAATGGTCTTATATTAGGAACTTTATGATACATTTATGATAACTGACCACAGGAAGCTGATCTTATTGACGGTACGCTCCATGGGAGCCGGGCTACCCATTTCCGGTAATTTAGTGGCCTGAAACCTGAGAAAGTATGTGACTTTCACTCCAAAACAAAAATTCAACGGAATAATTGTGGGAATGGACACTTGTTCCATTACGCAAAGCATTTTACCGATTTAATTTCTAAATAATTATATTTTCGAAGGCTTATGTTCGTTTCGTGTTGTTTGCGAGAAATAAAGCACTGTGAGGCAATCTTGTCTTCAAGTATATACTAATTGCAGCGTCAAGAAAAGCCTTTGGTTTACCAGGGATCGTGTGTTTTAGTGTGTTTCATGTTTTACGATTGTCTATAGATGTTAGGGCCATTCGAAATTTCGAAGTTAATAGGTAAATATGTGAGTGATAACATACGAGAAATAAAATAAGATGTTACATAGCACTTCTCGGGTCAACATTAAGTAAAAAAGCGTAGACTGTCCGACAAATCTAAAAACCTCTAGCAACGGTATGAGTGAAACGATTGTTTTCGGAAAAATCGAAATTCATAAATTTCCTACCCAGACCCTGATTTTTAGCCCCAAGCTTCAATCAGAAATATTAAAAGGTCCGGCAAACAGTTTTAATGAAGAATTTTATCGACGTTTCACACCAAAAACCAACACTACGCAGCTATCTGGCCAAGTAGTAAAACAGAAATTAATTTCAAATGACCGATGCAGGTATTAGGAGGCAATAAAGATGTTATTTTGTCCCAAATCTCGGTATGTTCTCACAACATTGAACCGTTTAAAGTCCAAATTTGACGTTTAATAAGGTTTTCGTTCGGAAACAGAAGTCTTTAGATGTTGGTAAATTAAGCGTTCATTTTACGTATATTAAATTATATGGGGCATTTAACGTGCGCATCTCAAATGCGACACATTGACAAAATAAATTTACAGTTTATCGGATCACACCCGTGAAATTGAAATTAAAAGAAGGAATGAAGAGAAAATAAATGAATTAAATTTAATTTTGTTTCGATGAGTCTACACTACTATATATATGTGCTTAAATTCGCTTTGAAAATACGAAATCTTCTTTGATCTAAGTCGGTGGGACTTCTAAGTAAAGAATTAAGGAACGTTTGAAAAGTCTAATTCGTAATAACGTTTTGTCATAAACCCCCAGGGCCTTTGAACTTATTGAATAGCTGTTTCAAGCTAAACCGCTGGTGTTTCCAATAATCTCAAATCTTTTAAGAAATATCGGTTCATTTTTGTCTAGTTATGAGATGCGAATGTTCAAAGAGAAAAAAGGCGTTTTGCAACCCTTTATTCAGTAAAAAGGCCCACACATAATTTTGTTTTTATGAATATGCATCGTAAAGCATATGACGACAACGATTCATTATTTGATTCGTCAGCGTTTATCTGTAATATAGAAAATAATGTAGTATCTAGGCAGTCTTAAAATGTGTTTCGCGTTATTCCGATCGAACCATAAGAATAGGCTCAACTCAATGTTTAGCTCTCCAATCGATTTAGGAGTATACCTTCCGCACTACCGAACCATCCAAAACCAACGACAATTAAGCAATAACAATGCTTCTAGTCTAAGAAGAGAAGTTATGAAAATATATTACAACATGAAGTGTGTGTAATGAAGTAGGGGTTCCATCAGCTGCTGAATCTCAACGCTCATTTTGATAATGTTGGACCAGATTTTACCATTTTGTAGCTAAATTACCTACAATGTAGACGAAGTTTGACCCGTCAATCAGAATTCTTAGAGTCTAAATGTGTGTTTCTTTTGGAAATTCCTGGAGTCAAATGGTCAAATAGAATCCCTGGGAACACAAAATATAGCAAATATGCTAACAAATGAATTATTAATAATGAATAATACACGTACGGGGTAGGAAAACCTTAACACAATATTTTTGTCATGGCCTAATGCGTTTTTTCGGTATGATTGTGTCAAAACGACACATAAATATATAAATTAGTGACACGTTGAAAAGAAACTAGAATGGGTCTACGAATCATTATTTTTGGAATAATCTGTTGCCATAGAAACAGAATTCGTTTTACACGTATTCTTCAGTTGATAATTCGTTTGTGAGTCATGATGGAATGAGTTTTAAGAGTAACATCAAAGTCATGGAATGTTTAATTATAAAAATAAATTAGTAATTTTGATGTTGTTAAAATATCTGACATTGAAATTTCTATCAGTCATATTCTACACTGAGTCACACTTGTGGGCGTCGGTGGATTGGACAGACGACCCCGCACTTATGCAGTTTTCATAACCAAAATCTAAATGTTGTTTATGTCCAGTTCAAAACTACGTTTTTCAAAATGTAAATACCAATCCTTAACATATTTTCCACAGAAGTAAAATGTATTCAAATGTAGTGGTATGGGTACTGTTGGTTTATGTATGTATACAGGAAAAAGTTTGTTCACAAACTTTGAATTCAAATAAATTGAGAAGAATGCTGTGTACACTGGCTTCATTTCCGTAATGAAAGATACTGCTCTTTTCAAGAATATCTGTTTTATTTAGAACTCACAGAAATAAACTATTGGTCCACAGTAACATAGATGTAAAGAGTATTAAGAAAAATATTAAAATTCTAACTTTCTGAACGAACTTGTTAGCACCCTGTATATATGTATATTTCAAAAATCATTAAACTGTCACACTATTTCGAAAAATGCTCTCAAAATTTCAGACCAAAAATGAACGGATTCGACTTTTCAGACCCCACCACCGGATGCACAAGGCTATCTATACCATTTCACTGAATTCCGGCGTTAAGTAAATCGTGAATAACGAAATGGATCAATGGTGCAGGCATTGTGAAATCAAAGAACTGACGTTGTTCGTTATTGAATACTGACTTCCAGATTCACAGAAAGTACGAATAATTATTGTACATTGTTCAACCGTTAGAATTAATTGAGCAGTAAACATTACTACCAGTATCGAGTATGCTATACGGGTAACGCTCAGATGTTGAACTATTGTTTAACCGATTCACTTACCTGTTATTCTTGCGCCTCTTCCGGAAAAGAAGTTTTCTTATTAAGGCGATGCGACTGTCAAAAATTGCCATATAACTAGTTGTTCTACGGTCAACTTCTACCGAACAACTAAAATAATGTACAGTGAAACTTGAATTATAAGACCACCATTAATTCTGAAGAAAATCGGTCTTACTTATAAGGTGGTGTGATAATCGAGTAAAATATGTAAGAACAATTAAAAGCTGGTTTCTGACCAAAGTTCTTACTACTAAGATGGTCTTCATTTCACGGTTGTCTTTAACTGATGTACTGTACATATATTGTGTTCATTCATTTGATTAGAAGCGTATTTACGTTCAGTAAACCATCTGATGTTAACCGTTGATTGCTTGTCATAATTACATATGCAATATGCTTTATGGAGTTTGCGTTTCTATTTTCAATTAAACATCATTAAGTTAAACGGACCAGGGGAGACAAGCGAATTTTAGTTAATCAGGACCAAGGGAGATAACTGGTGTTAAGAACTAGACAAATTCATATTTGTCTGACAAAACATTATTTCGCAACTATTGGGCTCGAAACTTGGAATTTGGGTGTCAGACCAAATTTGTTCTTTATTATAGGCGAGCAAAAGGACAGAAAGTCGAGGCACTTTATTCGCAGCTTCTGTACGTGGAATTCGGAAAAATATATTTATTATTGTACAGGTTGAGTGTAATGAGAAAATCTCCATATCACATACTTAGCAGTTTGTTATAGTCATGTGTTCATTTTTATGTCATATTATTCAGAACGTGAAATTCATATATAGTTATATATATTACGGTAATTATATTTTTATGACAAATGTGATAAACTGGCTTTGAATGTTATAATTTACAGAATATTTACAGAAGCACCAATGGTGCTTTGTCCGAAACATAAAGCTATCAATCACGACTGAAGAGCATAGATGATCCTGACGGCATTTATCGTGACCCCTTTTACTTCAATCCCAGATAGACGGGGCCATACTTTCGCTTAAAGGACCTTGTCATTTAATTTCAACATCGATGCTTATGTTCTTTTTTAAATCAGCGTCGCTACCATTCGCCAGTTTTAGTCTGAATAATTACACAAAATTCAAACAAAAAAAGATGTTCGAAAATATCACAAAACGAGTACATTTGCACGCGTCCGTTTGCGCACAGAAATTAGACAACGGGAGATAACTGGGACAGAAATATGAAAAATGCGGAATGATTTTGCGCTTTAATAAACATGAAATATACGCAAACACGACTTAAATAGCTAATTGTCATTGCACAGGTCCTCTGAAAATATTAAACACATCAACTATACTATAAACAAGATGTTTTATTTACATCCAACATCATAAACTTCGGATGTCATAGAATGTTAGAAGTGTAAACAAATATCTCTGTAGACAGGTGAAATTAGCGCTGCTTAAAAGGTTTCTGATAGCCACGTGCAAATACTGCATGCACAATTAATTACGATACGTCATGATGAATGCGATATAATACGCGGGAATGCAATGAACTTAAAACGAGTTAATAGTATTTGATGACAAGCGCGGATTTTTTGCCTTTTTCCAAAAAAAGTTCAGCGGCCCTATCTGTTTAGGAACGTGGTCGGAGTTCGGACATTAATAACTGGACAGGTCAGTATGACAGCCCGTACGTTAAGTAGTTCCCATCATGAGACGATAATGGCCACATAATGAACTAATGTACTCGGACGACACAGCTGCCAGTTATTAGTTCTTAACATTCTTTTCTCGCATTTTTTGTGATGATATATTTGTACATATTATATGAAAAAAATGTCACTTTTATATATATTATAAAATGATAAATAAAATGCTACGTATTTGTCTCAGAATAATTTTACATATGAGTCCCACTTTCATAATGGAAAGTGTATTTCAAGCTGCAAGACTATACATTGAAATGATAACAACAATAATAACAACAAGAAGAAGAATCTTATTTAAAGAGGCAATATAGTTGGGAAAACCCAGTGTTTCCTGTGAGCCTACATGATAAATATAATAATTATCATTAATATAATGTATCATTTTCTTATCCGTATATTCTTATAAATTTATTTTCATCCAATTTGCTCTTGTAGTTTCCCTTCTGGTAGTTATGAAGCATACAATATATTGTATTATGTAGTTATGAAGCATACAGTATATTGTATTATGTAGTTATGAAGCATACAGTATTTTGTATTATGTAGTTATGAAGCATACAGTATATTGTATTATGTAGTTATGAAGCATACAGTATATTGTATTATGTAGTTATGAAGCATACAGTATATTGTATTATGTAGTTATGAAGCATACAGTATATTGTATTATGTAGTTATGAAGCATACAGTATATTGTATTATGTAGTTATGAAGCATACAGTATATTGTATTATGTAGTTATGAAGCATACAGTATATTGTATTATGTAGTTATGAAGCATGCAGTATATTGTATTATGTAGTTATGATGCATACAGTATATTGTAGTATGTAGTTATGAAGCATACAGTATATTGTATGACCAATATTAATTTACAATTACTTTATTAATTTTACTAGAAACTTGAGTTTACTAGAATTACTTGAGAAAATGAAACAAAACACGAATATTGAAATTCGGATTGGAAGAGCAATCAAAAGATTGACATTTTTTGACCTCGTGTTTGGTATTAAAACTAGTATGATAAAGTTATAAATGTATAAAGCGAGTAGTTTACAGTAAAATCTCACTTAAAGACCACCTCAATAATAAGACCACCTCAAATTAAGAACACAACTTTGAAGTCCATTTTCACTGTTTTGCTCTTTAATCAACCTCAATATTAAGACCACCTCAATATTAGGATCATTTTTCAAGGGTCCCAATTGTGGTCTTATTATTGAGGTTTTACTGTACTTGTATGTACATAGATTCAGGCCTCCTAGTGTTTTTTGGATGGCTGTGCATGGTGTATGTGGCATTCAGGCCTCCTGGTGCTTGTTGGATGGCTGTGCACTGTGTATGTGGCATTCAGGCCTCCTGGTGCTTGTTGGATGGCTGTGCACTGTGTATGTGGCATTCAGGCCTACCGGTGCTTGTTGGATGGCTGTGCACTGTGTATGTGGCATTCAGGCCTACTGGTGCTTGTTGGATGGCTGTGCACTGTGTATGTGGCATTCAGGCCTACTGGTGCTTGTTGGATGGCTGTGCACTGTGTATGTGGCATTCAGGCCTACTGGTGCTTGTTGGATGGCTGTGCACTGTGTATGTGGCATTCAGGCCTACTGGTGCTTGTTGGATGGCTGTGCACTGTGTATGTGGCATTATCTGCTCGATTTCTTTATTCATTTTCAAGTATCTTATATTCACAGGAGAAAATGTGTAAAAGTTATTTTGTCTGTAGTTGATTTTAGTTAAATACAGAGGTTACCTCTCTAAACCGCAAGGAAAGCTTTGGCAACACGTTGTTACTACAACAAGTACATTTGTATTGTGGAAACGTCCTCGACCGTCACATGCATTTAATTACAATACATCGGTTACCTGTCTAATTGCGGAAAAGAAAGTATATTATGGACAAAAATGGTCCCCTCAATGTGTGTATGCATCACGCCAGCTGCCTAATGACTCTTCAACGAGCTGAACTATCAAAGATGAAATACAATGACTACTTATTATTGCATCTTATTAACAGCAGCTACGTCATCATACCAAATATTGTTGTCATAATCATATCGAATAGCGTCATAACGCATAAAACATATTTTGTGTTATCAAACATTAATAAATAACGCAGTCGTGTTTACAGTAATGAAATGATACTGTCTTATTATCCCACAGCAACAGTTTTAATTGCAATAGTAATTAATTAAGCGATGAATTTAGTTATTTATTATAAATTAGTCAAGTTCCTTCTTACATTGTTCGTGACTTGCACATTAGATTTAGGACCAAGAACTAAAAAACATGACGTAGTAATAGGCGATAGCATAAATTGTCTAATAAAGTCAGAATCAGGGACATAGAGGTTTTTGACTCGTGAATAAAGTACAAATTAATTAATCAAGCTAGAGTACCAAGCAGACGACACCGTTTGCAAAACGATTGAAAGAATAAATATATATTTTTTAATTATAAGAACACTGAACCCACATTCGAAGACGCAATTTGATTTTAAATTTAATGCCATCGGAACTCATCAGTCCTTAAAGCATTCGGGAAACACCGGCAATTTCCGTGAAGCTGTTATTTTAATTGGACGGAAATTGCCGATGTGTACCGGATGTCGATACAGTACACCATACGTATATTGACAATGGCGATCCAACAGAAAGGAAAACGTGAATCACGCTCAGACTGATTTTTCATTTTTCGAGTCCTCGATGAATAATCAGACTGTGATGGAAGTACATAAATAAATACACTCGATGCCAATAAAATAACAAGAGCAAGACATAAATGGTCTTTAAATGGATTACTCTGAACCACCATTATAATCTGACGAAGTGCTGAGGACGCTCACTAAAATTGTGTTTGTTAATCATAACCCTGAAACAGCCATGTCTGGGACACTATCGAAAGATCAAGTGATCTTAAAGAGACATTAGATTCGGAATACTTCGCAAATAGTCGACGAAAATGACACAAAAGTGCCATTAAGATGATTAATACGTCATTTCTGGACCGCTATTATATTGGCTTTGATTACAGTAGCAAATCGCCAATCTTTGCTGTTTATTGGAATCTAATACTACTAGGAGCAAGTGGTCGTTTTATACGAATCAAATAAGAAACCTTTCCTGGAAACAAATTGTCTTCAATTATTTTGTAGGAAAACTGGCGTTGGTAATTCCATATTCTGTCTAACTTTCGCGTTATGGTCCTTAATGTGAACATAGGTCTACGTCTCCAGTCGCAAACACCAAGATATCATGTGTTTGAGAGTTCTGTTTTAATTTCCTTTGTGATAATATTATAACTTTGACATAAGTGTTGGATTCTTGTTGGTATATTTTATTAATGTATAGTCATAGATTTTAAATCGCGATTACCGTATACACCGAATTGTCAAGGATGGTATCGCGTAAGTTAAGGGCACATATGTGGGACAATTTATCGTGATAATTTAAATCCATCCGTCTCCATGACGATACTAGAAATAAAAGATGTAAATGTCGAACAAAATTTATGCTGAGACGTGCAAAGATACTGTAAATATATCGAGATCAGTTTCGAAAACGTTAAATTGAACACCTGTTTGCAGATCCCATGTGCGGACGATGGCGGTACAAGCCCCGGCTGCGACTTTCCAAAGACGTTAAACTGGTACAAAAACCCTTTGCATAAGCAAGGTTTTAAGTGTATAAGTGTAGTACCAGGATTGAATAGCCAGATGTCTGGTTAATGTGACTAGGTGAGTTATCATGCCGCTTATCACAGTGTGGAATCGTGGCATTTACAATCAGTAGACATCGACTCGGTACGAGTGACAAAATTGTTTGCGGCACAAAACGCAGTGCACTTCTCCATGATGACGGACGAGGTGCCAATGAGTGTACATTGTATATTGTCAGTCCAGGAAACATACTGTTGACTCGCCAACAAGACAAAGACTACGTTCCGAATTCTCATACAATAAGCTACTAAATCTACGATGGAAATACAGTAAAACATCATCTAAAGACCACCTCAATAGTAAGAACATCTACAATTCAGAACACAATTTTCAAGTCCATTTTCCCTATTTTGCTCTTTATTCAGCCTCAGTATTAAGACCACACCAATTATTAAGACCAGTTCCCAAGGGTCCAAAGGATGTTCGTATTATTGAGGTTTGACTGTATTACAAACTATGATACTCAAGGACACAAAACACAGCAATAACGCAATAACACAGTGTATAAATGATAAACACATATATGTTAGGAGAGAAGTAAATCTCATGTTATTGTAACGTTAACTAATAAGACGTTTCAACAACGGTCAATAGTTTTTGCTTCTACTGATGATAAGTAATAAATTCATATACAATGTATTTTGCAATGCCGTAGTTAGCGTGAGAGCGCTATCAGTTGTACGTATCTTGGATCATGCTTGTCACTGAACTGACGTCAAATATAAACTGTTTCTTATTATCGTAAATAATAAAGGTTTTATTACAAGTGTGATAAATAATTATACACTTGGTTAAGGAATTGTTCAGATTGTGTTGACAAATATATGAATTATAAATTATAATATTTCAAGCCAAGACTTTTTGTGTCCCTATTCTGTGACATCTTTCTATTTCGGACAGGGTAACGCCTGTAAGTTCACATCAAGCGTGTCGGGATCCTCCCCTGTTTGTTCAGCAATACCAGAAATGCGCAAGATGTTCACTACGCTTACTTTATTGTTTATCGGCGTCGTGTTGCTTTAAATTCAAGGACGTTAACTCGCTTTTCCAACGCTAGATGTATGTCCTTCAAGTCTGATACCTGTACTCCATTTCCAAGGTGGCGATACGTTTGTGTAAGCTTTGTAAAACGCCGTCAACGATAATGTTGATTCCATTCTTGATTGGACATTTAACTAAATGGAATTATACAAAGCTGCAGAAATGACCAAAATTGCGTGTTTGTCAAGTGTTATGTTAGTTGGAGTAGAAGCTGACATTTTATTGGTAGCTTACTTGTCTGTGGAGAAACAATGCCCACTCTTTGCAATTTTGAATCAGTTTCAAGATCGAGTTCCGGAGAAGAAAGGTCTCGCTTTTCGTTTTATTTTTAAGTACTTGAGTAGAGAACATGTCTGCAATGTTATTTTTGTAGGGTAGCATACTACAGATAAATTAGTGAGATGTGTACACAATCAAAGACTTAGGTATTTGCTCCATACAAAGTTCTGTTTGACACTTTCACTATTAGACTGGTTAGAGCATTATCTTATCACAGACGATTTATTAACAACTTTGCCATCATGTAACCTGAACTGGAAGCCTACTACGAAGTGCTTGTAACACATCCCGTCTTGAAAGTGAGTCTACGGCTATTAACCATACTTATTCTCGTAACAAATATTGCCTGTATGATCACGATTCAATGGACACTATTCAAACATAGTCAAGATTATTACACGTTCAATTCAAGTTGTCTCCCTTTGACCAGTCCGTGTAAACTATAAATTAGTGTAATGCACCTTACTGAGGATTTGGTAAATTTCATGCTGTCTCATGCAGACCATTATCTCGTCCATGGTAGGTACAGAAGCGGCTTGGTATACAGGGATTTAATGCAAAAACTCGAAATCAGTCCACAGGTGCCCCTACTTTACTCAATCAAGGGGCACAACACTACACTAACTTTATAAATGCAATCGAAAAAATCCTGATGGGCATTTTCATACGATGACTAATATTCCTATGAAGTTTTGTTACTCGATGTCAAATACCTTTTGCGATATGAAAGGAACAAGTTTTTCGGACTGACGGACAAGGGTAAATCTAAGAGCCCCTCACAACAAACAAACAATGAAATCAAATACCATTCGGTCCCAACATAAACAAAGGAGCCTTGGTGTTCATAATGATGCTGGGTGATGTTCAACTTCTATAGTAAGGTTTGTGATGAAAGGTATCATTCGACATGTTAGAATATTTTGATATTTGAGTAACAATCTAGAAAGATGCAGGAAAGGTCATAGTGGAATTCTTGTATTTTACTCATATCAAGGGCTACAACTCTTGCTGTGCTATTCGATCAGGAAAAGATTGCTGTTGTTTCAAAACATAATGTATAACGACCTAGTCAAATGTATTTTAACCATGTATGCAAAAATTTACAAGCATCCAGATTTTAGTTCACAATAACCAATCTTTATGGATGCAGGAAAATTGTTAATATTTAATAGATTATTATCTTATATTTTGTAAGATGGTCACTTTTTGAGGTTGGATGAATCTTAACATGTCAAATATCCTGACATATTTTGTGAATTATAAAATTATACAAACACTCACACTTTGATGTCAATACACCCACGAATAGCGAAGATATTAAGTGGAAACTGATTTTTAAATTTTAAGTGACCTTGACCTTGGAAGGAACGAACCCAAAAGCAATCCCAAGCGAGATCTTCACCAAGTTTGATGTCAATATTACCAACAAATCTAAAGTTATTCGCCGGAAACCAAATTGCTACTTTAAGTAACGGTGACCTTGACCTTTGGCGGAACAAGTCTAAAAGCAACCCCAAGCAAGCTCTCCACATTTTCTTACTATACACCAAGTTTGATGTCAATATGATCAACAAAACAAAAGTTATTGGCCGGAAACCAAATTTCTATTTTTAGTAATGGTGACCTTGACCTTTGATGGACCGAACCCAAAAGTAATCCCAAGCGAGCTCTCCACATGTTCTTACTGTACACCAAGTTTGATGGCAATATGATCAATGTAACTCAAGTTATTCGCCGGAAACCAAATTTCTATTTTTTGTAACGGTGACCTTGACCTTTGTTTGACCGATCCCAAAAGCAATCCCAATTGAGCTCTCCACATGTTCTTACTATACACCAAGTTTGATGTCAATATGATCAATGTAACTCAAGTTATTCGCCGGAAACCAAATTTCTATTTTTTGTAACGGTGACCTTGACCTTTGTCGGACCGAACCTAAAAGCAATCCCAAGCGAGCTCTCCACATGTTCTTACTATACACCAAGTTTGATGTCAATATGATCAATGTAACTCAAGTTATTCGCTGGAAACCAAATTTCTATTTTTAGTAACGGTGACCTTGACCTTTGTCGGACCGAACCCAAAAGCAATCCCAAGCGAGCTTTCCATATGTTCTTACTGTACACCAAGTTTGGTTACAATATGATCAACATAACTCAAGTTATTCGCCGGAAACCACCCAGTTTGACGCCCGCCCGCCCAACGACATACACCATTCTAATAACCTGTTTTTTTTCAAAAACCTGGTTAAAAAGGAGGTAAATGATGCATTTTTGATACTTTTATTACTAACAAAGTTATTTTAACACTACATAGCACAGCTTATGCAGGCAATCATATATCTAACATACAAAACAATGAGAACTCTTCTAGAATGAGAAAATAAAATATGATTAAAACTAAAGCAAATCTTGAAATGTTATTAATCAATAACCACATGAGATACCAGTATAACGGAAGTTTTTTGTTACATATTAAGGCGAAGGGAAGCAGAATCCTTTGATAGAAGAAAAAAACATCATGCAGAAAAATAGGACGAAAATTATTTCTTGACATAGTAAACAATGTATGCTTTTCCGTTTTAAAACCTTGTATTCATCTACTATCGTTAGTACCAACATATATTTGTCAATGACAGATCAGTATCCTACGATATCTGACATGACAAGTCAACATTTTTGGTTTTCTGAATTAAAACATCAACAATGCCGCAATAGGGGGATTTAAAACCGAATAAGTGGAGAATATATGCTTTTCAGAGACGAATGGGGCTGAATTTCTGCAACCATAATTAAGTACCCGGATAGGCCTGAAAAAAACACTGACTATTATCCTAAATCCAATTGTAATACATGCTGCAGGTTGTGACTTAATCAAGACTTGAGGGATTTGAATTAATAACTTAGGATAAATTTGGTCAAATTTGGGAAAACTGAATACAACTAGTTGGTATTGTGTTTGATGCTTGAGAATAGTTTACGATTACGTAAATAAAAAGTAAGTCATAAAAATTTGCAATTGCTTCTAAAAACCTCATCTTTTATCATTGTATTTTAATTAGCTTTATATGCCATAACTGTACGAGGGCAACCTCAACAAGATATACATACATCCATATGTTTAAACTGATATCCATGACATAAAACTGTACACTAAAATATGGATTTCTACATTGTGTTTACACTGAAGGTGCGAGATATTTTCTCAAACATCTGACCAGAGTGATCAATTTTGATAAAAATGGCAAGAAGTGATAAAAATAATCGAAGGTCATTGTTTGAATGACCCCATTTCAATAAGTTCTAGACATGTTTAGTGTTTTGAGAGCTATTGATAAGCACTGACTTTGATACAAAAAGAGTGTTGAACACAGCATTAATTTAATTAAGGGGAAGTAAATCATATAGCACCAATTTATGCATAAAACTTATATACAAGATTATCCTTCTTGGCTCAAAGAAAAGGATTTCTGTTCAAATTAACTTCCACTACATTGGAACACAAGTCCTTTCAATAAACACATACAATAACAATAAGAGGACATGAAAACTTATTATAAATTATGACACATCTAGCTTGAGAAATGCCTTCGAGGTTTTATTAACAGGAGACCTAGTAACACATCTAAAACAAGAGCAATCAAGGAAAGTGATTAGTACCCCTCCACCACTATACCCCAAATACTGCACGCTAGAAGAAACGAGGGTCCTTAAAACTGCATTGTTTGGACCAACCCTGAAATAATCAACCTATATACATCTACACTGTATGGTGAACATGTGTATGAAGTGTCATGGAGTCTCCTTAAAGCTATGGAAGTATGGCACCACAAGCAGACAGCATGACCCCACAGTACATAACTCTAATATACTCCTCTCATGCTTTATTTGTGAAGGTATTATAGCACAAAGGTCAACCAATGACAGAAATTCATAAATGTACAATATCAAAAAATTTCAGTAAACAATTTACAGACAATTCCTCTAATAAATTGCAGCTTTGATGAAAATATGCAAAACAAATTAAACTAACACATCTTTCCCAACTGTCCAACCACCAATAAAAACATGTAATATAAAAGCAATGCAATGCCCAATTTAAGTTCCAACATAAAACTTACAAACAGAGAGAAAGTTAATTACTTTCCAGTATCATATTGCATGGTAATCCTTAAAAAACAACACAGATTGCATCAAGATAATGACAAATACTTAACAATTATCCATGTCAACTACTGAGTATCTGCCATATTCCTGAACAGACTAACCATTAGGCCATACTGTTTTTTTTGTTTTTGTTAAGTTATCCGAAAAAACATATTTTTTTCGAAAAAAATGCAATGCCAGATAATAGACAACGTATCATGCGACGTGTTTTAATGAGGTTAAAATATAACATAACAACTTCTTTCTTTATAAAACATTAAAAGTCTAACAGAAAAACTGATTTGTTTTCACTTACTGTTTTAAAACATGCAAGTTAACATAATATTTTAAAAAACATACGTCAATACAACGCAGTGGTTACTTCCCTTATCTGTTTTTTAAACTTACGAAATGTTCTTGTTTTTGGCACAGAGCTCGAAACCTTACGCACACAGACGCTTAACAAAAATTTAAAACAGCATGGCCTAACTTAACACAAACACATAAAATCTATGGTATACATATTCCAGAGTTGATAATGAGACCAAATTGTTCCCTCAGCTTCCATCATGGTAAATAAGCCTAAAAGCTGCTGCAAATAAACCCCTCTGTAAAATTAACATACAAGTTTAGACTTCAATGAAGTTTTTCAATTCAAAATTTTTCAATTCAAAATTTATGACTAAAGAAAACATCTATTGCGTAGAACAAACAATACTTTCTAATAACTCGGCAACACAGTTCACATTAAAATACTTCAATATCTTTATGTTACTGTATTTAAACATTAAATTCAAATAATAAGTAATTTTTAACCAATAAGGAAACCTGGGCTGTGCACTATGTTGCTGCAGTGAAAGAACATACACATTGAATGTTCAGGCCACATTCAAAACAGTCTTTGATTACTGACGTCTGGTCCTACCCTATAAAGTTTAATTTTTAAGTGTTTTTAACTACATCAAGACCAAAAACATTCCTGCCATAAACTTTTAGGACCACAGCATTTTTGTCCAGTAGGACGGAAGACAACAAACACTTTACATCAAGCCTTAAACAAACCATTATATAAACATCAGCATTGTTACACACAACCAAATAATATGTTTATATACATTTATACAAAATGACGTTTTTACCAAACTGGCAAGTATTTATTTATTGTGTACTAAAAGCATGTTTTAAGCCTTGCTATAAACATAACTGCATCATGTTTACGAACTACGTATTGCTGTGTATTTCACATTCACATTTGTAGGAGTAATTTTGACATTAAAGTAGAATCATCCATGTTGTAACATGGAAGAGCAAGTTTCTCTCAAACACCAATCAACCAGAAAACAAGCTATATCTTGTCAAAATTCATGAATAAAATTGAGTTTGTCAACATAGATCTGCTGGGGTTTATGCCATTTTTCATCAGTATTTAAGCTATGTATGATAGACAATTGATACAGCCAAGCTTCCTGGATAACTAACCAGTACAAACCTGTCAAATTCTCCACACCCAAACAAGTGAAGTTTTTTGGCATTTTTTTAAAGAAAACAACACTTGTATGCTAATATTTGTTCAACTTCATGAGTAATTCTCTTGTTTAAAACTTTCCTACTGTGGGCCAAAAATTAGTTTTTTGGTAGGTTAGTAGGAGTTTGCCTTATTTCTTAATTATCCTTAAGTGATACAAATATACTGTAAGGTCAACTGAAAAACATTCATACAAAAGAATGTCACAAAGTAGTAATTATTGGAACACAATTCCAGCAAAATGAGAAAACTGAAATATTTTCCCTAATTGCCACAACAACTGCAAGGTCATAGTGCTAATTTACATCAAACTATCAACTGATCATTAACTTAAAAGTTTGCAAAGAATTAAAACAAATGGTACAATAACAGTGTTGTTAAAACATTGACACTTAAGATAAATAAAGGCTATATACATGATGAACACATTCAGATCTAACTTTAACATTCAAAATTTACACAAGTCAATGTAAATGTAACATGCAATGACTTTAATGTGCTGCAACCTGTTGTCCCTGGCCAGTATTTGTAGACTGTACACCTGGCAACGGTCGTCGGAATAGTAAAACATGTGGTTCTGAAAACATTATAACTAATGATTACAAAATGTCAGATATACTAATGTATGATATTCAGAATATACTAATCCAGGGATTATAACCTTTATCCACCAATTAATAAGACATTTTCATTAAAATTTGTTACAATAGTGTGGTCAATGAGGTGTCGACTGCTCAACTCAGCCTGTTAGTTTTTTACCCAGCAAAAAGCACAACCACACTTTAACAGACACCTGTACTGGTTTCCGAGGAGGCAGACTGCAGGAGATTCACATCATCACAATCAAGCTTGAACAGATGTACAAAAAATGACATTCTGCACACTGATCAATGAAAATAGTTCTAGTAGAAATAGAACAAGAAATAAGTCCATAGGTGCTCTAACTTTGCACAATCAAGGGGTATAACTCTGCTCTTACTAAATAAATAAGGTGCACAATTTCATGTGACAAATACTTTTTGAGATATGCGTAGAACAAACTCAAGTCGGATAGACAAAGGGTAAATATATGTTCCCCCTGGCTGGTGGATACACAAAAACATTAAATTACTCATTTACAGCCAGCCCACTGGAACATGACAAGAGTATGTTGAACAATATTTATGCAGGCAGCCCACTGGAACATGACAAGAGTATGTTGAACAATATTTATGTAGTACACAGTCACATTCTCAAGCAAACATTTCAAAATCCGTATACATAACATACAAAGGGACGCAATCATTTTAAATTCATTTGAAACAGTCAACATAGTTCACTCCCTTTCATCAGTTTACCTGGTGTGTGAACCATATAATGAATCCAGCCAGGAGATTGCTGTACTCCCAGATTTCTCCATTCTGTCTCAGTCATCAAGTGATTTTTAGGTACAAGTTTTGATATATCTGGTGGCAAAATAACATGCCTGAAAAACAGATAAAGAAGGCCTCACAATAAAATCATAAATTTTAAGCAGGACTGGTGTATAAGCCACAAACAAGTTCCTATAAATGATTGAATAATGCATATAATCAACAACGACAGATGCCTTTCTTACTGTGTTAAACACAAAACTATCAAAAGCATTGTATTTTACAATGATTCTCAGCCTTTTTTACAATGTGGAATTCTTTAAAAAGTTGAGGAAGATATTTGTTCTCAAGTTAAACAAGCACTTTAACTTTTAAGTTTAACTTATGTTTATGACAGTGTCTAAATATTAGTTTACGCAAAATTACAAAATCTGAATGACTCCACATCATCTTACCTATACTCATACTTGTCATCAGTGTATTTCTCAGAGTAGGATATCTGGTCAATGGGCATGATGAACTTATTTATGTGTAATTCTGGAATATAAAGCAAAGAAGACACTTTTAAATAAGATTAAAATTATCTTATACGAGTCAAACAATAACTAATGACAAGAAATTTAGTTGATTTAGTTTAGCTATAGTCGCTGATCGAAAAATAAACGACCTTCCAAAAGACAGCGACAATCAAAAGCAATTTTTGACAATCAATTGTTGGTGGTCTGACACCACTTGTGTCCAAGTGTTCTGGCTAAAACATTCATTTGCATTTCAGCTTCATCCAAACCATCTGAAGGAGTATAAAGTTCGTGAGCTCCACTTTCCAAAAAGAGGGCCCAGTTGAATCATGAAAATGTTGATCTTATTGTGTTTCTTAACCAAAATTTGGAACATTTCTGGTAAATCCCAGAACTGAAAGTCTGAAATAGCTAAGAGTTGTGAGTAACAGTGCATATTTTAATTACTAATACAATTTTTGAAAACTCGAAATGTAACTGAAAATTTCTCCTGTTAACCCGAGGGTGACATTATGTAACAACTTTCACAAAGTTCAAGATGCAATGCCGATAGTGAGGTACACCACAAATCAATACTATTCCTACTGCAATTATTGTTCTCAACCTCGTAATTTTGCCGCCAGTGTCTTAAAATTTACTGGCATATAAGGGGCAAAGAATTCTACGTATGAATAACTGCTATGAGTCTTTGACGTCGTGAAAAAGACAGTCAGAAGGTCACCTGCAAAAACACCGGTATCGCGAAAACAAATGACATAATTTTCACTTGGATAACATTGCCCATCAAGCTATTATAAATATATGACAACCAGTATTATATGAAGAGATAGTATATTTACCCTATTTTACAGTAAAAACAGTTTATATAATTCCGTAAATATTGCGAAATTATGCAATTAACAAATTGTATTTATTTGTTTTGATTCTGGCGCGTTCTTTTCAAACGGCGTTGATCGTAATAATAACACCGTATGGAAAAGACTCATATTGGCTTGGGACAAACACAACTAAATTAATACTTGGTGGAAATATACTGCATAGTTCGTCATTCGAAAAATCCTTTTTACTGCTCAGTAACAAGAAGCTATAGTGATTTAAAACAAATATCAGGATATTTTGTAAATTTAACTGAAAAAATACCAAATGCTAAAGAATCATTGTTTCAAAACTTCAGCATATGATTTGGTGGCATTCTGAAACTGCTCACCAAACTCTGTACATGTAATACAATGTCAGGTCTACGTGTCTTACATGGGATAACTCAATAATCATTCAATATCTACAAGAATTAAGTTATCATCACTCTGAACAAAACTTACATTTTGTGACAAGAATGTGATTATATACGTACACTACAGGGTTTAAACAGAATATAAAATAAAGAAATAATTTGACTAATCTTGGATTTGATCATCTATTGTCATTCATTATTCAAATATTTATTTTTTTACTTATGGTTTAGTTTTACCATTTTTATTATACCTCATTCATTACTTTCTCGGTTTTTATCCAGCACATGTGTCTAATTCAGGAAAAGTGTAGATGCAAAGGAATCTTGCCGGAGGCGAAGTTCAAACATACAACCTCTGGAGTAGGAGTACAGCACTCGTTCCTTGCACCACTCTGTCACTCAAAATACATTTTGAATGTTCATGTAAAGTTGGTGTTAAAGGTATATAGTTTTATTTTTGTCAAAATATAATTTGGAGAAAATGCCTTCATACTTAGACATACTTGTACTCCAACTTTTCTTAAAAGTTTTCTGGAACTGCAAAACATAAGTGCGATACAAACATTTCCTATGCTGGCGCTATCTCGGTACATAGGTCAGGATAGAAAATATCTGTATCAGAATCATGTACTTGTGGTTTAGGAAGACATGTAAGAAACGTGACAACATAGTGTTGTAGAGTACATCTGTCTGATGGCATTCACCATTGCTTTTCTTTAATTAAAACAAGGTCCGAAAACATTGCATAATGGAATATTGCAACTTGACGAACCAACAGTTAAATTAGCTGTAATGTAGAGGAGATAGAAGCACAACATCAATTAATAAGTCATCCAAAAAAAACAAAGACAAAATTAATAACTATATTTATTTATTGCACATATGAACTGAAAGACTGCATGACTGTGTGAAAACTAGACTACATTGCAACTCTGCTTATCCCAAGGTACATAGCACAAACTAAAATGTCAAATACTTTTAGTATAAGACTTCATATTTTATACATTTTCCAAAAGGTGTGAGGTTGTTTGATTTTATAAAACAAATCTTTCTTCAATCAACTACTTCACTTTAAGCGATTTTAAAGCTGTTTTTTCAAAAAAAATTCAGTTATATGCATTTAACCAAACCTGAATTCCTGGAATTAATAAACAACCAGTCATAACTTGTCCTTCCACAAGCAAATCAGAGGTAGATGACAAATGACCACAGCCAAATGTCAGAGAAGGACATGACCCACCCAGTCCAGGAATCAAACCCAGACCTCCAAGAAACAGCCTAGCATTGAGCTAACCAGGCGGGCTAACCAACTTCAATGTAACAACTTAGTTAAAGCCATCATTAAAAAGTGTACATCATTAACACTATTTGGCATGGGGGTAAGTAGGTTGGTATAGTTTCTTTCCAATTTTTGAGATTTCTTTTTTCTGACACTAAGAACATCCTGAACAGAAGAGACAAACACAGTTTCATTCAGGACCAATATCTGTGGGATGATTGGGAACCCAGAACAAATATTCTTTTAAAGATGGCCTTACAGTGACTTGTCTTTCATAATTGGTAATGTTTGTTCAACTCAACTTCTGGTACCTTCATTTCAGACTTGGATTGACAAATATTCACAGTGAAACATGTACAAGACACATGCGTATGAATTTAAATTTGAAATGCATTTTTATAAACTTCACGACCTAAAATTGAACTAATGTAACTTTATCTTGGTTTTTTTCTCTCTCGTAGAATCACTAAATAGTGCAACATATATATAAAACATTTACAACCATTCATTTAGTGCTTTTTGTAATGTTTTTAACTTCAGATCTTGCAATACAATCTTGTGGATAAAAATCAAATTCCAGCATAAATAGTAACTACAAACTAAATGTTACTGTATAAATATCATATCATAAAATACATTGTAAATGAAATAAAAAATCACAATAGATATAGCAGACAAGAACGATTTTTGCAACTTTGAGAGGCCCACCCAAGGATCATTCCTATGACTTTTGGTCAAAACCCATTCAGCAATTAAGGAGGAGATGTCATTAAAAGAAAATATTGATGGACGACGCACAACAGACAATACAAGACAATGTACGCCGACAGCCCACGATCCCAATATCTCACCATGAGCACTTCGTGTGCAGATGAGCTATAAATTAATAAAATAAAAATCATCGTGAACCAAACAGACAATTGTCCACAATGAACTAAGATATACATGTGTAATTCATGTATTACAAACATCATATAAAAATCAACAATATTTAATTAAGTATAAAAGTCAATCACTAATGTATGCAAACATATCGAGAGGGTTTAGCACAATACTTATGTGCTCAGATTTGATAAAACATTGTGACAATTGTGTTGAGCCAAACCATTCAAGTCATTGGGACGTGCCCACACATGTACATGTAAAAGATAAATTGTGACATTTTTTGTCACTTCAACAACAGATCTCAATATCAGCTGGTACAAATGAAGAGGTAAAAGCAATAAAAAAATACAAAAACATAGAGGATACAAAACCTTAACATAATACATTGATATATGTATAAAACTACATACTTTCGTTTGAGATAATTAGCAATATGTAGTGACATCTCGGCTAATACAAACTCTGGTTCAATACTTAACAATACATGCATCATAAGTTTTACAAGTAACATGTGACAACATTTTATATAGTTAATTCTTAAGATTTTCCTCTAAGCATCAAGTGCATCTAATATGAAAATAACTTTGTATGGTTGAAACAGAACTGGCAGCACCCTGTAAGGTTCTAAAGCAATGCTATATGGACTGAGCCTAACGTAAAGAGCTGTCAGTATGCATTTGCAACAACAATATTAATAGAGTCCTGAACAAGAGATTTAATTTGACAAGGAATGAACGATATAGGAATAATACTTAAATGTCTGTACATTTATATATTATCAATTTTCTTTAACAATATCTATGATATGCAATTCATATTATTAACAAGGAATGTGAAAATGTTAACAACAAAGTGCATGGAAATAAAGAAAGTACAGTAAAACCTCACTTAAAGACCACCTCCATAATAAGACCACCTCAAATGAAGAATACTATTTGCAAGTCCATTTTCAGCTTTGCTCTTTATGCAGCCTCAATATTAAGAACACCTCAATAATAAAACCAGTTTTCAAGAGTCCCAAGGATGGTCATATTATTGAGGTTTTACTGTACTAGTATGTGCAAGTGCGACAGGGATTGCAATTATGTTGCTGACATTCAATATCATTCATGACTAGTCATTAACAGAGAAAGGCATTCATAAAAACTTTGTCTTCTTGTTGTTGTCAACAAACAACATCTTAATAAACTATTGAAAGCATATACGACAGGTTTTTCAGTTCATTTGCATATTTTTATGCACACTGTGCCTGTAATTAAGTGGCTCTGTAGAAACATGCATGGGTATGTGATAATATTAGTTAATTGTTCAGAAGTGAGTAGGCACAAATTACAAATACATGATATGAATACTAGTACATCAAAATACACCCTGATCTTTAGACATATAAGTCACCTTATTAACTGCCTATAAATTGCAGGCAATAATACAAACAGTAGAATTGAAAGCAATACATGTATATGTGAATGCCACATACACAAGACAGTGCCTCAATACATAGACCTCTGGAAAAACAACAGTCCGCAAAACATCAAATGAAAGAATTGCAAATGGGGATTAACAGATTCTCAAAGGAATCTCTTGGAACATTAAGTCATTTCTGATCTCTAAAATTAAATATAAAACTTTTCATTTAAATAACCACAAAATAGCAGCCAAAGACTCAATGTCCCGAAAAAAAAATGAACATTTAAAAATCTATGTTATATCAAAAGCCTCATTACGTAAGAGTGGCGAACATTCATACCTTAAATATAAAATACAGCCATGACACACTTCATAGCAATGATAAAAGTACAAGCAAAAAGTATAGGTAACAAGTATATATTTGGAAACAAAACAAAGCATCACTGAGGTTTCTTTTTAACAGAGATATCGCTTATGAACATTTCTTTGTATACATGTACATGTATATGTAAAGGAATAAACTTTTTAACCTTAATCTTTTTTCCAACACAATATAACAATCAGCATACCAATGTACAGGTTTGTACTGCGTTGGAGCCAAAACTGTTTGAAGTTCTACTGTAGCTTACTTTACCTGTTGTACAAATCTCTGTAAGCGATGAACACATAACCAGTACTTTAGTAATATGTGAGATTCATTTAAGACAATATGTAACAAAGTTTTATAAATTCAGATCACATTAGAACAAATGGTAATGAGGTATTTTTCTAACCGAATGTTGAAACTCATTGAAATCATCCGTCATTACAAACATTATAGTAACAATATTCATCAAAATAACAATTATAGCAAGCTCCGTCTTTGCGTACACTAAATAAACAAGAGCGCTGACTATCACAAAATACACCCGTTCCACAGTTATGTCACTGGAGTGTGAAAAAAATCAGTGTAAAAAGGATTATACGAGACAAATTTTAGGTAATTTCAATAATAAAAGGGCAATAACTGACTATCAAACTTTTCCAAGATATTATGCCCATACACATTCTGACCAAATTTGGTGATGATTGGACAAATGCTTCTAAAGTTATTGACCGGACAAGACAAATTTTTGATAATTTATATAATCAAAAGGCGATAACTCTGGAGTGACTCAACTGATATGCCTAGTCCGAGATGTTATGCCCATACACATTTTGACCCACTTTGGTGATGATTGGACAACTTACTGTACGTCGCCCGCGTGCATGCTGCAGGTTAAACTATAATACGTCCCGTTCTATGAACGGGCGTATAAAAATAAGTGAAATAAAAAGTATATCAATAAATAAATATTAGATTTTATAATGGTAGCTTTGTTGCATGGAACATGATTTCTATGTTGTTGTTGTTGTTGCACACTGTATACTCGTCTGTCATCTGCAGGGCATACAACGCCTTCATTCTGAAATTAAATCAAGCTTGAATCAGTAAGTTGTTTGTTTGGTAGTGGTCCATAAAATAAATCTTCGTCAGTATTTGAGGCCAAATGAAAACATATCTTATTCCTGTAATTTGTCAGACAGACCATAATATCTTAGCCCTGACAGCAATATTTTAAAGGTAATATACCTGTATTTTTATGATAGTGTTACAAAAAGAAAGTATTGAAGTAGAAAATACACATCTTTAAACCATGGTTAGTGGAATAATTATCCATGAAAAAAGTCTTCTGACATCAAAATCGAAGTATATATGAGTGTATGTATAAAAATTAAAATGTGTACAGTGGAATCCCATTGGCTCGAACTCGTCAGGACTGACAACATTGGTTCGAGTAAAAGCTTGTTCTAGTCAACCGAGGTTGTGAAATAATTAGTATGTGTGCGTTATATGGTGCATATGTCTTGTCAAAGTGTGTTTGAGTCCATAGTAATGTATACCTCTCGTATAAATAATCATAATGAACGATAATAAAGCATAAACAGAAGAAACACAAATAAATTTACACGTATAACCATACAGAATCAATAGCAGCTATACGGTCTCTAGGTCTTGTAAGTATCAAGCTACACGGCATAAAAAACTAAATTATACATACATATGACACTTTAATTGTCAATTATTGCATTAATCAATCTTCAAACAGATGCAAACAAATTTATCAATGCAGTTTGTTGTTTACATGTGAAAAACAGGTGCCATGTCACAATTGAGCTCATTCACCAGCATAACCAATTATGAGGTGAAAAAAATGTATTGTTCGACCGAAAAGTGCGAATAATAGTGCATTTTATGTTCAAGGGACCGAATAATTGGTTCGAAAGTTCGAGGCTGGGCAGTTCGAACCAAGAGTAGTAGAACAATATAGATTATATAGGAAATTCAATTGGGACTTCATAATGAGTTCGAGTCAACAAGGGTGTTCGACGTAACCGAGTTCCAGCCAACGGGATTCCACTGTTTGTATAAAAATTAAAATAAGAAAAAATATCTCTATCCATCCAAATCAAACTTTTCTCCACATTTTATGGGACACAGACAAAAGTTTTAAGCCTCAGCAGTCAGTCAACCTACAAACTTTCAGGTATTTCTTACTAGTAGTGTACCAGTCTTTAACAAACAAAAGACTACATCAGGACAATTACAAACAAGAGATGTTATTAAAACATTATGCCCCCTGTGGCCTTGACCTTTGACTCCAAAATCAATAGGGTTCCTCTGCTACCCAAGGTGAATGTGTGGACCAAGTTTGAGGATAATAGGTCAAAGGGTTCTTGAGTTATTGATCGGAAACGTAAGGTTATGGCAAACGGACTAACAGACATACCAACCGACTGACACGTGCAAACCAATATGCCCTCTCTTCTTCGAAGGGGGGCATAATAACCTAAACACCATGTCGTTCACATACATGAGTATATCATATTTTTATCAATTCAAATAAAATTTGTTTTACTTATGACACCAAATTACCATAACTTGGTGTCCCACAGTACAAATGCATACAATATAAAAAACATGGAAGTTGAATTTAATGAAATTCCTGAATTTAAACGTAACTACATCATTTGTCCTGAATAATTACACTATAAAACAGTTAAATGTTTCACATAAATGTACATGTATGTTATCCCCAATGTATCTGACCTATGACAATTGACCATACATTGTTTAAAGTTTTGTTCTGCAACTTGTGTGATAAATAAAACAGATATGATGTAGATTTACTGGGCTGGCATGATCTAAAACAAGACAGAGAAGGCCTTAATTTGTTTTGCCTCTTTCAGAACAAGATTATACTTTAATATGTCGGAACAGATCCACTTATGACAAACCTAACAAAATTTGAAAAAATATATGAAATCACAAACCTGGCAGATTTCGTGACATGGTGGGCAGGTAATATTACCATTATACAACCAATGTTGATCAATGTAGTCAACATTCAACTCTTGCCCTGCATAGTGACATGGATGACCCTGCCCCATGACATATATAGTCAAACCTGTCCTTGAACTACATTCATACTGATAGCAACCACTTCCTGAATGTGGCCGAAACAAATCATTACAGCGACGTAACTGCCAACTCCATTTTACATGATTAAAGCACTTTGATTGAGGACTATAGGTTTCGAGAAGATAGTTCTGAGAAGGGTCAAGGGCATTTTGAGCTAAGGCACAGCGTGAGCCCCTTATGTAATCGTTGTCTTGTTTCCATACAAATTCCTGAAGGTATGGACAATAGTCAGCTAAAGAAACACTCCCTCCATATCTCCCGACATCCGATGCAGGTACTCCTGGAATCGATTTGAAGTACTGCAAAAAAGTAAAACAATTTGAAGATTATTTAAGTAACAATGTAGATTATTCAATACATAATATTGGAACATAAGTATTAACTAGAGTGAAATGTACCCTGCTATACTGATTTTTCAGAGGAAATAGGAACATAATTGGCAGTAATTTGTCAGTAAATTATGAATGTAACATCGACAAATGAAACACACATTTGTCCAAGTCCATCGGTCCACAATTTCTGCAATGCTAGGACACATCTACCAGGTACACTTCATATTATGAAGTTTCATTATAGTCCTTTCAGAAGTGAGGAAGTTATCAATTCAACACAATTCCATGAATCAATAATTATAATACAATGGACACTTTTAGGTCCAAGAGAGCATGTGCAGACCAACAGAGAACACATCATACACATCTACTCTTCATGACCATGACTTTCATTCAAATCCCTTCAAACTCTGTGTGCTGGGATATAAATATTTTTTGAGTTATCATAATTTAACTATTCCTGTGTATTTTAACATGTTTATGTTTGAATATAATAATATTACAGATAGCATTCTACCGAACACAGTCTAGCTTTCATTATAGAAAGCATTCAACCAATCACACCCCAGCTTTTATTTATGGGTAACATTCTACCAATCACTGTCAGGCTTTCATCACCATTTACATAAGTATACTTTCTAACAGAAAACATCATATATTTATACAGAATGAAATTTTTATTTTGACACTATCCCAATTTTGACTACTAAAATATGCGAGGCCAAGCAATTACTGAATCTATTGATAAGTTGTTGCTTTTAATCTTCACATCCATGGCCAAAAATATAAATTCTATTACCTGATATTGCAAAGGTAAAGGTTTGGTGAATTCTGACAAATTACAAATAGCTACTGCTTTCCTGTCTTTAGAACAGTCTGTGGTGGGGTTTCCCCGAGATGCTTCCAAACAAAATGGATGGATATCTTCATTCCTTCAAAAAATATTGAGGTATAAAATTAGTTTGTACTTAATACGCACACATCCAAGACTTATAGATGACTGTTGTTAACATGACCAGTGCTCCTGGCTTACCAAAAAGTAAACTGATTTTCATCAGCAAGTACCTGTCACATACACACATACACTTTGAAAGCAATCAATATATGAGCGCTGCTGTGGGATTTCCAACCTCTTCTGTAAGCGACGTCATTTCAAGAAAACACAACATGTGATGTCACTATTTGCAGGCAGAAAATGATATGTACTCAATATGTTCACTTATTTTCATATTGCCATATAGGGCAAATATTGCTTACTGTCAGAACATGGTGACGTCACATGTGACGATTTATGGAAATGATGTCACTTAAAGAAGAGGTTGGAAATTGTACAGCGGCGCTCATATCTCACTACAATTCAAATTACATTAAACTTTTGGCAATATGAATGTGTTGGAATTTTTACATCATTTTTCAACAGTATTTCAACAGTTAGACATAATATAGACACTCAATATGCATTATTTGTGCTAAAGACCATAACTTCTTCCTTTGATGTTACAACACTAAATACACAAAACTTAACTTTCTGTGAAGCATACATTTGTATATTGAAATACATGTAATTTTGTTTTAAGCAAATATTACCCTTCATGTTGCATAACTAGAGAAGGCTTACCAACATATTTTGTCTATTTAATCCTAATTTGAAAAGAAATGTCCAAACAAGACCCCAATTAACTGATCTATAGAACTAAAACCTAAACATGTACATCAAAGTTACAAAATCAAGTTACAATAAACCTATCTTATAATATAAGTTCACCAGAATTGTTACATTAAAGCATAGAATATCAATAGAAATAACAATAGTCACCTATTTATTTTTGTTTCAATCCAGTCGTAACAACTCTTTGTAACAAAATCACAACCAAGATTGTTCCCCCAAGACAAGTCCATGGCATTATAATAATTCACACTGTACCAGCTGTAAATATGTAGAAAAATTAGGTAACAATACTATACTCACATTCCTGACCTTCATTTCTAGAGACTGGTTTTTACAGAACTTCTCGAAAAAAATTCAAGTACTTTTTCCCGATTTTCAAGGAGTAAAAATGTTGATATTTTAGGTATAGAGAAGAAGGGCTACAGTGTATTTTTTAATAGGGCATAAAACCTGTTGACTACCATACCATACTGTATGACCATACTACATGTATCATCTACTTAGCGGTGGGCCCTGTCAAAAATAGCTCAGTCATTCTTCACAATTTTTCATCATTGTTGGAATGTTTGTTATTTTTTGTCCTTTTTCTATTTGCAGCAGAAGAATTAAGTGGCAATTTACCAGATGTTATTAGTTTTTATCAAAATTCAAGTACTTTTCAAGGAGTTTTTGGCTGTTACATATTCAAATACTTTTCAAGGAGAAGGCATCAAATTCAAGCACTTTTCAAGACTGTGTGAACCCTGTATACTATTTGAAGTAGAGGGAGAGAGAGGGAGAGATGGCAGGAGGGAGTTAGGGTGAGAGTGAGGGAGTGACTTAGGGAAGGACGGACAGAGTGAGGGAGGGACTTAGGGAAGGACGGACAGAGGGAGGGATTGAGGGAAAGTTGATATAGAGAGAATGGTTCTCCATGAAAGATACATTTTGTTACATGGATAAAGAGTACACATGTCTCCATATGTGAGGTTGTGTACTTAACCAGTGTTCCTGGGTTACCAACCAGTACAAACATTTTCCTCTGCAAGCACCAGACAGCTTTCTCATATGACACATGACTTCAGATGTATTCTCTTCAATCAAATCATCATAGTGAACATACATGTCACTTGGGTTTGACAGCACAGCCTCCAGATAGGTGGTTGAGCTAACTCTGCCGGAGCAAAAGGTGAAGTTATATATACTAAGACATATAGGCAATGGTGCAAGGTATTGATCAATGAAAATATTGTATTGTTATTATTTAAAGCAAGTCATTTCCTTGGTGGTCATTAAAAACATCAGGACTTGGGGTAAAATAACTGTAAACCAAACATACCCAGTATCTTCCATGAGTGCCAGGCTAATTCTAGAAATTACAGGGTTCTGTGTGTATGTCCCAGTCATAAATTCATTCTGAAAATTCAACAAAATAAACATGCATTAAGTCTAATGATATTCACGAAATGGCAAAATTTAAATCAATATATCAAGAATAATACTTGTTGTTTTAAGAAACATCATCATTTTAAGACATTTAGCATCCATTCAAGACAGTTTCTATTTAAATCAAATCCTGTACTGCAATGCATTGTTACCTTGCCATAGACACATGACATAATATCACAGCCAGTCTGTCCTTGTACTACCCTTATAATGTCAAGCATATGCAAGGTAGCAACTAGTACCATTGTGAACAACTTTGACATGTGCAGATTGGTGCTCAAACCTGCAACCTTCCACACCCATGGTGAACTCTCTACAATGGAGTCACATGGCCAGTTAAAAAAGTGCAACTATGTCCCAATAAAACTAATACACAACACTTATTCAGTCAGCCCATACAATGGTAAGACCCTGACCAAAACCATTTTAAACAATTTACGAACTACTCATTAATAATACGAAGGAAAGGGCATGATTCACTAAATAGAGTATTCTTCACTTACCTCAAAAACTCTCTTCTCCCAATGAGTGATTGCTGTTCCATTTATCCCCCCTTGATCCTCTAATTCTCCCCCTTCTAAAGTATTACACCCAAAATGATTCCTGACTTCACGCTACAAAGAAATAAATTAATCAATTATTGTTGAAGACTGATTTATTTGCATACTTTAAGCCTATTTATTAAAATTAAACTTTGTTTAAACCTCTGGTAAAATAAAATTTTAGCGAATTCCAGATTTCACAGATGTGAAACAAGTTCAATGGTTATGTACTCTTAACGACTGCTTCTTGAGTTTGTAACAAGTACTTCCATCATATTCATGGATTGTGAAGACCATGGAAACATATTGCTGATGGTGGGATTCAAACCCAAGACTTCTGTCTGGATCACGAGTCCAGGTCCCGATCTCCCAAAGCCTCTAAATAGAAATGTCAGCTCAATATTGAGATTTTGCTCAAATCAGAGCCTGAGTTTGAGACAAATCTTGTTTAAGGGCCAGGGCTCTATCACTAGGTCCTCCCCTAAGAAGCAATTCACTGTTTTATGTATCAGCCTAAAATTCCATCCGACATAAATAATTGCTTTCATAAATAATTATGTTAAGTAAGCTAAGTCAAAATGTCCAAACTATCAATGAAAAATTGTATAGATGCTTTAATCTGGTTTGGACTGGGAAGCCTTATGTGAAGTTTCAATCCAATACATGCAGTTGTTACTGCGCTATGACCTTGATGGTACTTGCATGCAGAACGTTAACCAAAATTTCTAAGCCTAACAAGGGCAATAACTTATTATATTTACACAAGAGTTATCTTACTTAGTTATCTTAGTAGGTTTGATGATTGGAAGTTTTGAATTAAATACATGCATTGTTTACTGAGATATGGCCTTGGTAGTAACTTGCACGCAAAACTTTAACCAATGTGTGACGCCGACACTCATGCCGATGCCAGGGTGAGTAGAATAGCTCTCATTATTCTTCGAATAGTTGAGCTAAGAATAGTAACATACCACAACATTCGGTGTAACGATCATGTTGATAGTTTTCACGATTGTTTGCCCTTTAAGTCGCCATGCGTATCTCTTGAACTGTTTAACTACTCTATCACTCCATTGATACATTCCTGATCTATAAATATAACAATCTCTTGTTAGTAGCATTTACACAATAACAAAACAAGGTGCATACCAAATGGGTGAAACTAAAATAAAAATGTATTACGATAAAATTTTAGTACCTGTACAATCCTAGGACAAAAAACCTTTTCCACATACCAAAATACAGCTTTATATTGTTGAATTGATATAAAATTCAAACTTGAGTATAATTAACTGACCATTTCACCAATGTATCTGCAACAAATAATGACTTTTATGTCTTTGTTGGACACTTCTGGTACAAAACATTTCAATGTTATAATGATCTTTGAAACAGTTTCTACAATTCACTAGGACAGAAACTTCAGGCTAGTAAGGACAGACTCTTATTGGTCACCAATGGCAAAATAATCAGGACGCATTTATTTATTGCCCATAACATTCGGAACATATCGGCCTTAAAATCTGGCTTGTTTTGCACATAGAGTAATCATATTATTGAGAGACCTAATCCCGACAAATTTCAGGACCATCTGCACTACTATGAACACATGGTGTTGATGTCAATATCTTAATAATGTCACTTCAAGTGAATTAGCTTCCTTAAATACTCAGAAACACTCACACATTATTATCAAATACCAGTGGTTTTCCTGTGTGTATATCTCTCTCAGTCAGTGGCCGACCAAACCTGTCCCGATAGAAGGCATACAATCCTGCAGTAAAACCCTGTAAATAGGATAAGACAACATAATTTACCATAAAGTATTTTGTATGCAATATAACTACAGTAAAACCTCAATAATAAGACCACCCTTTAAACTCTTGAAAACTGGTCTTCTTATTGAGGTGGTCTCAATATTGAGGTTGACTAAAGAGCAAAACAAGGGAAATGGATTTGAAAATTGTGTTCTAAATTTTGAGATGGTCTTATTATTGAGGCGGTCTTCGAGCGGGGTTTTACTGTAGTACAAAAAAAACTAAATATATAATTTATTATAAATTGTTTATAGATTGTAATTTATACAAGTAAAGATAATACACTCTTATAATTGTTCAGTTATCTACAGATCCCTACTTGGATAAATGTAATCAGAGTTTATATACCAGCTCCTTTTGATGCAGATAACTAAAGCAATATAAATAGAAAATGAGATTTGAGGATCAAAAATAATGTCAAGTTTAGTACTAAGAGATTTGAGCATTGGAAATCATCTCGAGTTTTGTAACCAAGATATTTGAACATCAGAAATAATCTCAAGTTTTGTAACCAAGAGGTTAGAACATCAAAAATAATCTCAAGTTTTGTAACCAAGAGATTTGAACATCTGAAATAATCTCAAGTTTTTTAACCAAGATATTTGAGCATCAAAAATAATCTCAAGTTTTGTAACCAAGAGATTTGAACATTGAAAATAATCTCAAGTTTTTAACCAAAGAACCAGGTAAGTAAACTAGCACATTAAGTTTACTTTACCAATCATACCAATCACTCTGGATGACTGTTACCTGGGATACAAACCAGTACCCACATCAAACCCAGCTCACTGCAAGTCTTGAACTCATGACTTTCAGATCATAAATCAGACAATCTACCCCTCGACCACGACACAGATACATACCAGAGCATGTAGAATCTCATGTTTGATAGTATAGAGGAGTTCCTCATGTTTATGTATACTTGTAGATATACTGTGGGGACATATACTGATGTAACCAGCAATAGGTCTGAAATTCAAACAGAAATGAGATTACAGCATTGATTGAGAAAGTCAAAAATTCCTTTAAGTGACACACTTTATCTTTTTTTATTTCATTTTAAAAATAGTATTGCTTCAGTACCCATAGGATATTGCAACACATTTCTAAATTATTAAACAATTTTCTTAACAAGACAAAAGTCCTTGGCAAAATTTATCTTATTGAACCTTTGTAAATTGTCAAATATTATACATTACTATTCACATTATATCACATGACCTATTTTAATACTTGGTTGCTAAGTAAATTGTGGGACAACAAGTCACATGTACGGAACATTACCTGTCTAATACTTGTTCTATATTACCTGTCTAGTGTTTGTTCTAACTGACAATGTGCAGCAAAGGCCACTGTTTTTTGCCACAAACATTTATCTGATGACAAAGACGCCACATATAGTATAAAGTTATGCCCAGTAACACCAGGTTGGTTGTCAGGGGGAGAATGATATTCATTACCAACACTGTCCCAAAACTCACAAGTCTATGAAAAATACAAATAACACAAATATTGTACATCTGTTAACAAATATTAGTACAAGACAACTTGGAAAACTTCTGTGTGACTGAACTAGACATTGTATGGTAAAAACCAACTTAACAGTCACCCAATCATATGACCATCCTATAATTGCAGTCTGTAAGACAAGTGTGTCTCTCCTACCATGTGCATAACACAGGAAAATGCCTTCTTCAAGCTTTATTGTAACAATGCATATCACACAAATGCACTATTCAACATAAGAGTCAGTCTAAATCCAACCAAGGAATAGAAGCCTTCTTCGTGACATGTACAATATGAAGGGTTGACACAAAATCAACCCAGTTAAGTAAAGATCCAGTTACATTATTTTACATCAACTTTCAAATTGCTACTTTATTACAGGAGCAAGTTCATTTTTACCAGACAAGTCAAAGAGACAGACACATCCACAAAAGATACATAACACATGGTGAAATAAATCTGATACAATAAGTTTAATCTAAACATTTTGAGGAAATTAATTAGAAGAGAAATACAAAACATAAATCAGTATCAATATTTGAAAAACTACTTACATGTAAATGATTAAGTGGAACTTTGACATCACCACAAAATGTGAGACTAGCACAGCCATTTCTGCAATACCTTACACCATTGAAGTACCTCACATCATTTGTCAAACATTTTCTGCAACAAAAATACTGCTTGTTAGAACAGAATGTATAATAAATGAACAAACAATTGTATAAACATGGTGTATGAATACTTATGATGGCCCTAAGACAAACACTGTGCCTTTAAACCCCTGATTTGGATCTGAGACAATCAATCATAGAGGCGACCAGTGCAAACTATCTGGCCTCTGATTGGTTGGTTTCTGACTGCAGTCTTAAATTTCACCAATGGTAAGTCAGCATTCTGAGATTTGTCTCTAAACTCAGTTTTACAACCTTTAGCTTACAGAACTGAATAAGGCATGACTTTAAGATAAATCAATGAATAAAACACAAAGCTCCAATTATGCAGGTATGTACACTTAAATATTTCTGCTCCAATACCAATGAAATGCTAAATTAACATAGTAAACATCTAGCATTACTGAACACTTATAAAACAAGAGACGTTTGAAACACAGTATGCCCATTCTTAAGTTATCGGGTAGACACAGATTTGCACCTAATCGTCCATTTGACCTTAACCTTTGACCAAGTCCCCCCAAAATCAATAGGGTTCATCTACAACCTGCAGGCTCATACTCATACTCCCAAGTTAGGACCTGAGAGGCCAAAGGGTACTTGAGTTATCACGCAGAAATCGATCATCTACCAACCTATTGAATGACATGGGTAAAACAATATGCTCCCTTTTTTCTTCAAAAGGGGGAGGGGGGGTGTATGTTGAGTTGTATTGATACCTGTTAAGATGTATAGGTCCAGTGTGTGCATGTACTGACAGAGTTTTCTCCCAGAATGCAGCAGCCTGGCGCACCTTCGACTGAAAAATACAACTTTCTATTCAAACACATTCTTCCAGCAGAGCATTGGAAATTAGTAGCAAATAAACTCAGGTTAATAATTAACATTCAAGTGGATATTCCTGTTGAGCCTAAAATACACTGGGTATATGTTTTATATCTGATCACATTATATCACACTACCACATGAACATGGGAACATTTACTTCTCCTTTCTGTTTCTAATCACTCAATAAGTTTCCAAACTACATTTACTATTCTGGTTGAGATGAAAATAGCTCCAGTAAATATTTGAATCTATTAATGACAAACCTTTCCAACATAATGCAATTGTGAATAATTAATTGTTTGTGTGACAGACATTGAAACTGGCTTCAATTCATGCATGTCATCTTCCTGATTGGAATTTGTGTACATCTATAAAGTAAATATCTAAGAAGTATCACACGACGGACACATCCAATTATTGTGGGTTGGAGACCGCAAGCAATTATTAAGAAAGGCCAATAGAAAGACTTATTATGTCCTTAACTGGCTTAATATAATAATAATAACGACTTGTTTTAAAGAGGCAACACAGTTGGGTAAGCCCAGTCTTCCCTGTGAGCCTCTATAAAATATACATGTTTACAACATAATGCTACATAAACCATTATAATAGGCAGGTATACCATACACAAACAATTAAAATTTTACCTGAATAAAATGTATGAGATTATACATAAATATATAACAATAGACACTATTTACAATGGCTTGTTTTACTATATTATTCTTTTTATGATTTAGAACAAGGGTGGTCCGTAAGTATTTTAGCCTTCAGGAAATGTATAACCCCAACCCCATTATAATCAACGATGCCATTAAAATCAAAGAAAACAGCTCAAAATCACAAATATTCATGAGTGCCAGGTAAAGACACATTGCCGATTATAATTAGAATATAAACAACAACAACAGCAATAAACAACTTAACAGTAAATACAAACAACACAATCAGATAAGAGTAACAAGTGAATTTACATTTATCTCAGTATGTAAGCTACCTTTGGTTAATCTTACAAATATCATACATTGTTATAGGATACAGGAGTTGGTACATGCGGTGATCATGGCTGATAGCCTGTAAAGAATGCAGATTTTGACAAAAAGCCATGAAAAAGAAAAATAGGGTTGGACAGCAAGCATGTTTAACATACATGGCAGAACCCTTCCCAGCAAATTTTAGGTGGGTAGGTAATTATTTTCTATTTATTATGTTTATGGTCATACTAGTGTTGACTTTTAATAAGCTGCTAAAAAGTCCCACTCAGACCCCTCAAAAATGTTTGAGTAGGGGCCATTTTCATGAGTAGGTAGGGTTATGCCAAACAATCAATTGTTTAATCATGGCCTTGTAACATGATAAAGTAACAGACAAGCTTTAGCTATGAGTCACTACTGACATAGAGAAGTAAGGTGGTTGAGATATAAACTGCCTGACTCTAGATATGAAGGTCACAAGTTCAAGATCTGCGATCAATCGTGAACTTCACAACCCCGAAGTACTCACAGGGTAGTAGCACAGGAAGCAGTGTCAGTTGTAAGAATTTGTTTTACATAATAAATAATTTCTAGTCACCTAACTATGGACCAACAGAGCCTGTTATCAATTTTACCCCTCAGAACAAATTTTAAACCAACAGTAATATTTTTATGTTACATAGCTAACAATTTAGCCAATGTACTAATATACTTGTTGTCATAACATAACAACATTTGCAACAGCACAAACAGTAAGAATGCTATTAAAAACACCACTGTATCAAAACTGATTCTCAACTGAACCCATTGATACATTTGTATACTGTATATAATAGTGTACCTGTATTAACTGCTGATGAGCCTTTGGAAGGTAATCCATACTTTGATCAAACTGTAGATGTATACTCAATGGCTGGTCGGCACTACGCTTGGTGATGTCATGGGAATGTTTTAATCTTACATCATATATAACCTGTACAAAAAAGCAGAACAATTGACATGACCCAGTCTCAAAATGTAGCCTTGCCATTGGTCAATTCTTAGAGTCCACTCAGTACCAACCAATCAGATGCTTGAGTTTTTAGATTGGTCTGAATCTCCTGATACAAGTATTAATACCGGCGACATGTTGGAATTGTATATCAAACATAAATATCATACAATTTAATTGAGCCAAAGAAAAAAATAACTTCAATACTATTTAAAGAAAATGTAAACCCTAAACTACAGGGGGACCGATAGTTGTACCTTGCATACACTATCAAGGCAATCATCATCACCCCACCCACCTCATCATTATACATCATATGAAGGTACTGTCAAACTGTACTAGTAATTCAAAGTTGATGGATTCTTGAATCTTGACCAAAAAAATTGTAAAAAAGATGGAAATCAAATTGGACCAGGCGTTTCTCAAAGATTTGATTGAGTCTCAGCAAAACACAATGTCAACTCTGAAACAGTATCAGTGTTGTATAAGAGGGGAGGGGCAATTAACACTTGAAAGAATAAGAATATATGTCCTTATAATACTCAAGAGAGTAGGCGAGGCATGGATTAATATCAAAACTATAAACATAACACATAGCAGTATTAAAATACAGTAATAAAAAAACTAATATCTAAACCATTACATGTCTAGAAATTAATCTTGAAATTAGGTCTTAACTCACAAACAGTCTATTATTGTATAATAAAGTTCCCTGTTGAGATCTTCCATTAACCCTGGTCTGATATAGGAAGATAAAATCACATTATAACAAGTTACAATATAAACAGACACGCCTAGATTTTTTGCTAATTGAATAACAACATGTTTGTAACAGTACCTGAGTACAAGCTTCTACAAACAGACACATGGTATATCAGAAAATATACTGTTCAACATTGATTAACATATAACTCAATTATCTACTACATTTTGCAGTTCATTATCAAGATGCAGTGTTTTTATACCTGGCGGTTTTATTTCTTTACACAGAGAGAATATTTGGAACTATTCCATAGTTTCATTCACTGATTAAGGGGAAGGCGCACCCAGCACGCATCATGCCATAGGGGTGCTATGTAATGCCTGAAAGATACCAGGATATATTGCACTACCACAATATATTGCAATACAGTGTTACACTAGATATTACCATATTTTTTTCCTTACATAAACACTTTTCTCCAACTACAAACCTTTCAACAAAAAGTGCTGTAATAAACACAAAAGCTAAAACAAAATAGATACATGTACATGTATCAATTTCATTTCAATTTTTGACTAGTGATTAAATTTGAGGTTTTCATGACTAGAAATTATAAGCATTCTTACTTCAGTGTTGATTGATAGGAGAGGTTTCCATGATAAGATACTGTGAAGTTTCATATTGTAAAAATCGATATGTAAATTTCCTATCATTGTGCAATACAGTATAGCTGCAGTTCACAATATACCAGTACATAGCGACACCCCTACTACGTTTACATGTACTATTAGATGAAACAGGAACTAAATTTTAATGCCATATCATAAGCCCAGTTAGCTCACATGTTTTCCAATCAGGGATATTTAGCCCTTTGAAGGAGAAAAATTACATATGTTATAAGTTCTATTGTTCCGTCTTTGACATGACCCATGTAAACCCTTTTAATTTGTATTATTAAATTGATGACAAAAAGCATTCTAAAATTTCATACAAAACAAAAACAAACCTTTTGCAAATCCGGTATATGGTAATCTCCCTCCGTCCCATCATACAATGAATCAACATGGACACAATGAACAGTCATCAATACATTCACAGCAAATAAAATAATCACCAATTGGCTCAGGCAATTTACGCCCTTCATATTCGTACGTTGATAGTACATTATAATTTATTTTACAGCCACCGTGGTATATTTTCGATTTTTTTTCTTCAACACAAGTCATCAAATGAGTGAAAAAAAGGATTATGATTATCACAACAACTCCATAACATTGATGATGAAAATTTGAGTTCCTCGTCAAAAATCTGTAGTTGAACAAAAAATCCTTCAATGTACTAAAAAAGGTTCACAATCATTGCATTAAATCTTTATAATGTAAGTACCATGTCACGATGAAATTTCGTTGTGTTATTGGCACCAAGCATTACCACATGCAATCTCAAAGCTATGTACTTAACACATTTCCATTATAATCTTAAAATAGCACCATATTATCCTTTGAACTCCACAAGCACTCTATTATGATGTTGGGTAATCTGAGACAATCTAGTTCAATGATAGATCATTCTCTGAATGCAACCAGACCATTCTTTCCTCCACAATTTGAGATCTTTCTAAGTCAAGTGGTTGCGGAGACCGCCTGACTTATACTAAGGATGTAACATGTTGGACACTCCCAGTTAAACTTGTAATAACGCAACCCAATTGTGACAGATTTTCGACTGTAAGCCTGCAATAAAAAAACAAAATTAATCTTCAGCAAATAATGTGGGAAACAGAAGCGTTCTGAGAGGTGAACTGAAAAGTCATTACAGATAAAGGTTTAAAGATTAGACATTTTTCTACATGTGTACCCAGACAAGAGCAAGTGCAGAGGTTTCTGCTAATAATGTAGAAACAATTCTTATGATGTTATTCATCATACACTTAAACAAGACACAGTAAGTATACATTTATGCACTAATCGATGTTCTGTCCCAGTGTGGGGGTGGGCAGCTGGAATAGATTGGACTTCAGAAGAAGACACTTCCCGACTTGTGGGAATTTGACATGCCGAAAGATTTTGGGTCCGAGGAAATAGGCTTCTAATTAGATTTTTATTAGACTCTGGAAATGGGGAATCACCATCTCCCTCTGTGGGAATTTAGACAAAATTTCGCCGCCCCCAGTCTCTGGAGCAATATACTGATAGGTGCATTATATCCTTATATCAGGATACACATTTATTTTTATCTGTAGACGTAAAATATAATACAGAGTACCAGAATAGCCCAATGTCCTGGACAAGTCTAATTGCTGATTTGGGCTACCAACAGTTGAGTTGCACATAGTCCAGGACAAGTCTGTTTTTTAATATAATATAAATGACAAAATGAAATAAACAACAGGTAATATTTAGTTGTTTACTATATGGACAGCAGTGTCTGTGCAGTGAGATCATGGTGACCTATCTGTTGTATTTAACCTCACCAATTTTTTTATAAATGAACGACTTAGTAAATTGAGTTCATACTGTAATGGTGAATTACACCAACTGTGCAAATTAAGTAACACATCCCTAGGTCCACTGCCAAGATCTACACCTTAAAAGCTAATTAATGTTGCAAACTAATGTTACAAGTAAACAAATGTAATTCATGCACGCTTACGTAACTGTTAATCTGTACCCGATTCTGTGCTCAGAAAACTAGCTGTCCATATCAGACAAAACAAATTTAACATGTTCACTTAAGTCTGAGACAACTGTATTTAAAGAAAATTTCTAGAGTCCTGTATTGTGTGATAAATTTCATTTGGTCACATTCTAGGAAATTTAATATAAGCCTAAGTACAGTGTATAGCCAGTAATTAGTAACAGATTCGCAACAAATAGGTTTTCTCATGCACAGATGTCAATAAGAGCCAGGAGCTGGTATAATTACCCAGTAACTTAAAGCATCATCATCCAGCTACTTTTCTAGTATGAATGATTATAATTAAAGGGAGTACCCCACAGATTCCCGCCTACTTTTCTTGATTTTACTGCTACTGCAAGAACTAGTGACACCCCTGAATTTGGTCAGATAAAACATTCTAGGAAATTTAATATACGTGTAAGTACAGTGTATAACCAGTAATTGTTAACAGATTCGCGTCAAATAGATTTTCTCATAGGGTACATACAAAGTTTAATTCTAGATTCATTGTAGTTCACTCAGACGTAAAATCCTATCTCTGTTTTAATTCAATAATTGCTATTCGAGCATGATTTTAACGTTGTATTGGTGTTTGTACTCCAGATCTAGAGAGGAAAATCCATAATCATAGCAATCTGGAGTAGATCGATTCTGGGGTTTCAACTATATTTCAAGTAATCATGTTATTATAAATTCTGCATTATTTTTAGACCATATTCTGTATAGGTGGATATTTTCGCGAATTCATAAATAAGTTTGTGAATCGGTGATTTCAGATGTTGAGCAAGTCAAAATGAGTATTGTTTGATTGAAAAGTCCAGTAAAAATATACTTCTCTTCTGAGAACAAGACAATTTATGCTGGCAGAAATGTTCATAACTTTCTTATATTCACCCAATGCAAAACATTTCCATCTACACACTTTTATCACTTATACAGTATACTGTATGCCAATTATTTTACATCTGTTTAATCCATCTGTACATGTTGTACATCTTATAAAAATCATAATTGCAAAAAACGTTACCGGTATTTCCTCTAACATAATAGTACACTATAATATTATACTGTACATGAATCTTGAAATGGGTAAGATGATGACATACAACCAAGCAAGTGAAGCCTGCAGGTATTTTGTTTCATACTTTAGTTCACTGACAGTACAAATAATGACAAGAACTCTTCAATCAAGTTATGTGAAGTGCATGTTTATAGAGTACATACACTTTTTTACTACCACATGTAGTTGTACAAGCATAAACTAACACACTGTAAAAATTGCCGGGCTCAAGCAATAAACAAGAGCACAGCAGACAAACACGGACGCCCATCTGTTAGTTATAATATCATAAAAAGAAATCCAGGTGATAAAAGCCATCCAATACAAACAATCCAAATGTATTAAACCTAAAACCTTTAAGGTACATTTATGACTGAAATCATTAAGCATATACCGGGGTACCAGCATTCAATTTTTAATAACAGTGAACTTGAACCCACTGACACCATACGCAACCCCAAGCATCAGTGTTGAAGTAAAGTTAGGCATGTACAAAGTTTAATGGAAGTAACTATGTTACAACTGATGATACTAATTAAGGTAAAACTAATATTCTAATCTGATAACAGTAACCTTGACCCCAATCAAAAAATTGTCAGGGTGTAAGCTCCACAGATTGGAGGTTTAATGCAAGGTAAGTGTAATTCATGTTCCACCTTCAGTTACAGTGACATTGTCTGCTGTGACCCCATTACCCAAACATGTCCTTGATTACAATATAAGTTACACATAAATGATGTTTACAAAGATTAATTAATGGAATCTCTCCATCAGAAATGAAGATATTCAGAGAAAATTAATGTACTCATTTAAGTAACTATGACCTTGACCCTAGTGACACCATTTAATACACCAACATTTCTCTTGGTGTAAACTATCTGCATTCAAAGTGTGTAGCAAGTAACTAAATTATAAGTGAAGACATTGAGTGAAAACTAATATTCTATCATTTGTTTGTATGACCTTGACACCTGCAATCCAACATGACTGACTTTTCCAATTTGCAGTTTATCATTAATATTCTATTTCATTTAACAAACATATTTTTTTACTAATGGTGGTATGAGACAAATTTCTTAAGGCATTGCACAGAAAGATGTTGATGTAATATTTAAATCTTTGAAGTGGTTGTAGGCCATAATAAACGGAATACACAATAATAATCTCAGTCCACTACTTTCACGCTGCCCATTCTATTTGCAAAAGAGGACTTTAAAACCATTTAAACACCAGAGACATAGAGATCAGGAATACATTTCTCCCTGACCCCGAGTCCCCCTTCTCAACTCCCCATTTCAGTAAAAGAATTCATATGAATCTAGCAATGAATTTATAATAGCAGCCATAGCTTGTAGTATGATATTGATATCAGGTTTATGTCATATAATTGTGAAAAACCATTGCAAATGCAATGAAATACTGCAGAAAGTCTGCTCTGTATCTAGTGCTATTTCATGGGGACCACCAATTTTTAACGCTGCATTCTACAGCTCATAATGTAACCTCTTTACCAATTCAATGAAAAGCAGCATTTGTTTTAGAGGTCGGAAAACATCTCTCTATGAATTGGAGCAAAATTCAGTATTTTTTTGTTTTACTTAACTTCTCCACTAAGATCCAGCACACTGAAAAACTAATTCACACAGCGTTTCAGCCCCAAATCACTCCATATTGCTTGCATTTGAAGCAAACACCATCATACATGCGAAAAAGATGTTTCTGTGCATTTTATGCCTTTACAAATTGAGTAACCGCTCCGTATATGAATCATGTTAAGTTGACTGCGCCTCGCATTTTCCATCATTATATGTGTAGTAGGGTATGTAGTAGAACTAATGTGATCCCCAATCTTGATAAAGATTACATCAATCTTCCCCAGCTTAAATCTCCCCAGAAGACGTAAAATTAAAGCATGTACATATTCTCACGGAGATACAAAACGTGGATTCGACACAGGCTGATATCGGTGAAACGATAACGAGAAACAATTAACCCACAATCCTTAGTGCGCGCTCAGTAAGTATCATGTATTTCCACCAATTCGGGGAAAGACGGCAATCTCCGTTCAATACAGTCTGTTCATGGCTCTGTTGAAATCACTTAAATCCCTGTGTAATTACCTATTGATCTGTGTAATTCTTAATTGTCTAAATATAGTAGTTTAAAAATGTATTAATAAGAACTTCAGAAAGCTTTTTAATATGACGATTATGGTGGATCAAAACGTCGACTTCTTTCGATTCAGAAACAAAATGGCAGATGTTGCAAAAAAATTATCGTGGGTTTGATCTCGCATGAAAATCTCGCCGGCCATGAGTTCAAACTAATCTAAACACACATAGTAGGACATTTCCAATCCATGGTTTATACCTCTGTGATATTATTCACAAGAATTCTTTTCAAACTAGATCTAGTAATTTATAAAACTCTAATGTTAAAGACTGATACGCAAGGTGACATCATGCATGCGGTCTAAATCATTGTTGTACAAATTAAGTATAATATGATGTTATTATGTCTGTAATAAATAAAGGCATTTTAAGAATGGAGCAATTAAATTATCTACTATGCTGCATAGTATGCATTCAAACTCAGTATCAATTATGTGGAATCAAGAACAAGAATCGAGTCTTCAAGTATTATGGCCTTGGCCTGGGGTACATTGTACCTCTGACAGGCAAATATCTTCATAAATATTCAATTACAGTCTGTTTCTAATAAGAGTAAAACATAATTAATTGCACTGTCGAGGAGAAATGAGGTAGAAGAATATTCACTACTAGAACTTGAAGAAGTTGGCTGCAGGACAACTTGACCCCATACCAACATGACCCCTAAGTCAAATCGACCCCTAAGTCAACTCAACCCCTACTTTTACCAAGTCAACTCGACCCCTCTTTTGTTTCTTTCAATGTATGTATGGAGGATCAAAATTGTGCAAAAGGATTATCTTTGATTTTACTTCAAGTCCTATTAAGAATTCTTGGTGTAGCAATGTTTTAATTGATAAATGTAACGCATGTAATTGCTTTTGTCAGACCCTATCGGGTTCATGATTCCAAAGACTGGTATTTAGGTCTTTGAAGATTCTTGGTCCATTGGCTGACTTATCCATTTTCTGATTACTTACAGCTATGTTGTTGTTTTCAAAATTGTGCCTGTTGTGTTGTTTTAATGATCATAGTCCATGAATGTGTTAATTCAAGTTTGTCTAATGTATTTGTAAAAATTAGCCACGTTTATTTTTGTATTGTTATATGAATAATTGATTTTTTCAAACAGTTGTTTATATACCAGATTACTCTTTCAATATACAACTACATGTATGGTATATCACACGTCACACAGTATGTGTCATAGAATTAGCTAGAATCAAATTGATAACGGCTAATTAAGCAGCTCTAGACAGGTGGCAATACTGTATACATGTATAAATATACAAACAATACAACTACAATATCGTAAACAAAACTTCATAGATATTCTCGCATCTTCATAATTAACACTTCCGACGTATGAATATTAAACAATATAAGACATATTAGTAATAGAGAAAAATAGGGGTCGAGTTGACACGCCGAAAAATCGGAAAATAGGGGTTGTGAGTTAATAGTAGGGGTCGAACTGGTTAGGGGTCGAGTTGTCCCGATACCAAAGAAGTTGTCGATCTATCTATCTATTCATACTGCCTTGACTCCCCTTACGGGTATTAACAACAGGTGCGCGTCAGTGCAAAGAAAAAGGTTAAGAAGAAAGAAGACAGTGAGATAGTAAATAACTCCTATTTATTTTAATATCAAATAAAAAACAATTTTAATGTTCGCAAATTATCAATAAGTCAAATGATTTACAATAATTAATTGTTTTGAAAGACAATACTCCATTGTCAAATACTACAGGAGTTATAAATTAAACAAAGAACCTGTGAAAACACAGTCAATGTACCCTTCAATAACCAAGTATAATTAATCAGTTTGTTGTAATAATTTAAAACATTCTGTACTCAGGACTTACTCGAGTACTTTAAGTAGTACTCAGTACTTACTTAAGTACACACACAAAAGTGAGTACTCAGTACTTACTCGAGTACTCCTTAAGCATCCAATACTCACAGTGTTTTTTTGGGGGCCTTTTTGGGGCTGAAATTCGGACCCATTCCCCTCACTCAAAAGTATGTTTTTTCCCCTATCCTCCGTTGAAATTCCCCTCCTACAGCTTTTTTTTCTAAATTGGAGATGTTGCCAGTACTGTTGATATTTTTAGTCAGAAAGATAGAAACATTGACCTGTAATGAAACTAACTGATCTGTTAGCATATTTACATGTTTACATCACTGCAACAAAGAAGTGTAGTGAATATACAGACATAGAAATGTATACTTTTTTAGGCACATTATTTTTTCCCTATTTTCCCCTCACAACGTTATTTTCCCCTATCTAAGGGCCCCGCCACCATTCCCCTAGAAGTGAAAAGAAACACTGACTCAGTACTTACTCAACTTCAAGTACTATCCCCCAGTAATCGACTCATCCCTGGTCTGTAGTTTGCATGATCTTCTTTATTTCCTTTCTTGTACAATGGAATGACATTTGCAGATGTCCAAATTTTTGGTAATACACCTGTGTCTAAGGATTTCTGAAAGAGAATTTGGACTATAGGGGATACTTGATCACTAAGTTCTTTAAGAATGAGTGGTTTTATGTTATCCGGCCCAGCAGCCTTATCTGGTTTCAGATTTGTTAATAATTTTTGAACACCTTTGAGACTAATTTCTATACTGGGCATGGTAGGGAACTTGGTATGACATTCATTTGGGATGCTGGGATTTTGTATAGGATATATATTTCTTATATAGGAAAGACATTGTTATCCGAATACTATAGTACTCTACTTTAAATCACACGAAACTTTGGAACCTGCTGTTACTAACTACATTCTATATAATATAGAATGCTATATAAAAAACATATAAAAATCGATCAGCTTATCCAAAACTTACCTATTTGTCCTAAAAGAAACCGTGTTTTATCCAAATTAATTTTTAATTGAACCAAACCAACTTCGAGCGTCCGTCTAAACAGAATATATTATATATAATACGGCTAACTGTCGACGCATTTGCGGTCCTTAATTATTTCTTAAATCATGATGGACCCCATGCCTCCTCTGCATTGGGCTGGTTTATTTTGGCATGCAGATATGTTTAATATGCTGGTTTTCAGATATGTATTTTTCTTTTATTCTCTGACTTTTAAATATTTACTTCTCTGTTTCGAAAAAAACAGAAAAATGACCCCTAGACAATTGACCCCATGACAATTCGACCCCTAAGACAATTGACCCCATGACAGTTCGACCCCTAGGACATTTCGACCCCTAATTGTCTATTAGACTTTTCGACCCCTGATTTATGTATATAACACAGAACTGTTATGTTTTAAAGATGATAGACATATTGTTTGCGATTATGTATTTGTATTTTATTATGATGTAAATAAGGTGAACAAATCACTTTTCTTCCTTATCATCCTCTGTATTAATGGACGCGTTTTTATCGGTGAAATGAATTGTTTTTTCTTAAATAAATTTAATTTTTTTTTTGTATTTTGGTTAGCGAAATGCGTGTGATTAAAGGATAATGATGTATATATGTTATTACATGATATGAATAAAAAGAAAAATAGGAGTTCCTTCGTATCCTTACACATGCGTTGTTTTGTTACAGGCAGTGTTTTAACACTATGTGTTAATGGTGGTTATAGTGACGATCAATTAATTACCAAACTTTAACAGTTTCATTGTATTTATTTAATAATTAATTAATTAATCATATTAATTTCAATTGCATGCATGCAGTAATTATTTTCTTAAGAATGTAAATTGTTGATTTTGTTCAAGAAACAATAAAAACACATAAAACACCATTATAATTATCTGTTACAAACACACATACTGTGCTAAATGTGACGATCAATTAATTGCAATTTCATCGTTTTTAATAAAAATATAAATTTCTAAAACAATATATCAAACAACAAACTCAAACTCAATCGTTATGTTTTTCATTTTATTACAATAAAATCACATCATTATTAAACAAAATAATTTTTATTTATATAGATATATATATATATATATATAGCTATATATAATTAATTTCAGTTGCATAATACACTATTATAAAGTAGGAGTCGAAACGTCCATCAGGTAGGGATCGAATTGTCTTGACATCAGGGATCGAAAAGTCTAGGGGTCGAAAAGTCTTACAAATTTACTAGGGGTCGAAAAGTCTAGGGGTCGAACAGTCTTGATACCCAAGGTAGGCCATACCCTCAAAACCAGTCACACGTCCCGGAAGAGACGGGGGATGCAAAGAAGGTTATTATGAACTTTCTATCGATTAATATTATCTGGAACATACTATAACATATACGGTCCCTGATATTATTAAATATTTAAATTGTTCTATTATTCTATATGAAAAATAACACATACATAGTGATAGTTGTATACTCGAATGGTTTATAGTGATAGTTGTATACTCGAATGGTTTAGGCTTATACTACCTTTTCACAATAACTTTTTGTATCCAATACCAGAGAGAGAGAATACGTTGCTACAGGGAACAGATATACCGGGCGTTTGATAGTTCATGATATGAGCGCTGCTATGGGATTTACAACCTCTTCTGTAAGTGAATTCATGTTAAGGACACGCAACATGTGATGCACTATTTGCAAGCAGGAAACAATATAAACTCCATATGGTCACTTCGTTTTCATATTGCCATATGGGGCAAATATTACTTACTGTCAGTACATGGTACGTCACATGTGAAGTTTCTGGAAATTACGTCACTTAAAGTTCATATATAAGTATGTGCTGCTTAATTGAATATGATTTATCTCGTAGTTGAATTCATCCACATTTCAATTAAGGGCATATGCATGGAACAGCATTTTTGGGTTTAAAGCGGTACTTTACTTTTTAGAGGACTTCACCCATGTTGTTTCCCGAAATTCTCTATGGTCGTTTTTGATAGTCGACCAAACCATTCATTGCACCTCTATTCCCTTACATGTTTACCCTTGCAACTCCTTTGTCCCTGATGTTTTTTATTATGTTGTTTCCCTGTGATCTGGATGAGGAGGCTTTGTCTTATGTATGTGGCGGTCCCTTAATGTGCCCTTTTGTCACAATGATATTAGAAGGGGGACAAAAAGCCTAAAACAATAGCCAACTGATCTTGCGAGGAGCCTCGTTGTTAAACATGACGATTTGAATTGCATTTTGATGGTAGAGCTCTTGATATAAATCTCTGATTAGTAAGGTGTTTTATATCAGGGACCGTAAAAGAACCATGTTTCTGATGGTACACATATAATTTATTTTTTAATGTATTACATCAGAATTAATGAGGCATTTTAGCACGGACATATTATAAACCATGGTTGAAATTCTTATCAAGTAATTGTCGAACTCTCTAGTTTTTTATCGATCAAATCATGACAATGCCCAAACTCCAAACACCAGTTATTCGATTCGCTACTGTAACTTACCATTTAAGTGGAGAACACTGCGTAGGTGATTCTTTAGAGATAAAATTGAACCTAATTCTGACATTTGTGTATTTAAATTTAAAAAAATGTGTAGATGTTATGGACGAAATTTGTGGTAAGATAAACGGATTTGCCAAGTGCCGTCACATTTTTGTTTAAGACAAACGATAAAACAAGTTATCAGTGTCTCTTGCTAAGAATTTAAGGTACGTTACTCTTGACATCATCACATTCATACTTCCGTAGTATCCATATTTACCTCCCGATGGCAATGAAGACATATAGTTTAATAAATTGTGTTATATCATTGTTTGTAAACAAAAGTTTGAACATTCTAAAGGCATATAGAGCTATAATAATAATCAGTAATATACCATATTGGCCACTGAATTGTTGCTTTTATCGAAAAATATTATTTTAAAATATTATTTTAAAATATTATTCCTCGAATATTATTCGAGGACTGCAAATCCAACCGCAGTTTCAATCGATATCATACGCAGTGATCTCCCCTGGTTGTCAGACGTTTCACCCCCTAGTGGTTTCCTCCCAAGACGTTTCATCCCCAAAATGGGGGCGAAACGTCTAGTAATTTATCACATTTCAGGACGTTTCACCCCCTTAAACTTTTTTTACGAACGCTGACGCATGACGTCACGCGCACCTGCGATTAGATTCGGATAACCTCTGAAGGGCAAGAAGAGTTCCGCCTTCATTATATCTCAAATTATCAGAGCGTAAACGTCTATATTTAGAGTGACAGTTTGTAAACAAATCGATATGGTTAATACGTGTTGTGTTGTAGGGTGTACAAATAGAACAGTTAAAGGAGGCGAGGTTAAATTTCATCGTTTTCCTGCTGATGAAGGGCGACGAAAGCGATGGCTTTTGGCTATGAAAAGAATGCGGTTAGATGACCCATCTAAGAATTGGGAGCCGAAAGGGCACCACAGAATATGTTCTGCGCACTTTGTTGGAGGTATTTAAATTATTTAGGCATTCTTCTAGCTTTATTTATAATAACAGTCGCCTGACAGTATAGGGGATAACGTGTTTGTAAACAAAACAACCCGATTCCGCGCATGCGCAGTTAACTGGTGGGCAAAAGGGTAAAAGGCGGCGGCGCCGTACTATACAACTAATATGGAATGAATGATACGGCGGTAGCCATCTATTTCTTTAATGTTTGACATACAATAATAAATTTGGCATCAATTGCAAGGTAATGCTCCCAGCTTTCACACAACATAAAAATAATGAAAATCAGAGGTTGTTTTGGTTTTCAAATTAGACTCTGAAAATGGGCATTTTCCGTTAAATAAATGTGCATCAAATCGATACCAGATCAAAGGCTTCCAAAAATAAAATAAAAAATTGAAAATCGGCGAATTTTCTGCATCAGAATGTGACTTTGAAAATGAGCACATTTTACGACAAATTATTTTCAATTTGTTTAGGTTCGAAAAACACGGCGGTGGGGATTAGAATTCGTATTAATCAATTTATGTGCATAAAGTTGGTACCAAATGAAAGATAATGCACCCAGCTTTCTAACAATGTAAAATATTGAAGTGTGCGAGTTTTCCAAAATAATAGTATGACTTTTCTGTATGACATGTGTATGTGCATAAATAATGTGTTATGTGTGAAATGCATCGATAGTAATAGTTAAAATGTACACATATATAACAAAGACAACAACGTGATATGTTTAATTGTGCGTCTATGGGTTACCTTCTTAATTTTACATTTAGCATTAAAACATACAGTATTCAGCATTTATTTGAGTGTCATTCATACACACACATATTAAGACATAGCGATAGATAAAAAAACAAAACACATATCACATGTTAAACAGTTTGTCAACCAACTTTGTCTTGGCTGGCGCACAGGAACTTGAAATTCTATCAAAAAAGTACAAAAATTGATGAAATACCCATAGTAGCTCTCTCATATGTATATAAAAACACCAGGAATGCAACGCATCGTACACACGAAATTGCCCACCCCACTTCATTTCACAACGTAACGAAGTCTGATCACAAAATTCTTTGGCAAAACGATTGAAAACTAATTTGTGTACCTGATGATATCGGTAACATACAAGTCCGCAACGTTTCCGTGGAGCTATTCACCATTTACGCTGATTTTCAAGCTGTCAACTTTCATCGGTGGAGCCATTCCGTGACGTCACCAAACCAGGAATTATTTATGCACCGGAGTGAATATAAAATTAATAATTGCTGGTGTTTAATTTAGTTGTGTACATCATTCAATACATAATTATTTTAAGAAAGCAACATTTGAATCTATTTGCCGTAATTAATTTTATTAACCATGTATTTTTTATATAGTAACGGGAATTCCCCTACTAAGGGAGGTAACTCGTGTTCGATCTTCATACAGAGTTGTCGTTCGACTCGTGTTTTGTAATGTCAACAAGGCGGCAAATTTTAATGTCTAAATTTTCTTAAGATGTCTCTTCAAATGAACGTAGCGATATGGTAAGTCTTTTAATATAGTTGTGTTTATCTATTGACATATGTGTATATCAAACAGATGTTTGTCACTAATATATATGCTGTGTTTTACAACTGATGAGAAAGTCTTAAACAAGCGGTCTATCCGCCGGCAAATTCATCGCACATTATAATTGATAAATTTCAATTTCCGTAGTCTTGACATGAAATGTACATTCAAAATATTTTCGTGACTGCGTGACCAGAATATTTGTTGAGATCTACTACAGTTTGGAATACATTTTAAAGAATATAAACAATGACTAGGTCCAATATTTGTTTTATTTTCATTATTAATGTACCCTTATCCCTGTCCCAAACATACATGCATGCAGTACATATGTTTATAATAAACAATGTCTATGTTTTAGTTTTTTTACCCCTGCCCTTACCCTTTCTGCTACACGCGGAGCAGAACCATTTGCTGTTTTTGCGTTTGAAAAACGCCTCATCACCAGTGAGACCTACACATGCATAATGAAACCATAGGTTGCATTTATCGCATCCTATACTACACTGCTGGGTGTCCGTCGGATCTTCCTCACAAACACGATCACAAACATTACAAATGAAGATATCTTCTGGTGTTGTATCAGTCTTTTGCCGTTTGCTTTGGCGATCACCTACTGCAGATATTTTTGTGCGCAATGCCTGCTTTTTCCTTCTAGGAATAGCCTGTTTAAACTGTTTTAAAGCATCAACGAGTGCCAGTCTGAGAAAATGCTCAGTTATGTCTTTAAAGAGCTCTGCTACTAGGTCCATTAAAATCTCGTCCTCCAAATTCGTTCCCTGCCCTGACATAAAGAGACTGATCCAGTACGATAATAAATCATTGTCAGTGTCAACTGCTGCCCTACAAATACTGTGAATCTGTTCTAGATGAAGATGCAAATTTTCATGTGTTAAGCGTGATTGTAATAGAATGTTCAAATTTTTGAAGAAAAAAAAAACTTCATCACTAACTACTGTAAGTCCGTGACTTTTGTTTTGTTTTGAACTAATTTCGGCCATCGATGGATCATTTGATCCAACATCATCTTCACTAACCTGAAGTGCTTTAAGCATTTTGTCTTTATAGTAATTTGAGTCTCTTACCGATTTGCTGTTTTTTTTAGTAGAACCCAAACTTCGGTCCACCGAGGCTCTCAATCGTTTTCTAATTTTGTTTACACACGCCCCTGCAATATAGCGGATCTTGGCACTGGCAGCATCTGAAATTTCTTCACTACTGGAAGCTGATGCTCCAGACTGTTTTGCAAGAACAGTTTCTTTTTTATCACGTATTATCCGTTCTAACAGCCAGAACGATAGTTTAGAAGAGAGTTTGTTCTGAAGTTTCGAGATATTTTTTACACCAAACAAAAGGCAAATCGCTTTCGCATGTTCGCCTCCAACCAAAAATTTGTTTAAATGTTTGTAAGTAAGCATCCACTTTTGGTTGGTTTCAGTGCTGTTAGAGACACATGCGTTTACTTTGAAATTGAGGAACTCCAGATGTTGTTTGAAATTATCGGATGCAATAAATTCAGGCGTTAGTAAATTTGCGAATGCGGTCGTTACGTTACCAGATACGAAGTCATTCGCGTCATACTGGCATGGAGTCCTTGGTAAATCTTCCTGTGGTAATTCAGGGTCACTACCGTCGTCACTCGAAGAAATGTAACACTCAGTCGCAATAGAGTTTTCAATGAGACCTTGAATTAGCTTGCTGCAACAATTCATATCTTCATGTACAGTCTTAAATGGTTTACTGTAAAAGTCGTAAACGCCAACGGGATGTTTCATTTCCGCAGCTTGCATATTAAAGTTACAAATTCTAAGTCCCTGCTTTGAAACAGCTCTGCCAACTGCTACACCAAACTGACCAGGTGCAAAGAATGACGCACAGTCCACTTCCAGGTTATCGATGGTTTGACCTTGTGCCCTGTGTACTGTTATGGCAAAACTTAATATTACGGGAATTTGTATTCGAGAAGCTAAAGTCCGGTTAGTATTCACGTCAAAAATGTCAAACCTTTCCGGCTGTAGCTGGTGCAATCTTCCGTTAAAGTTTATGATTGGATTACAACCAAACTCTAGCTTTTCGACAAACCCTCGCTGACCGTTGAACAGATTACCACTTAGGTTCTTTAACAGAATGACTGGCGCCCTTTCCTTCAAAACCAAGGTCTTCGGAACGGCACTACCCAACAGAAGGTTTCGGTTACCTGAAACATAATTTTCCTGAATATAATACATGTATTTGCTAAGCGTACCTTCATTTATTGAAGTTTACACAACCGTTATGGTCATTATGTCTCGCAGTTGAGAATTCAGGATTTTCAATTAAACTGGGGCACGTCACTTAGTAGAAATGAGAAATGGAAGTATGTATTGACTTTTTAAAAGTACTTTTATAATAAAGCTATATTGTAAATCTATAAGTAGTATTGGTGTTTTAGCGGGGGTACGCGCCTGGTGGGCCCCCATCTTGATACGCCCATGACGTGTTGCGCTATTGAAATTTTATAGTTCAGCATAATACGGTGACAATATTTATCCTCATACAGTTAGTTATTTAAAAATAAAGACTGAATGGAGATGATCAAATTTAGCACCATTTCGAGATTGAAAATTAAATATAGAACTTGACCTTCGTCCGTTGCCCTGAATGTGAGACTATTCCCTTCAAACGTGTCTAGCATTTGATCGTTAACAACACGAACATCGAAGTTTGTGCCATGGAGTCTGGTAACTTGGTCGTCAGGGACACCCAATGGTTCGTTCAAACCCCGGAGTAATTGCACTGTTTCCGATGAGGGTGAGCCGTCACACAGCTCTTGTACAGCCACTGCTAGGTCTGCGTCCTTTTGTCGCATCACCTGTAACAAAAATATTATATTAAATCAATATTCACACGATAGCCTTTCGAGTTTCTACAACACTCCATTGTTAGAAATAGCTTATTACAATAGTACTACAAGAAAACCATTGATGCAAAGCATCAAAGGGCGACGCAAAGTGAATGTTATGAAATTGTGATTGATATAATTAATGTTTAGATGAAACAATAGGTGTTGCAAGTTGTGATAGTGATTTTTTAAGAATACATTTATATGAAATTTCAAGCATCTTATGTTGATCAATTGCTTAATTGTACACCTGTACTGTACCTTTCGAAGTTGTAAGTGGTGCGGAAATGCTATATCAAACAACGGACTTTTGAAACAGTGCTCTCCCTCATCACCCAAGTATCTATTCGGAACAGGGGGAAGCTGTTTGAAGTCTCCGCTACCAATGACCTGGATTTTAAAATGAAACATTAACTACAGTTTTACCATTAATAGAATGGACTTGTATATGTTTATTCAAACGTACTATTGAGCAAACATTACATCTTATTCTTCGGTTACTTGAGCAAATATACACTGAGTAACATATTGTTGTACAGTTAAGTCTCATATCTAAATACATGCTTTTTCAAAACTGTCTTTGGTTTCTTGTGAATCCTTGAATATCTTTTATTGTTACCTTCTTAAATAAAGATTGTATTATTATAATCATTATCATTGTATCTGTTACCTGAACACCGCCAAAACAAAGATCGTTTTTCTTGACGTGACGACAAGCGAATTCCAACATCTCGAATGTTTTCTGTGACAACATGCTGATTTCATCGATAACGAGACAATCTGACGATGCTATCCTCTGTTTGGCTGATGCGAACATGTCATCATGATCGTACATCTCCATCAACTTCTCATGACTAAAACGTCCATCCCTAATCCCTGACCAATGATGTAGGGTAGTTGCGTTCATTCCTAGCTGCATGCTAGCCATCCCAGTTGTGGCAGTGACGGAAACTGATTTTATTTTCGACAATGTGCGAATTATTTCCCTAAAAAAAACACATCAAGAGCTTATACAACAACTGTATAATTAAACGATTGATAAACTTTTAAGGGCATTTTTTTCAAATAGATAGTTTTAACTTATCATCTGCCATGGAATAAGGAAGTAGTCAAATGTAATCGTTTAAAAAAGTAGTTTGATTTTTGTTGTTGCTTTAATCTAAATTAGCATTGTAAGATTTGTCAGAATCGAAATAGTTTCGCTTTATGTTGTTTATCAGCCCATAGAAGAAACGATTTATCGTTCATGTGCGTATATATAAAAGCTTGAGGTCGTTAGGACATTCTAATTTTAATATCGATATCTCTATTGTTACAGGTTGGCAGTAAACGTTCAACAAAAGATTGGGTGTGTAAGCTCGATAGGTGAATTGCACGAAAAGTGCAAAACGTTAAGACCGCAGCCTACGAGAGATGTGGTTGCCAAGATGATTAAAGCCTTATTCAATGTGGAATCATTTATACATTATCAAGGCGGTGAAAAACAGATTGTGTATAACAACCTTACAATAAACAAAAACATTAGCCTATCTAACTCTGGTGTACTACTCCCATCTTTTTGCAATATATCCGTCCAGACAGACTGTAGATACCAGTTTCAGTGCCCAGTAAATTACTTTGTTAATGGAAACCAACTCATGGGCACGGTTTCCTTTACGGACATGACGACTATGATAAAAATCGCAAAGCAAATAATGGTATTGGAGTATGCGCTTCCTATTTGCCAGGATGTCATCGATGGCATTGTATTGGCACTCCAAACTTTAAGGTTGTGTAATGGTGTACCCGCTGATGGGAAGCTACCCAAAACTTTCCAAGTGGAGAATGTGTCTTTTTTGGACCAAACGTCTGTGAGTAAAATTGGCCGTTCAGCACGTTGCAAAATGATACTTCCATTTCTTGGTAAGACGGACACATGTACCACCTGTAACGACTCATTCACACAGTTCAGAAAACGCTCCCGATCATCTGAGAATTCAATATGTACTGAACATTCTCAGTTGCGTGTCTTTGAATCCGCTACCAATGGCGACCAACCGGCAAAACGGGCTCTAAGGGACATAACTTCAGAGATCAACACTCAGCTGGAAGATTCTTCTGATACTGCAATTAACTTGTCATCAGAATCACATTCAGATATGGACACTATATTGAACAATATTATCCTAGACGGAAGCGCGGGACAATTTAAATTGTTGTTAGAGTCCCAATTAAGAAACAACAAAAGGGATATTGACGCCCGTCAAAGGCGATGGGATCCAAAAGTCATTAGTATTTGTTTGGGGATACTTCTTCGGTCCCCACAAGCATACCAAACATTGAAAGACTCACAACTTTTTACACTACCATCAAGGAGAACGCTCCAATATTATAAAAATGTGATTAAACAAAAGCCCGGTTTCAATGCAGAAAACATTGATTGGATGAAAAGGCAAGCCGTGGCAGAGAACATTCCTGCTTTTGGGCTTCATGGTGGGCTGTTGATAGACGAGATGACAATTCAGGACGACTTAGTTATATCAAAAGATGGAGATAATTGGAATATTATTGGCCTTATTGACATGGGCGAGACTAATAATAATATAAAAGTGATCACTGGGGGGAAGAAGAAAGTGGAAATGGCGACTCACGCTCTCCAATATGTATTTCATGGATTTACTGGATTTAGGTAAGTCAATTTGTCCTACACGGTTGAACACTGTTTGCCGAATGTGTTCAAATGAGTTGATAGTTTGTGACTATAGATAGACGACGACAGAGACAGCACAGTGTGATGATGAAAGATATTTCATGATAACAATACCTGTTATTGTTTCCATTGTCTTGATTATTGCAATATCTATGATGATGCTGACGACGACGGTGATGATGGTTTGCTTACGTTATTGGGTTTTAAGCTTGTTTTTTAAATAGTATTTCCGTCGTTATAGGCGGACCATCTTTCCTGGGAAGAACCAGTATTGAAAACCTTTCACCGTATGCAACTGCATACTATGATGATGTTGATGATGATGATGGTTGCCATACACACTACCTCGTCGAAATTGCATTTTATAAATTCTAATATACGTAAAATGCGTATGACATGATATTTATACGAGTTTTATTTCAATTTATATTTTAGAAAAACTCGATTAGAAACGAAAAACGTTATAAATTTGAATATGTCATTTGCAGGTGGCCTGTGGTATATTTCGGCTCCAGCACAGCCACAGCCCATGAACTGTACACCACGTTTTGGGAGTGTGTCGATCAATTGGATGAGGTGGGATTCACGATTGACTACGTTATGCTTGACGGAGCTTCAACCAACCGATCTTTCATGAAAATGATGATGGAAACACCAAGGTCTATGAATTACATGTTTCCAAATGTGTTCGATAAAAAACACTCTATATGTGCAATTCAAGACATTATGCATGTGTTGAAAAAACTGAGGAATAACTTAGAATCTAGTTGCTCGGACAATCGCTCGAAAGCCGGTAGATACCTAGTGCTTAATGAGGTTCCAGTTCTCTGGGAGCACTGGATCGAATGTTGGAGATTCAATTTCCAGCATGGATTCTCCATACATCGAAAATTAACTGAGGAACATTTTTCATTAACACCTGCCTCAAAAATGAGAAACCATTTGGCGATACAAGTTCTTGATAAGGATATGTTGTTTCTTATGAAAAGTTACCAAAGTACTCTAAATCACCCAGACAGGCTGTCGTCATCAGTGGCCTTATTGGAGCACACTGCTCAATTAACTTCAATATTTTGTGACCACAACAGGCCTATATCAAATATGTCGGACGAACGACTAAAAATATTAGGAAAGATTCTTACATTTTTTAATGCATGGGAAGCGCAGGTATTGGAATCAACCAGTTTTACAGTGAAGAAAAATCTTATGACTGAAGAAACGAGGGATGATTTAAATTCAGCAG